>CM030369.1:868929-1222738 GCA_003604175.2 Clonorchis sinensis | reverse complement strand
TATTTTTTGTGCTTTCTTCTTTGGGTCAGACGGTTTGCTAATCGACTCCATCCATTTATATTAAACTACTTGTATTCATATTACACTGAAAGTGTCACACTGCAATGGCGTTTTTGATGTTGGTTTCATTGTTAGTAATATTACTTGCAACAGGTTTTCTGGAACAAAAGACTTTGTTAAGGCTGATTTTTTCAGCCGCTTGAGGATCGAAATACCATTGGCATTTCGTCTTCAATAAATGTTCCCTATAGATCGGACCTCAAAAATGATGACTTTTTGTTCACCTATATCCTGAGAAGTCACTCGCTGCGCCTTGCTGGTCTGGTGATCCTACAGTGCTAAAGCCGGTTGAATATTCTTCCGATGTCGACAAATCATCATCCAGTTTAGATGACAACCGTAATTCATATATTCAGAAGGTGTTTCCTCCTAAACGTGACAAGCTGTGCCTTTTCTGGTTATGCGGGATACACAGTAAATTTAGGCCCGACGACGCGTTGTCAAATTAATGTATGAAATCTAGCCAAATTCTGCGTTCCCGGTGGTTTTTGATGATAACGAACCGCAGATGAGAGTAAAAGACAATCCTCCAGAGACCTTGAGATCGCCAAAACAATAAACCCTGGTTTTCCTTGCGCTGTAGACTAGCTCCCAATGTCGCCTTGTGTGGCAGTGACAGGCGCGGGGGGGAAATTTGCAGAAGCGCAAAAAATGCATAAATTTCCCAGCTCATTCCGGCTTACCACGGGAGTGCAAATCAATCGTCGACTAATCAGCGCAGACCGAGCACAGCTCCACGCGCATCACCGACAAGGCGTCGTCGCGGCAGAATTTACTGTCCATCCCCCATACCCAGAAAAGCCACAATTTGTCACATTTAGTAAGAAACACCTGAATAAAAAAATTTCGGTTGTCATCTAAACTGAATGATGATTTGTCGACATCAAAAGAATATTAATAAACTTTATTAATATATATATAATATAATATTATATATATCAATAATAATTAATGAATAATAATTGTTATTGTGTATATTAATATATCACTCAATACCTATATTATTAGGTTGTGTCCTGCGAGAGGTTTGGTGTGAGAAGTCATGGTAGTTCGGACCCCAAATATTGCTTAAGTGCGAACCGATGGGACAGTTTATTGAGGTTTTCAATCAGGTGAAAATAAACACACACGCTACACCAGTCAACCCAAGCACTCAAGATGGAAACGTGAACATTTCTTCAAAATGACGCTGCGCTCCCTACACAAGATGGTTAGGAAACGTCCGTGGTTAGATTTCCCTAGCCACGGGTACTGTATACTCCTGGAGCCGCTAACACTTGCCATCAAAAATATGCACCGTAAACAAGCCAAACTGGAAGTCTTTACAGAAGTCAATGTTCTTCCACACCAGTTTGTCCACTACTGGTGAGCACGGAAGTAAATTTGGACGTCACATTAGAAAATGTGTTGGAATATCGGTAGCTTGGGTATATTTATTAATGACTGATTAGGTGGCTGTTGATTTGTTGGGAGAGCTTGGCAGCGGATTTGCAGACGCTTCGTCACCGATCGGGGAGATGTTAGCAGTAAGCTGTTGCCTCTCGTCGTGTGTGCATCTCAATAGTTTCCGAGTAGCACCTTCAAGCTATAAGTTGATTGGCTGTTTAAGAGCATCGCACTTGGAGCCCCATTGGCCCGATCGTGATCTATGTTGCGTTGTGGTCTGTATTTGTTGCGCTCAATTTCTCAATTATATGCCGAATTTTTCATCCAACTTTCTCCCCTTCCGAACGGAACAGCCAAAAGATGAAATGACGGGCACAAAGTTCAGCGTGTCCTCGAGCAAGCAAACGCAAGAAATACAGACCAAAACACAACCGAGTACACGTTTGAACCAATGTGACTCCAATTATGAAGTGTTTTAATAGTAGCTCAGGATATATCGTCAAGGTGCTCTTTACAAACTATATATACGCAAGCACGAAAAGGCGATCTACTCACCAACAACTCACTGATTATTTTTGCTCAAATGGTGACGAAACTCTGCGAATCAATTGCCTAGCTCAACAAACACATCAACAGCTACCTGATCAATCACCAACGACCGAAAAGGGCCTTTGGGGCGTTTCAAATTACAAAGTACGCTTAGAGCTAAGAGTGAAATCTTAAAAGTTGGATGTGTTTGGTGATTCCACAAAACACACACAAATGTTGGTTACGCTTCGTGCTTCATGAATTCCACAGAGAGAAACACAGGTGCTGCTAACATCCAATTTAATATCAGAAAAGGCTTTGTACAATTTTCCGCGTTAAATGTCGTCCAGAGCTCTCCGTGTGTACACATGCAAGTTGACTTAGGTGTCAAACTTTTGCGTGCGCATGTTCCACTTTTTGTTTATATATTTTATCATTTGTTTTTATGAAATGATCAAACAGTCTAACGATTCAAAGAGAAAAGCGAGCAGTTCAGCGACACAGCCATTCGTTAACTGTGTATCTGCGGGTGGAAATTGAACAGGTTGTGAAAATAACACAAAATTTACTGAATGGAAAAGTGACTGAAATAACCAAATGTTCAAAATGATTGGGACCAGATACTGTGCAATTCAAGGCCATGTGTCCTTGAAACACCCTTCGTTAAAACATTTGTCGCGCGCAAACGCTCGGTGAAATCGGATCAAGGTCATATGAGCGAAGGGCATAACCACATGTTGGTGAAAGTACGACCAGACACAATTTTGCATTTACATTACCTCATCATAATTTCCGTCAGGCCCACTTGTTTTGTACACGAGATCCTAATTTGTGGTGAAATAAATGTGATCACTTGGAAAAGGTGGCATGCGGTTGCTTTGTGGGAATTAGAACGAATTTTAGTTACTAATATTAAGCACACTGTTTTGGGTTCATCTGCGGGTTTCATCTGTCCTCATGATCCTTGGTGTGTAAAGCAGACGGCATAATGCCCGATAACACGGTCCTGAATTGAGCTAGAAGATGATTATTCCGAAATTTAATCGATTATAATAAGCAGCCCGCCCTTCACGCTTCCGACTGGTTAACCCAGGCACACTCGTGGACTCACAAAATTATCTAAAACAAATAACTTCTCACTCGTAATTCGCCATCAACCGGCAAGGTATAGGCCAGATAGTTCTCATCGTCATCAATGTCAGCAAACATGCAAAACCCGATACGATTTACCCCGATGGCATCGTTGACTTCGGATGTGTCGCGTCCTTGAACGTAGTGACGGCGTAGAACAAAGATGTTTCCATATTACATTATTGCTCGGGTTTACAGAGACGTAATCTTAGAGAATAAAGGTCAACATAAACCTGGTTGATGATGGTTCTGATTGGAAATTCAAGGAGTTCACAGCGTCAGAAATAAAGATGTAGAAACCACAACAACCTTCCATCATACGCTAATAACTGAATGTAAAAATTTATATAGATGGCGAATTGATGGACTTTCTTGCTTCTGTACCATAAGTTGCAAATAACTGTACTGCGGCCCTTTTATGCGAATGTTCAGCATTGTGCTATTTTGCTTCAGACTGACAGCATACAAGAACTTCTAGTTGTTTAGACCAACTTGCTTCTGGCGTTGGTCCTTTCAGGCCCTTTTGAAGCAGTACGAAGACGCAGTTGCACAAATACTAAGAAAATGGGACAAAAGCTGCTGTGTTGAATGATCTTCATGTTTTATCTGCCATCATCACACTGTACCTCGGGCAGTCGGAAATCCGTCCAAACTGGTGTATCTAACGCTTCTCCCAAACAAAAAGAACCTCAGCAGATATTGGACATTAGACAATTGCGGTAAGACCGAAACAGTGTTAAACATTCAATTGGTCAACGCATACAGTTACGACTATTTTTGGAACTGGCACTACTCAAATGACATGATATTCTCCCGGTCACATTTTCCGAATTATTAATTGGGTTGATGAGTTCATCAAGCAGTTGATCGATTAGTTGTCTAACGCAACTGCGATATACAATATCACGTGAAACGTACGTGTCTTCCGAGTAATATCAGCGCAAAGTATTGTATACGTTCGCCTGTGCACACTTGTTAGCGGAGAATCATATCTTGAAAATAAGTTAAAAGTTAAAATTTCCGCGAAATCTATGTCTTCAAAATGACATTTTCAGGTTTCTCATGCATCAACTAACATTGAGACAGATTGACCCTCGTTTCTGCTTGATCATGAATAGATATTCGCGTGAATTCCCAGTACTGACAATGCGATAATTCCAGTTTGTACTGTCATCTGGGCGAATATTGAACGATCCGAAAAGTCACCTGCTTGTCTGCTTTATCGCTTTAGTTTACCATAAATTGAGTTTCACGGCAACTGCTTTGCTCAGCTCGATGGAATATGCAAAATGGTAATCAGAAATTTTCTATTCGCTGAGAAGAAGAACCTTCAAGTTTGTCTAGATTTCACATATAAATAGCGATTGGCGATGGCAACACGAACAGAGTCGCCCTATAGAGAAAAATGTCCCGATTACGATTCTTCATATTTCAAGCCATTGTACTCTGTTTCTTTGGTGAGCACCGAGTTTCATTTTGGCCGTTTTGCTATTTCGACCGAATCATGCTATATTCCTGATATATTCGCCTTTCCTCAGTAGTCGCGGATATCAACGGTAACCCGGTAACTGAACTGGATTCTTACACTAAATGTACACGTAAGTGATTGTTCAATTCCCTCGACCCAGCTTGCTGTTTGGTGCCCATAAATTAGGCCCTCTTCACCCAAGATAATGAATCAAATCACGAGTACATGATTGACGCAACTGCCGTTGTAAGGATTTGAGCGGCTGCGATCGATACGATTTGTTATAATCTCTGGCGGACATACTTTTGCAGGCAGAACATGGTATTCGTAACGGCGTATGTGTAACTGTGCACAGAATAAATGGAGCATGAAGAGTGGGCACTCGTTTCTGGTAGATTTGCAAACCATAATAAAGCCGTTTTGTATTGCTTCGTTTTTCTGATTAGAAAAATGCGGGATGGATCCAGGTTCAAGTAAGCTCCCCTCCATTTCATCTGAGAGCTCTTTAATAGTTGTTGGAATTATATCCATTTCGGTTATGGTGACTTATGCCCAGTGAACAGAATAGGATGGAGTGAAACATTGTCAAAATCTGGGTTGCCTTACGAGCATCAATAGATATATTATATTATATATTATTATGTATTATAGCTATATTACCCAAACATAGTAACTTATACTCTAGGAGAATATTACCTATGCCAGAGGTCAAATGCCGCTTGCTGTCACCATTACTGGGCGGCAAAATCTGGTGAAATGAAAATTCAATGTTGAAAAAATATTAAGCGACAAAAAGAACTTATATGCCACTCGAAATACCTCGAGTAGTAGTGTGCTGTTACGTTGGCAGCTGAGCTTTCGACACGCTGTTTGCTAGTTCATTGAATTTGGCGAACCGACCGCAGTTAATCTGACGATGGGGATTTTTCGCGTCAAGAATTATGTTTGAGCAGTGGCGTGGGCTTTTCATACACGTATCCTCAGGTGATCGGTTATCTTGCAAAATTGAGACTGTGCGGGGATTACTCGCCCTCAAATCAACTACAATCTCCCACTTTGTGGAAAGTGAGTAGTGAGTTCATCAAGTCAAACACATTATGGATTTGCACTTTTCTCCCTGTCCACGGCATATCTTGCCGCAATTACTGTTGATACGCCAGCCAAATGGACACATTAAAGATGATTTTTGAAAAATTTCTGTTTTGATGTTTGACGGTTGAGGAAAAGCGTTTCTTCAAAATAAACAGACTACAATCTCTTATGGTTTCTCCCCAGGGGTTTTCAGTTCTCCCACCCCGTTCAAACGCCGCTTGCTGTCACCATTACTGGGCGGCAAAATCTGGTGAAATGAAAATTCAATGTTGAAAAAATATTAAGCGACAAAAAGAACTTATATGCCACTCGAAATACCTCGAGTAGTAGTGTGCTGTTACGTTGGCAGCTGAGCTTTCGACACGCTGTTTGCTAGTTCATTGAATTTGGCGAACCGACCGCAGTTAATCTGACGATGGGGATTTTTCGCGTCAAGAATTATGTTTGAGCAGTGGCGTGGGCTTTTCATACACGTATCCTCAGGTGATCGGTTATCTTGCAAAATTGAGACTGTGCGGGGATTACTCGCCCTCAAATCAACTACAATCTCCCACTTTGTGGGAAGTGAGTAGTACACAGTCGTGAGTTCATCAAGTCAAACACATTATGGATTTGAACTTTTCTCCCTGTCCACGGCATATCTTGCCGCAATTACTGTTGATACGCCAGCCAAATGGACACATTAAAGATGATTTTTGAAAAATTTCTGTTTTGATGTTTGACGGTTGAGGAAAAGCGTTTCTTCAAAATAAACAGACTACAATCTCTTATGGTTTCTCCCCAGGGGTTTTCAGTTCTCCCACCCCGTTCAAACTGTGCTGCATAAGTATATTTTGAGTTTTATGCCCCTAAAGCGCCTGAAACAAATTTGTAACTCTAAACTTGTTTCATTATACAACAGGAAATTCCTAGTGACAAATTTGGGAGAATAAGATAATACAGGAAATAGCAAACGCAAGCCTGTAACTTCACCATCGGACAAATAAATTATTGTGCACCAAATATATGCTTCCATTTTTCCGTAAAGTTCCCACTGACCCGAAAGATTTCGATTGCGTTGGTAAGTCATGTTCTTGTGAATTGCGTTTCAACCATTTGTTCTGACGGATTCACTCAAAAGTTTTGCGATACGCAGATGTTGTTATATATACATATATATATATATATACGTACATATATATATATATATGCACATACAAGTGGCATATATGGACAGCTGACCCTGCATTTATGTTCCACCGACTGATAGTACCGACCTTTTGTACACAGTTTGATAAACGTTCAGCTGTGAATACTTGTCATTCTCCAAGTACACCTAACTTAACTCTAACCTTTCCTAACATTCACACTCTCGGATTCCCCCGCATCCACTGACGTCCAGTGTAACCGTGACTAGGTTCGATTGTTCCCCGCATACACACATCGTAGGCAATTTCTGTACATATACATCCCCGTGTTCTCTTACATTTTTTTGTAATTGAAGTAAGCTTCATATTTAGGGTTTGGTTTGCCGCGATTTGGACAACATTCTGGCCAAAGTCTTCTACGCGTCGCGCATGAACTTGAGTCGTAGAAAGGGGCCACTCATGATCAGTTACCATATCTTATTATTTTAGGTGTATGCCTCGGAGACATCCAGATGTATTGCCAGGGTAAGCTTTTACTAACCATTTGATTTCCCTGTAAATAAAGCTGTTGCAAAGAAATCATCATGCTGTATCTGAGAGGACGGTTCAGGTACAAATATATTTTTAGTAGACAATAAAATAGCCACTTGCCTGCAATGTTAACACCTAGGCCTCTCCATGGATAACACGTGGTTCTCGCATTTGAAGGAGACTATTCGATTTGTCTACAAATAGGAAAATCAATGTCACTGAAATGTCCTCAGTGAAGCTAGGATTCCTTTACATAGACGTTCGGAATGTTACCGAATATTTTGTCAGGGACCCGCTATGACTGCAAACTGCATAAGATAGACGCGTTACGGTTACGCATCGTATGACACTGAGTTTCTAATCATCAGTATGGTCCCATATAATTGCTAAGATAATGATTCTGAGTGTTGGCAAGATATTAGGAGAAATTTAACGGTTTTGTTTTGCATTTGTGTGTCAGTGTGTATGGAATACCCATCTATTGATTTACATTTTTTGGGTTATTCGGACATGCATCTCCATGGACACCTGCAATAAACAGATTAATTTAACGCAACAGTTTTTTGTTTATCCCTCCAAGAATGACAGCAGAATAGCCGAAGAAACGTCCTCCTATCTCTTTTGGTGTGTATGTAAATCAATATTTGAACCAATTGTAGACTGGACTTTGCAATATAATCCGGAATGGAAAAGTAAGTAAAACCACGTAAATAGTGTAAACATTTTAAAGATGCTCGTCTCGCTTCGTTTATTAGGGTCAAAAGTTACGCAGCAGAGTTTTGTGCAGAAATGTAACCAAAAAATTCTAATTTTACAAGTAATTTCGCTGGAATTTCATTATTCACACATTTGTCTGCCGTCTACCGCGTGCGTTCATGTGTGCATCCAAATTTACAAACTCAACCAGAGTGTATCAGGGATGGTCATCGTGAAATTACTTTTTGTCTTTCCACAGAAATTTGCGGCGCATTCTACATTCCAGCAGGTACATATCACAACTGATAAACGACATACAAATTCTGATGTTATCTTCTAAAAGACTTCTTGAACCACATCAAAAATTGCCACTCCACTGACGGGCATCCCTAAACTAATAATTTCAGTTATTTGAACAGACAGTTGAAAAAAGTGAGTTTGTGTTTTCGTGACAGATATGCAACTCGAGTTCCCTAGAACGTACTGAGAATATATCTGTTAAACTAGGATGGCAGGACAGTATATTTTGTGTATCCACTGGACTCAGTGATAATCTACAGAATAACTGACAGTCAGGCCAACAGAAATTACTTAGCTAATAGTTTGCGCATTTTAGCAATTGAAGAATTAGTGATAACAGATAAAATTGAGGTCAAATATTAAGACGGGATTTTGCTGGAATGCCGCACACTCAATCATCACATAGTTTACACTTTTCCACCCCATCCGGAACCACCAAGAACTTTCCTTCGACTAATTCGTAGCCATCAGATTAGGTCGTTTTGCCAACTGAACTGTGATATTTCTCCATACACGAAAGCACCTTACTCATTGAAATACGTTTCAAGTAGAACATAAGGTTGACGGAAACTACGGGAGTGCGCCTTCCTGATGAACCCCAAGAAGGGCGAAACCGAGTAGTGTACTACGTGTGTACATGTATCGCGATATTTTGAATATCGTAGCAACTGGAACATGAGGCGGCCTGGTGCAGCACACTCAGTTGCCTGGAAATATTACAAAGGGGAGATTCAGTTGGGTTTCAGGTGAGTCTCTCGCAAAACCAAATTGATTTGCAAATGAGTGTATTTCTCGAAAACAGTCCAATTTGGGTGCAACTAGAACATAATGTTGACGGGAAAAACAGAAACTGTGCCTACATGAATAGCCCCAAAAAGGGCGAAACCGGTTGTGGTCTGTCAAAGAGTTTTCGACAACCTGATGAGTAGTGCATTACGTATATACAAGTAAGAGCTTATGTTTCAATGTCAATCGTTTTGTATGATATGAGCACCATGTGCGGCATGGAAATTCCGTTAGCTGGGTGAGTTTCTCGACTGCGCAAAATTGCCAGTCCGAAAATACAAGCTTGACAATATGATCTTGTCTCCATTCTGTCCAGTACTACTCGGAGTCAACATCAGACTAGATTAGAATAGTGAATTTCTGATGTCACCTAAAGCCCCTGTTGTTTCTTCTCTTCAGAAATTCGTTTGGACAATGTTGGCCATTATTGCTGCTGAATGTATGGTAGATCTCAATTGACTGTTTTTGATTAAAGCGCAGAAATACACTATTTTCGGACAAATCCGTAAGTTACTACAGGTAATGTGGCGCGCCACGAACAACATTGTGTTAGCCAGCGCCAAATCCAGGAACATGCGCAATTTCACATACGTAAATGCTTCGCCAAAACCTCGCAAGAAATTGAATGAGTCTCCGCATCATCTGGATTAGAATGGCTTCATAAGACAAAGCTTGTCCTAAAAGTGGATCATCCCATCGGATCTGCGACATGCAAACCTCTTGATGATATCAGTGAACAGGAACACAGGCACAATGGGTGTGAGGTTGCATCATGTTAAATCTGAATTAAGTCGGTCAATACATACTGCTTCTACGGGTCGACGGCACAATGCATATTTTGTGCACGACCACACACGCATCGGGAATTTTAGCACAGACGTGAAAAAACTATGCAAAAATAGCAAACGCTGATCAATCCTGAAGTGTTAATCCATTTATGCGAGCAAATCAGATTTTTGGAAGCAGTATTCTTAGACTAATCTTGTACGTTCAGCCACAGCAAACACGAAACTCACATTCTAGAGGGTTAGTGGAATGGGCAACCAAATGCGAGCCGGGAAACCCTTAAGGTTGTCGCTAAATAGTGTCTCCTTTCGACGGCCCTTGCTACAGCCTTCCGTTGCAGTGGACATTCCGCCAGAGATTTCGGTTTCGCTTTGTCGGCTTTCGTTGAACGCTTTATCCCGCCAGGGCCCATCTAGATGTCTTTGCTCAATGTAGTGTGGTGAAAAAGTAATCCGTTCTCACTTTCACTTTGTAAATTGTGTCAACCCATTGGAACTTCTGAGAAACACCGCTTAACAGGAAAACGCGTGCTGTGAACGTTAATCAGAATTTCGCTACTCCTTTGATGACACTGAATATAACTGGGTCCTACTCCAATGAAAATAATCTACTATGTATATTCGGCTGCACTCAGTTGAATTTTGTTTTGTGCAGAGTCTCTGTGTATGACAGAAGTAACCGCCATCAAACGAAAACCTCCTAAATCTCTTCTCTTGTCAGGAATTGTTTCTTCGAAAATAACCGGACTTGAAGGGGAGTGCGACCTTTCAAGTGAAGTATTTTTCGTGACTTGGAGGGTTGGATGTTTGTCCATCTGTGGTTGCCAGTCTTATCAGTTAGCCACCTCGAACAATCCGGTCCAGTCGTAGTAACAAAACGCAGCTTCCACAACACATCAGTATGGGATTAAACATTTGCCGCTTTTCTGTTCCAGAAACGCTCATATGTAGGCACTTTTATTTTCTTTAACGAAGGGAGAACACTATTTTGCTGTGGACGTTGAAGATGACATTGTGTGGTAATTGGCTTCTTCGCTGAGCTGGGCAATTTGATTGCAAGCGTTTCTTCACTAGTCGAGGTGATATCATCAGTGCGTTTTTGGGGAGCGTAGCGGTGCCTAGCGATGGGTTGGTGGCTGTGCGTCGAGTAATGTTACGTGTGTGTGTGTGTGTTAATATACGTGCTGCCTGCCGGGACTGACCTGCGATCACGATTAGTTGTTCGGTCGGGCTGTTCCACTGGTTGCTCTGTTATCCTGTGTCCTCATTCGCCAATGCCCACGAGACCTCTAAGCTTGGCCTCCCCTGTCTTCCTACACTGGTCGATGTTTGAGAGTTTGAACGGTGATCCATCGTATGGTTTTATAATAGGAATGAGGACAAGATCATTTGTACTTAAGAATAACTGAATGAGAATCAGCACAGAATTTTGTTTGACACACTCTACCATGACACAGAGCTTACTGATGGTTGATGCTCTACGATTGTACCATCCACTCCTGGATGCAACGGTGCTCAGGCCCACCTATCAAGTCTGCCTTGATTTCAGCCCACGATTCGAATGCCGTTTGCGCTGCACACAAGCAACCGCCTAGAGAAAAATCTTGGACGCCTTCAATTGAAGTCCAAAGGTCAAAGTTACCTATACTACGCTCGAGCACTCATTGAATGCTAGTTGTTTTCCTTTGCATATTTGCGAATGTATATGAGTGATAATTAGTCAGCCAGCTCAGTTGATTTAACACCTACAAATATCTAATAATTCCGCGTATGTCAGTTAGTTCAAATAGAATGTAAAGCAAAACAACTCGTATGAGTTTGGAATGAACAATTTGTGGGAAAACCAAACCCTTATACTTCACGGAACAATGTGCATTGAAGAGTGTTTCACCTAAAACCAAAAGCCTCATGGACGGGTAAGAGTATCCAACTATTGAACTCCCACAAATACTGGATGGAACAATCACGTGTCATTGAACATAAGGAAAGTTGAAGTGCAAGTTGATTGCGGGATCTTTGCCAGAGTTGAATATTCTTCAAAAGCAGGGAATTTACAGTGCGCCAGCCGATTAGTGGACTGGAAGATCAGCTGGTAAAACGTGGCATTGCTGGCGTGACGAACGTGTGCACAACACAACTAGTAACCACTGTGTGGGGCCACATCTGTTCATACTGACCTGATGGCTCTCCCAGGCGCCTACAATGTGCGTGTCGTCTACAATTGAATAGTCAGAAACCGTGTGAGAACAGCATCATGTTCTCAGTGTTATAAAATGGAATTTTTAATTCAGTCGCTAGAGATATTCGTGTGGTACGGTCCACGATGGAGCATATCCACATATACTAATCACTGTGTTTTCAAATGCTTTCCGTAGTTGAAATGCGTTAACTGAATCCGAAACGTTATGTGCTAAATGGGTTGTCGGGTACACCTGTGCGTGAAATTCGTGGGCGTTGTGATTTGAGCAAAGCCCGACTAAAGCATGCAACGAACAACAAACCATGACGACTTTTACGCAGAGAGGATTAAGAGACTTCACGTGTGACACAGACTCTCATGTGACAGTTGCACATTCGCCCAATTTCCATATAAATTTGATACAGTTTGGAGTCAGATGCTAACTCGACGTTTTTGGCACAACAAACATTAGCCCCGTATATTTCCAAGTTGTCACATCTTCCCGAACAACAAACCATGACGACTTTTACGCAGAGAGGATTAAGAGACTTCACGTGTGACACAGACTCTCATGTGACAGTTGCACATTCGCCCAATTTCCATATAAATTTGATACAGTTTGGAGTCAGATGCTAACTCGACGTTTTTGGCACAACAAACATTAGCCCCGTATATTTCCAAGTTGTCACATCTTCCCACATTTCACTGGAAAACTTCAACATGGTGAGATTGAACGTAATCCTTCAGCGATCCGTTGATGTTTTGGTCATTCTGAGGGTTACAAATATGATTCAACATACAAAGAGCCCAATCAGGCGCCGGTTCTCGCTCCGACATAACGATAATTATTCGCGATTTATTTTGCTTTAATGTAGTCAGAACAAGAACGACAAACAGTATTCATGAAGACCACAAAATTAGGTGATAGGTATTTCGGAGGTGATTCAGCTCTCATGTCAGAGGTCCGGAGTTCAGACCTCGGCAGAGCCAAGCCTATGTGCTACAGCCGAGCTCTGATGAGAGCAAAACTCTAGCACAGTGAAAAATTTAACCCGGCCCACCTTGCATTATGGCTAGAATAACGCTAAGCGCTGCGATGGATATTCGCACTTTACAATGCCCCGGTTCACAGTCCACATGGGCGCCGATGCTCAGAGGGAGCATTGATGTATACAGTCGTTTAGCATTCGTTACCATCAGAATGGATGTAGTTTTCATAGGCAGAGTATCTTTTTAGACAAAACTGATAACTGTCTATTACGAGTGTGAACTACGAACTGAAGGAAACTGGATCGACAATCTAGCTGAGGAGAGATGCACGCGCACAGATGCCGGCCACTGTAGATGTATTTATACTGATTCGTAATGAAGGCACATGGTTTCTTGTGAAGTTCATCCCCCGCTTTGATTCTTCGCCTATTTCTGATCCACTCAGGTTTGTTTAAAAGTAAACTACGTTTCTGTATTTGAAGCCGGTCGCACATGTTTCTTGCAATTGGTGCTACTGTATACCGGCAGATAACTTTGAGTTCTGTCTCTCCTAGAAATCTTGAAGAATACAACCTGAAGGAGAAACTACATCAATATTCCCCCTTTGGTAAATGGCTCTGATTAGAGTGCTGTACCAGCTACCGCTTAAAACACACTTTCGATATCACGGCCTTTGCCATTGTTCGAGTGGAGCTTACCACACATTTCCTCACCTCCAACCTAGCTTTCTTAGTTTAACCATCCCAAGCGTAACTTTAGCGTAAATTTTATTTGCGCCAGAATACTTGAGATAAATCCTGAGCACGTTTTTACGCATAGCTTAAAAGCCATCCTCCTTAGTCACAGGATTTCTTTTAGCTGTATCATGCACGAAGTTGACAGGTGTTTCGAAAGCTACTACCGCACCACTATTCATCACGTAGGTTAGTAGGTCATATGTTCGTGGCCACTGTTGTTTAGAGGATACTGAATATGTCCGGGTGTGCGATAAATGCACCTGTCTTGCTGGGGACGTTCGCATCATTTTGCTACCTCCTCCGTACTAAGATTAGACAAGACACGAAAGATTACTGTTCAAAGAAATTGAATGCGAATCTCTAGAGGATAACTCTGGCCACAAAACAGGACTTAAAACAAGTCTCAGCGCTATTTTTCTTCTCTTTTCTGGTTAATATTACCTTTGTGTGGTCTCTGAAAATCTGAAAAATCACGTTACATGCGATTGTTTTACGTTTGACTTTCGGGTTTGTGGGGCTGGTGGTTGGAGAAGAAATTGAATCCTGACTCGGAAGCTCCTGCATTTGCTGAGCACCTGTGAAACAATCACTGTGTCACTGCATCACAAGGCTGCAATGAGAGCTAATTCACCCCGCCAAGGGACCACTTACGGCGTTTTTTTGTTCTAGCGATCCCAATGGATCAGAAGCTGGGTTGCCTTTCTCAGTCATGTGCTCCATAGTTCGTTCCCATGTCACAGTGTTTGTAATGGAATCTTTGCCGGAAATTCATACCCTATTGTGATAGGGGTCGTTGCGTGTGAATTTACTGTTCACTCCCACATACAGGATGACCATTGAGTAAAAAACACTTTGCATAAAATTTATTGGTTGCATCTCCACCAACATAACTGGTTTTTACTCCTTCATCGTAGAAGAATAGTTTAAACCGTCTGTAGGACTGTGTAGTGATTGATGTCGTACTATCACACCTGGACAGAAACCAAATTTTTGTTATCTGGAACTCAGCAGGCGTTCTGCGGATGCAACTTGTCAGTGGTAATTTGAGCTTAAGAGGTCTGGAACATGAGCAGCTTAAATGATGCATTATTCTTTAGAAAATCAGCGGCAAACAAGGTTGTTCGTCATCAAACAAACACCCACTTCATCCACGCCAGTCTCACCCATTCAATGTAACAACAATAGAATGTGTCGACACAAAATGAATGGGGTCGATTAACAGGCCGGCAAAGCTGAACGAAAGATCGCAGGAGATATTGCAATGGCAAGCAATGCACATATTATGAGATCGCGTTCTCAGGGAGCTTTGGTCTGAGAGTTATTGGTAGGTTGAACGTCAAACATTAGCACAAGTGCCAACACCCGGGACCGTATGGTGTGGTCACAAAGCAGGTGTCAATTTCAGCCTTGATTATATATACAAACGTATATATATATATATATGAACTGTTATGCTACAGTCAACCCGAGCAATCATGGCGGAAACCTGCGCACCCTCTTCAAAATGACACCGTGCTGTGAATTCATTAGGATTGTAAGTAAAGTTTTACGGTCGGATTTCCCAAACCCCGGGTCCTCATTACAACCAACGGCAGTGCAGGAAACCCGCTCCAAACAAGCCAAGCTGGCAGTTATCATTTAATTTAGTGTTCCTTAGGCCAGTTTATTTACTAGAATTGTATGTTAGACGGTAGGTGAGTGCACAACTACAACTGTTCCAACCTCAACTACTGGTATGCATGGAAGTAGTTTCGAGGTGAAGAGTCGGTGAAATTACATTACAAAGCGAACTGAAGTATTGCTAGCTCGGGGGTATCCATTTTTAGCTGAACCCGTGGCTGTGGATCTGTTCGGTGAGCTTGGTAGTTGATTTGTGGGCGTTTCGTCCCTATTCGACGCGATATCATCAGCTGGTTGTTGGGTGGCTGGTTCTTCTCGTCCTGTTGTGCCCCAATGGTTTGAAACGAGCAGATTTAAGCTATAAACTGACTGGCTATCGATAAACATCACAAAGCTTGGGGGCTGATTGGTACGACCTTGATGTTTGATGCGTTTTTATCTGAAAGGTTTACGTTCTACTGGTCCATTATTCGCTTAACTTGTTGTCCATTATTTCCTCATTGGTGTGCACGTTCGTGAGGAGGCTGCAAATCGGAAGGTTGGCCTTCTGTATGGGGAACAAGATCCGCTTATAGGCTGCAGAATTACTCAAAGTTCACTGTTTGGCAATCCAGAAAAGCCATTTACGAGGACACGAGGCATCAGATATACAGAGACTTATTCTAATTTTTTGCCTAAACTAGGGCCCTTGGGACATTTTCAATTAGAGAACACACTAACAGCTGAGAATGAAATCTGGATCACGCCAAAATCAAGACAATTTTGTGGTTCCCCCATAACCGTCTCTCATTTTGGCTAATGTTCGTGCGTCGTGTATCACACACAGCGAAACACAGTCGTTGTAAACAAAAATCCAATCTGAAATGAGCAAATACTTGGTACCATTTTGGCAAGATTTCTTGTCAAAATATACACACCTGTATTTGAACAGACTTAGTCAGATGTCGAAACTTCGCGCACACATGCTTCTCATCTGCGAGTTTGCTTCTAGATTCCCGAAATTTATTGTGTCAGTTGTTTTGATGGAGTGATCAACCAGTTTAACGATTCGAAGAGACAAGAGGGTCTGCGGTATATGGTAGACGTTCAGCGGCAAAATCTTAGCTCAATGTGTACGTGCGGACGGACAGTGAGCAGTTTGCGAAAATAGAACAAGATTTTCTAAATAGGAAGGTGACTGAAACAATCGCGTGCTCAACTTTTGACTTCAGTTTGCCTCATTAAAAATTTGATGCAGCTCACAAATTTTGTAAATGAGGTCTTAATGTATGGTGAAATAAAACGATCACTGGGAAAGCGTGGCACGTGTTTAAACCGTGACAAACTAATTTCGATGTGTGGTAATTGCAACAAATTTGGTTTTGGCTTTTGGGGTTTTGCACGTAACTCAAAGTGGTCCACCAGATTTCTGGAAACACTCTATAATCGTGGACTAAAAAAGTTATCTACGACAGTTAATTTCTCACTAATAATTCACTATTAATCGGCAAAATATGGGCTAGATACTTTTTATCGTCATCGATATCAGCAAATATGACAAAAAAGATTCAGCCCACCCAGATGCCATCGTCGACATCGGAAATGTCGCGTCCTTGGAATTACTGATGACAGAGAAGAAGGGTATTGCCGAAAAATATTACTGCTGCTGTTTAAAGAGGCGTTATATTAGAGCAGGAAAACTACGGCCAAGTAAAACTGGTTTATAATGACCCTCTGTAGGACTTAAGGGCAACTAGAGCGTCGGAGGAAACCTATAAAAACCCAGGGGCGTTCTACTATGTAAATGTTTAGAAATGACTTGGCGGGCCTTCTTGCTCCCAGTTCTATATTCATATACGTCTACGTGATACTTTGCAAACAGCTGCCCCGCGGTCCTCTATTCGGATTTTCAGCGTCGTGCTTGAGTGTTCAATATCGAGAGCACACAACAGCTGGTAAATATCTAGTAGCGATCGACATATGGCTTTGCTCCTATAATTCTCCTAACGCTATGCGCAAAACATCTGCTCAAATACTAACAAACACGGACTTTTTCTGGTCTGACCCAAGATTTCCATGTTTCATCGGCCATCATCACACTGTGAGTTGGGCAGTCGGAAATCCATCCAAAGTTGTGCTTAATTGCGCATCTCCCAAAGAAATGGCTGATCAGATTTTGGACATTAGCCGAAACCGTGTCGAAATTTTAATTCGTTACGACTGTTTTTGGAACCCGAATAACATGATAATTCCCAGCTCACGTTTTCCAAACTAATGATTGAGTTGGTCTGCTCATGAAACAGTTGATCGATTATTTGTTTAACGCAACCACGATATACGATATCTTGTGAACTTCGGTAGATGGAACCCGTGTGTTCCCCCTAGTAATATGAATGAAAAGTGTTGTATACTTTCGTTTATACGTCGTTTTCAGCGGTAAATCATCTCCTACTTTAAAAATTGTTTCCAAATTAGGAAAGAGATTGCGTAATCGAAAATAGTTTGGTAGTAATAATTTTGCAAAACTGTGTCGTCGAATTCCAGTCTGTTTTGACATTTTCAAGGTTCACACGCGATTATACATCAAACAGCAGTGAGGCGAAGGACACCGGTTTTCGCTTGATCATGAATAGATATTCGCGTGTATTCACAGTACTGACAATGCGATAATCCCATTTTTTACCGTGTAATTTGGGCAGATATTAAACGTTCCGAAGAGTTGCGGGCTTGTCTGTTTTATCGCTTAATTGTATCCGAAATTTAGCTTTCACTGTAAATGCTTTACTGATTCCGGTGAAGTATGCAAAAAGATAACCAACGTTTTCTATTCGCCGAGACGAAGGACCTTCAAATCTGTCTAGATTTTACATATAAATAGCAGTTAGCAATGCAAACACGAACATATTCTCGCTACACGACAAAATGTATAGGTTGCAGCGTTTCAATTTTCAAGCCCTTGTTATCTGTTTCCTTGGTGAGCACTCAGTTTTGTTTTGGTCATTTTGCTATTTCGCCCAAATCATGCCCCATTCGTGACATATTCGCATCTCCTCAACAGCTTTGGAAGTAAAATGTGCCCCAGCAGTCGAACAGGACGCGTACACTAAATGTACAGGTAAGTATTTTCGAAAGGCCACAACCAACTTGCTGTTTGGTTCTCAAACGTTAGGGCCTGTCCATCCAAGATCATGTATAGAATCAAAACAGCTGAAAAAAAATGCATAATTTGCACAACTGTCGGTGTAATAAATTAAGCAGCTGCGATAAATTGCATTTGTTATAATCACTGTGGGAAATAATTTCACAAGTGCGAATCAGTGTTGGTCACAGCATATGTATTGCTGTGCGCAAAAATAGACAGAGGCTGAAAAGTGAGCGCACATTTGTGGTGGTTCCACTACGCATAATAAAGTCCTTTTTGTATTGCTTCATTTTTTTCAACAGAAAAATGCGGCATGAGTCCAGGTGCAGGTGAGCTCCTTCGCATTTCATCGCAGATCTTCTGCATAGGAGGAATTTCCATTTGATTTCGGTAGAATTAGTTCTGTGAACACATTGGCTTGGCGTGGAACATAGTCAAACACTGGGTTGGGCTCGGGCTGCCTCACAAAGGTCACACAATAATAAAGGCCCCCGCGTCGGCATAAACAAGCATCTTGAGAATCAAGGTTTCTTTACAATCATTTTTCAAACCCTCCTTTCAACCATTAGCCTCATTGTCCAAAAATAGTAAATTGTACTTTTGAAGAGGACTCACTGTGCCAGAGATTGAATGCCGCTTGCTGATATCACTACTCGGCAGCGAAAACTTGGCTTAATGAAAAATAAATGTCGAAGCAATTTTAATTGGGCTTAAATAAATTAGACGGTACTACAGATATCGAAAACAACGAGAAACCCCTCGAGTTTTATTGAGCTCTTACGTTGACAGCTGTTCTCGTTTACACCCTGTTTGCTTGTCCATTGATTATGGCACACCAACCGCAGATATTTTGAGGACAGTATTTCCTTGAGTCAAGATTTATGTGCTGATTAGTGGCGTGCGGTTTTCAAACAAATAATGCCAGTATTCTCAGGGGATCGGTGATCTCGCAATATTGAGATTGTGCGGGAAGTACTCGTCCTTAAATCAACTGCAACCTCCCGCTTTGTGGAACGTGGCCAGTACACAATCCTGAGTTCATTACGTTGAACGCATTCTGGACGTGTCTTTTCTCCTTGTCCACGGTACAAATTGCTGCAAAAACCTGGTTGACAAAGCGTCAAAATGGGGACATCAAAGATGATTTGTTAAACACTCTTGTTTTTTATTTTCTGGACCGATGTTGTAGAACGTCCATTATAAACAAAAACTATATTCCCACCTGGTTTCTGTCTATACGAATTACGTTTTCACACCCCCATCCACATAGTGTTGCATCAGTATATGTTGACCTGTTTGCCCTGAAAGCGCTTGAAATAAATTTTGGCTGCTATGACTGTTCCGTTAGATAACACAAGTTCAGTAATGCCCAATTCGGCAGAATAATGTGTTGTTATTTCAAACGTGATCCTGTAAATTCACCGTCTAGCGCCAAATCCATTTCTCCAAAAAGTCCCCACTGCACAGAAAGATTTCGACTGTGTTAGTAAGTCAGATGGTTGTGATCTGCGTTTTGTCTATTTGTACCAGCGAATTTGCTCAAGAGTTTTGGTCTGGCCTTACAATTATGCAGCTACGAGCATATTTATTTTTCACCAACCGATAGTATACGCCAGGGGTGACATGCTGCACAGCGTTTTATGAAGATTCAGCTGTCATTATGTGGCACATCGTTGACGATTAGTCATCTCCAAATTACACCTAATCTAACTCCAAACATCCCTGACTTTTACACCTGCTTGGCTTCTCCAACATCCACGGACATTCCGTGTAACCATGACTGCCTTAGATGTTTCTTCGCATACACACATCGTAGGAAATTCCCTACCTTGACATACCCACATTCTCTTACATTTATATATGCTAGAAGTAAGCTACGCACCAAGGGGTTGTTTTGCCACTATTTGGACAACATCCTGACCAATAGTTCTTATGGTTCATAGTTGTACTTGAGTCACAGAAAGGCACCAAATAACCATCGACTTCCATGTCCTATTATCTTAGATAAGTGCCTCGGAAATCTCAATATATTCTGCAAACGTAAGTTTTTTTCAAAATCTTTGATGCCTGTCTAGATGAACCCATTTCAAAGAGATTTTCATGCTATCCTTGAGCGTTTGGCTTACGTCCAAACAAAAGTTCGGTAAACAGCGGGTTGCGCAAATTTGCCGCTCACCTGTAATATGGATAACTCTATCAGACAGTGATTATGGGTACCATAAAATAGTCCAAACAAAGTTACTACCTGAGAATACAAAGTTTTGGAGGGATATTTGCTGCATGCGTTTGTAGACACATTAGTCCTACCGACTGACAACCCGAGGATCTTGCGTTTGAAGGTGGATATTCCATTTATCGGCAAATATGAAAATCTCAGTCATTGAAATGTCCTCAAGGGAGCTAGAAATCCGCTAGATAGACATTTCGTACAAAATCGAAAGTGGTTATCACGAATATTTCCGGGTATTTCAAGTCAGAGACGTGCTATGATCACAAACTACGTAGGATAAAGTTTGTTCGCGTTCCGATTAGGCATCGTTTGACAATGTGAGATTCTATTAGTCAGTATTCTTCCATATAAGTACTAGGCTAATAATTCTGAGTGTTGGCAAAATATTTGGTGACAATTTGACGGTATTGTTTTGCATTCGTATGCGGGCGTATATAAACAAGATGAAATGAGTAAACCTATCCCCAATCATCTTATAACTACGGAGCACATTCTCCTGCTTCCCTCGGAGGAACAGCTCTCCAGCCACCAGCAGCAAGAAAGAAAGAAATTTATTTTGTCTATCCAGCCACCAACGAAGGCAGAATTACTGCACAAACGTTTTCTCACTTTTTCTGACCTAATTTGTAAATCAATTTGTAAACTAGATCCAGAGTATGCTGCGCCAAATGATCCAAATTGGCAAAGTGAGTGAGAGTCACGTGGATATTGAAAAGTTCTTGGAGATGCTTTATTTATGCAGGCATCAAATTACTCCGCAGTATTTTGTCTAGAAATGTAACCATATAATTTGCTGACTGGAATTCCAACAATCTTACGTTTGTCCGCGGTGCGTTAATGTGTGCATCCAAGTTCACCAAATTACCCACAGCGTATCGGGTATGGTCAACGTGAAAATAATTTTTGTCTTTCCACAGAAATTTGCAGCTCACTCCACGTTCCAGCAGGTAAATATCACAGTTGATAAACGACGTGCAAATTCTGACGTTACCTTTTTAAAAGTCTGATTTATATTGAGTCGTGTCAAAAATAGTTGCTCCATTAACAAACATCCCTCAACGAATAATTTCAGTCATTTGAACAGATGGTTGAAAAACGTAAGTTTATCTTTTTCTACGAATGTGCGACACCAGTTGCCCAAAAAGTATTAACAAGATATCTTGTGAAGTACGACTGAAGGGTAGTAAAATTGTTGTGTATCCGGGGGGCTCAGTACCAAACTACAGAATAGCTGACCATACATTTAGTCAGACGTTTCCACCCCACCCGAAACCATCAAGAAATTCCCTTCAAACATTTCGCTGCCCAGCATTGGGTCGTTATGCAAATTTAATTTTGAGATTTTTCTATGCTCGAGAGCGCATTACTTGTTCAATTAATTGAGAGCTCATGTTTCACTGTGAATCTTATTAGTCGATATGACCACCGTGAAATGCATGATGCTTCTGTTGTCAGGAGATTCGCCTTGTTGCCTGGATGGGTTTCTGAACTGCGTAAATTCAACAGTCAGAAAATACAAGCTTGGCAAATAATATTGCCTCGACTCTGTCCAGTGTTACTCGGAGTCGTCATCAAATTAAATTTTGATACTAAATTTTTGACGTCCTCTTTTCTCCTTTTGCAGAAACTCATTTGGACAAATCTAATCAATAATGCCAAACACACTGTATGTTTGAAATGATTGTTTTTGATTAAAGCTCAGAAATACACAAATTTCCGGGCAATCCGGAAATTACCGCATGCAAGTTGGCGCACCGGGAACAACATAAAGAGAGCGAGAGTCAAATCCAGCAACACACGCTATTCCACAGACAAACCACGGAAAAATTTGAATGAGTCTTCGCACCTTCTGGTTTAGGACGTCACTACATAAAAAAGCTTGCCCTAAAGGTGGATCACACCCGCGGATCTGCTACACTGGAATCTCTTGATTTTACTAATTTCTAGACTACTAATACTAGACAGTACTATATATATTGTGTACCACCGCACATGCATCGAGACTTTTTGCACAGATTATCCATAACAAACGCGAATCTATCCTGACGAGTTAAGCAATTTAGGAGAGCAACTCACATTTCTGTAAGCAGCATTGTTGGACTAATTTGGTATGTCCAGCGACAACAAACAGGAAACTCCAAATATCTGGGATTCAGTGAAATGTGCACAAAAATGTGAGCCGGCAACCCCAAAGGTGGACGATGAATATTGTATCTATTCCACTGCCTCTATTGCAGTCTTCATTTTCGATGATCATCCTACCGGAGATTTTGTTTTTGCCCTATCCGATCAATTCGCATTTCTGAGGAGAACTGCTTAACTTGTATTTGGACAGAAAACCGAAGAACGTGGACGCTAATCACAAGTCGGTATTCCTATTTGACCTTGGATATTAGTGGGTCTCAGTTACCTGAAAATGAGCTAGTATGTGTATTCAGCTGCATTCAGTCAAATTTCATCTTGTGCAGAGTTTACGTGTATGAGAAAAGCAATTGCCGTCCTAAAACTCTTTCCTTGGCAACATTGTTTTTTTTCTAAAATAACAGAACTTGAGGGGGAGGGCATCCTTTCCAGTGAAGTATTGTCCCTGATTTGGAGGATAGGATGCTTGTCCTTGTGATTTTGTCAATCTTAGCACGTGTCACGAAATCGGGTATTTTGTCGACTGGCCATTTATTGCCTAGAATCAGTGTATACATAGTTGTACTAAGCGAGTAGTATACTTAATACATGGACTAATGACGAGTGGATAATGGAAGCACCGTGAGGTTCATGTATGTCAATTGTGTAGACAAATGAGGCAATTAAGATACGGGCGGGTACGGCACCACTCAGGATCAATGAGCAATTTCCAATATGTATGACCGAGGAAAATATAGAAACCGAATTAAATATATATATATATAAATATATAAATCTTAACGAAACAGAATCAGTGACTAAAGATTAGGGATTTCGGAGTCCAGCGGAGTGTATTTCTGCCACAAAAGGGAGCCAGATTATAGTAAAATGATTCGAAGTAATTTCGAACTGGCAATGCTCCTGTACGAACAAAGTGGCTGCGCCTTCTGTCATGGGTTTTGCTTGCGTGTTATTCCCTTGAGACGCTCTCAGCAGCCACAGAGGCGCACAGAATGCCACTTACGAAAGAGCATTTTTCGCATAAATAAGTAGTGTCTACCGTTCGTGAACTGATGGTTTGAAATCAATCAGACGCTGGACGATTTCAGTTCATCGCCACTATACCGACGGGTTTATCATATTCTATCACCTCAGACGAACTTAGCACCATCTCATAACGTCCAAGGGGATAAAAGGAAAATGGTAACGGAGATTTTTCTCCGCTTCTTCGAATATACAGAGCGAGCGTGTTTGGCAAATTGTGGATAGCAGTCGAACTGTATTGAAAGAACCCGGTCTGAGATATTTAGCGCAATGCAAACAGCTTTGCAAATGGCCTAGGTTCCTTATATTTACATGATACAATCACGTTCTGAACTTTAAAAGCTAAATTTAGTATCTTCAGGTCACCACTCACCCGCCAATACTGAGAATGTGCCCATACGTTAGATAGACAAGAGTGCTAAGTTCTTCTAGCGCAAGAGTTCTACTGTTCTGGCAACCCACATCTTGTTCTCTTTCGTGAAGCATATGCTTATGCTTGCCCGCAATTTATTCCTGGGCATAAGGCAAAGTGACCTGCGAGTACTCCAAGACAGCACTTGTGTTCCATTTAAAAAACACAGGACGCGTGTGGTGTGACGGATGGGTAAATAAATCGGTCGAAAGAGTGGGGATAATCAAGGATGTGGACCTTGGGTGATGGGGTTTGGATGGTCGCTCTCATTGGAGTTCAGTAACAATTTAGTTACGAGACAATTTAGATAAATTCTTCACTGATAAGCAAGCTTCCCAAATCATCAGAGTCAACCAAGCAGATGTAAAATAATAGCCTTTTGGTGAGACAACTGGAACGGAATTGAATCATTTAGAGCATTCAGCTCCAAGTCCCTCACAAATGTCCCACTCAGTCTTCACCCATTTAGTGGACGGACGCCAGCCAACGTCCTATTCGCTGAGTAAACAATCCTTCCGCGCTTTGGCAAGGTCGACCCGGGATCCCCCATCCGTTATTGTATCCTAATGATCACATAATTGTCACCCAGGAATAATTACACCTCGGAATACTGGGACGAAAATGGACTGAGACAAATGAATTTCACAGCTGCATTCTGCATGCCAATTGCACTGGCTGTGTTTTGGAATTATTAATAGTGGCCATACTTCATAGGCCTCAAGTCAACATATTTCTTTCTTCAAACCTGTTCCCAGCCCAAAAATCGTTCATATATGCCTGCGTAGACATTGGGCCAAACAGCGATAAGCCTGCTACCTAAACATTTAAAAGAGAAAATTAAAACTTTGCGAAATAGGTGGTTCTGGACTGGTGTGTGATGGTACATTCAGATAGATTATTCGTCCTAGGCCCTGTGAATGAGCTCTGGATTGCGTCTTCTTTGCGTACCTTGACCCAGTGAACGTGGAATATAGTTCTGCATTGTAGATCATGATCATGTCCGACTACTTCCAAAATTGCTCCTCGCATGGTTGATTGAATCTTGAGAATGCTCACAAGTTATGGACTGGATGAGTCTGAGCTACCCCAAATGCGAAACTGTGGTGTCTCTGGGGGATATAACCGAAGGCAAAGAGAGCACGGTTGAATACCTTGGGATCTTTTCACTCCATTCGACGGAACCAGAGTAACGACCCAAGGTCAGCTCCAGGTGATTTGAACGCATTCTGCGAACAACTGCCACTGAGGCGCGGAAGACGGTAAAACTTTACTGCTGTAATCTGTTCAAAAACTTGGTGTGGATAGAGGTCGGCCTATACCTTTATTTGGCAAACTGCCAATGAAGTCATTATATCTGGGCAGTACACGACATAGTCTATGGATAATCCAACCTATGAGAAATAGTAGTTGTTTCCTACTTGTTCGTTTCTCTCTGGTCTGTTCATGGAGGTTGCTCATATTTTTCGCGCTGTCCTATCTTCCTCTTCTGTCGACCACAACCGGATTCCCGTAGCACCACTTAGGCGCAAGTGTCAAGGATTCACCGAAATAAATGCGGAATTGCTTTTGGATGACCAGATTGACACATGATTTCCTAGAAAATCCAGGGAGGGAGACCGCTCAGTTACTTCCTGTGGACGCTAAACATTCCTTGCCTGTTTGTCAGTCCGTTTGTCTGCGGTCGATGGGGTGCTCTCATTGGACATTTCAGTGCAGTGACTGGAAAGAAACCCCGAATTTTTCACCTTCATAGGATGGCTCGTGATTCTTTGGGATTTATTTGGGCTCATTTTTGTTATTCCGTGGTGAGCCACCATATAGTGCATGACGATTCCACATTCAAACTGACAGAGAAAGTCGTACAGTGAAGCAAGACTCCCCTTGGAATCCTTGCCAAACAGGATACAGTACACTGATCATTGGACCGCTTTGAAGTTTGAATTGGGCACTGGACAGTCTCGGAATGTTGCCAGGGTTTCTGGCAATGGCTTCACCTTCCTTTGACTAATTTTATAACCAGGCGGTGTCATCAAGTTTCTAGCGATCTGTGTCTCGGCTTCACTGATCCGCAGGCTAGCTCCAAAAGTAAGCATCAGCACGGCATTTTATTGAGGTAACTAAAAGCACCGACGTGTGAACGTTTTTCGAACAAACAAAGCGGCAAATTTTTAACCTCATACTGAATGCCCCCTGTCGTAAACGCCGTTTTCTCCCGGCCTCTGACTTGATATCCAATTGCCGATATCGAGAACACAAGGCAAATACCGTGAAACATCGGATTGGTCGGGCAAATACAGGCTTCAATTCGATTCAATGTCAGCTTATGCAAGCTCAGAGGTCCTGTCAAAATCGGTATTTTCGGCTTGTCTTGTGAAAAAGCATCACCGAAGAACTGTACTTGACGTTGAGCCAAATTCAACGATCTTGCACATTTCTTTGGGAATCTTTGGGTGGACAGAATGGTGTCTGACAAGATTCAGGAGAATTTCCGCGAAGCCAAGCGGATCTTCATGGTTTGTTAACATAGTCCCTCCTTCTTCACTAGGAACTATAGTGAGGAATTTCACAAGACAGAAACTACCAGACACCCAGTTTCACCGTGGCAGCGATGGATTAGCGTTCAAGCTCAACCGAAGCGTACTTTGTCATTGGTTTGCCCCGCTTGAGTCCACTACAGCTTGTGGGCTCTTGAGATGATCTGCCCCTAAAATAGCCCCCCACGTTTGCACCGATGAGGAACCTGTACCGCACTGCTCTACTGCCTAGAAACACCGAGTAGAATGATAAACCGTCAATTTTCAGTCGGTACTTAGCCAGTGCCCTCACTGTTAGTGCGTAGGTTAGCAGTCAGCTTCGCTCCATTTCGGGTCCAGTGGCACTCGCGCCGCTGTATCACCTGGACATAAGGTCTTCAGCCCGCCAATCTCAATTTCAACTCGCTCCTGAAAGATGCGAACAAGCTGAGTGGCAAGAACAAAGCCGACGGATGATTCCTTGGCAAAGACCTCTATCGCGTTCATTAGTCCATTGATCTGTAAATTGGTAAAAATATGGAATGGTGCCCATTTGAGATGAGAGTGACACAAACGTTGCTTTCAATTAGTAAGAGGCTATCAAGATTCCGAAATAGAGGGGACCGCCGTCCGCAACTTACATCGGAAGTGGGAAAGGCGAGCTGTCATAGGACCAGCTATTATTCGCATGTTTCATCAGTTGTATACGCTTACAATGCTAGACTATCGAGTTAGACGCTCATCGAAGATTTCATGGCTAGCCTTTGGAACAGAGTGATTGCTTATGCCAACCACGCAATGTGTCCTCAGTTGTTTTTCGCTAGAAACCCCATATCCGCGCTGTAGGGCATTGGTGGTATGGGCGGCAAGAAAAGAGATACTGGTTAGTGCATACTCAAAGGATAAGAACGAAATTTACACCCGAATAATGGAACTCAAGGTTAGGATAACAAGCGTGCACGCCTGAATTCTAACATCTCTCCCCATCGTGTTCGTGTGTCTAACGTTTAGCGTAGACCCTAGGGCTCAAAATGTCATCCGTTCGTCACCCACCATCCCGCTTACTGCAAGAGCATTTTAATCGAGTGCGCTTTATCCAGAAAGCGCGTAGTTTGGAATTGTCAAATCTTTCCAAACCCACGTGGTGTGTTTTAGAATATTCAAATTCCCAAAACGCAAGGGCGCGTCCAACATTACACATTCAGAGTTTTACCAGTGATCCATTCCTCGGTTTTATAATAAGAGTGACGAAAAAACAGCATTTGTACTTTGGAAAAACCCAAAGAGAATCAGCCCCGAATTTTGTTGGGCATACTCTACCATGGCACATATTGATGGCTGATGCTGTATGGTTGCACCATCAACTCCTGAATGCAACGGTTCTCAGGCAAATCTATCAAGTCTGTCTGGCTTTCAGCCTACCGTTTTGGGTGCCAAGTGGGCTGCGCACACGTAGCCACGTAAGGAAAAGTCTTGAACGATATCTCATGTGGTACTGTTCAACGTAAATCCCAAGGTCAGCGTTATCTATGCTACACTCGAGCACTCACTGAATGCTAGCTGTTTTCCTTTGCATATTTGCGGCTGATAATTAGTCAGGCAGCTCAGTTAATTTAACACCTAAAAATATCTAAAAATTCTGTTAGCTCAAATCGAATAAAAAGCAAAACAACTCGTGTGAGTATGAAAAGAACAATTTGCGGGAAAATCAAACTCGTCACTCTTTACAGAACAATATGCATTCAAGTGTGAATATGTTGAACCCAAAAACCCTATGGACAAGTAGAAGTACCCCATTAAGGAACTCCCACTGACCAATAATCATGTGTCATTGGCCGCAAGGAAAGTTGAAGTGCAAGTTGATTCCGGGATCTTTGTCTCGATTGAATATTCTTCAGAAGAAGTGAATGTACAACGCGCGTTGTGATTCGTCTCATTCTGAAAACGTTTGGATACAACGCCATTCGATTATTGGACTAGAAGATCATTTGTTGGAGCGTGGAATTGCTGGCGTGACCAACGTGGCACAGCACAGCCAGCAGTCACTGTGTGGGGGCGACGTCAGTTCATGATGACCTGGTGGCTCCCATAGAATCCTGCAATGCGTGTATGTCGTCTAGATTTGAATAGTCACTTCCCTTGAAAATTTCAACCTGGTGAGACTGAACGTAATTCTGCAGAAATCAGTTGATGCTCTGGTAATTCCAGGTGAAAAAAATGATTTATTATAAAAATGGCCCAATCAGCCATCGGTTCCTGCCGCGTCCAAATGATAACCGATCCCGATTAATTGTGGTTTAGAATAAATGGAACAACGACGACAAAACAGCACTCATGAGGACCACAAAATTAGGTGATAAATCTAACGGTTTTTTTACACAACATACAGTGCGTGTGCACTTTTGTGAAAGAGAAAATGGCGGCTATTCCAAAGTTTTTTGCCCATGTGTAGAGTGTATCTGGTAAAACTGCAAAAATACGGCCTCCGATCAGTCCAAAATTAAAACCCAAAACAAACCGTCCGAAGAAGCTCCAGTGCAGGGGATAATTTAATCCAGCAGACCTTGCATCATTGCTGGAATAACGCTAGGCGCTGATAGGCATATGCATACTTTAAAACTCTCCGTTGCCCAGTACGCATGGGCGCTGATGCTCGGGAGTAGCAATAATATATACAGTTGTCCAGGATTTGTAACGAATCGAATGGATATAATTTTCAAAAACAAGAGCATCATTTTTGAGAAAATCGATAACTGGCTGTCACGAGTATGAACTACATACTGGAGGACTTGTGGTCGACAATTCAACTGACTAGAGATGCAAACGCCAGAAATCGGGCCACCGTAAATGCATTTACACTGATTCTTAGCGTACCGGTAAGGAGGCAGGCGAATAGAATGTAGTCTCCTCGCAACTCCGGCTCGCGTCCAATGAAACGTGGGGTTTATTGCGGAACCTGTGGAACTGCTTTGCGATGCTCGGTTACAATTGCCTCGTAGTCAATGTGAATGTTCAGTCTTTATAAAAAATAAGATGCGTATGAGATTTTAACGTTTTTCTCCAATAGTCTGTAACCGTTTATTTGTGGAAGGCGGGGAGGGCTTTTCTTCTGACAGTTACTGACGTCGCCAGGATACGAATGAAGATCTCGTGGCCATAGCTTTTTTGAGGATGGGAAGTGTGGATCTTCCTGGAGATTGCGGAGGTGCCTTGACTGGAGACCGACCAGAGAAAGTTGGCGACAATAAAATCTTTCCTCAGAGGCCAGGCGCGGGCGGCCCTGGATGCGGCTAGAAGCGGCCCTCGGAAGATGGACTGGGTCGCTGCTGAGGAAGCTCTTGCAGCGGAGTTTTATACACCGGCCGACCGACAGGAGGATATGAGGCGGTCCAAGACGGCTAGGAAGGGATCTGGATGCGACCCGACCGTCTTCTTCGCCAGCCTGCAGCAACCGCTGGATCGGGCTTTGGTGGGACTGCATGAAATGGGCGCCAACAGTTGTTGTCCAACAAGTTTGTCCAAGGTGTGTAGCCTGCGCTTAATGCCCAGTCGCGTTTGGCGAGAGCAACTGGCCGTTAGAGTGCGGAGGAGTTCTTGCATCTTGCACGGAAATTGGCCGACGCGAGACTGGCCACGTTGCAGTCGCAGGAGAAGAGGGATGATTCACCAGTGGAGGAACTGCAGATCAGAGAAAACCAACTAGCCAAACAGCTTGCAGCCATCAAGCGGAACCAGGAAGTCACGCTCAAACGAGCCAGTGCTACAAATATGGCATGTCTGGCCACAGGAAGAATCAATGTCGTCGTACCCGACCACCTGTAAATAATAAAACTTTGGATTACTCCTCTGTTCCCAGGTGAGTTGCGCTTAGTGCAGAGATAAAGGCTACGATACAGACCGTTATCGAGATAGGCGGCAAGATGGAGCTGTGTCTGATTGATACGGGAGGAAGGGTATAGCTAAGGCGGAGATGGAACGAAGCTGAATGCAAACCGTGCGCGATAGCCGTGAGAGCAGTGGGCGGCTGCCGACTGAAAATTGACGGATTGTCAATGCGGTCAGTGCGCCTAGGTCCATGCAGCACGAGTTTCTAATCAGCCCACACATAGAGCAGACAATGTTTGGGGCAGATTTTCTCAAGAGCGCAGAATCCGTGGTTGACCTTAAGCTGGGAAAACTTGTGACAAAGTATGGCCCGGTCAGCCTTGAAGGTTACCCAATCAATGCCGTGAGTGAGCTACAGGTCCGAAAGCCTCCGCCTTATGTGCCGTCAGTACAGTCCTCGGTCGAGGAATATTCTAAACTGTTCACGAGCGGCGAATATCCGTTTGGCTTCTGCTCGTGAATTGAACACGAAATCCCCCTCTCTTTTGAATAATTTTGACCTTACGGCCTTCCATTCGCTGCTGCTCCATCTACGGGAGGGTGTCGATAAGCAAGTCCAGGAGAAGTTGAAAAATGGCATAATCGAGGAAGCCAGTAGTGCTTACAACTCCTTGCTTGTGCTTGTAAAGAAGGTGAATGAAAAATACCAGTTTTGCATGGATTTCCGGCGTTTGAATGAACTGACCGTAAATCGGGTTGTAGCTGTGCCTTCGGTTGAGGAGATTTTCGATTCCTTCCAGAATTCCCGATGTTTCACGGTTTCCGACTTGCGTTCCGGATACTGGCAACAATCCAGCAAGACGGAGGACCGGAAGAAACGACGAAGAAACGGTCGCGGACACCCAATGTCAATTCAAAAGGATGCCGTTTGGTTTGTTGCGGGCATTATTTGCATTCCGGCGTTTGATGCATCGTTTAACGAAGGGGCTACAGAATGTTACCGTGCACAGAAATGATATTGTTGTGCACAGAAATTCGGAAATAAGAATGAACAAGGGAAGCACATTAGGCTTTTGAACGTGTCAGAGCACGGATGCTGGATCAGCAGCTCACCCTCAAACTGCCGAGTTTTGGAGAGATGTTTACTGTTGCAACGGACGCTAGTGACTGTCTCATAATAAACGCAAAAAATAATACCCACAGTAAAACTTTAAAACTTATTCAAACGTTTATTATTTTTTATGCGAACATATTTGCGTTACGGAAGTTTACAGTACATAAGCTGGCATTACAAAAGATGTTTAAAAAACTGCCTCTTTCTTCTATAACATGTTGTTGGCGATACGAGATGTGAGATACAGCATGTTAAACTTCTTCAAGCGTAACTCGTGCACATTCCTCTTCAATTTTTGCTCTTAACTCCACCAAATTCTTCAGTTTCTCTTCATGACATACGCAAGCCTTGATCAATTCCCAAAACCAATAATCCAGAGGTGTGAGATCGGATGATCTTGCGGGCCAAAAGTTTGGAAATCCACGAGCAATGACTCTCTCATCGGAGATAAGTTCTCACTTGGTTTGAGTAGTGGGGTAGAGCGCCACCTTGTTGAAAGACGGTCGATGACTTCTTGTGCTGCTTGAGTTGGGGGATAACATGCGTCTGCAGCATATGAAGGTAACTGTCGCCGGAAACCGTAGCATCAAAGAAACAGGGACGCAGGAGACACTTTGAGGAGAATCCCATCCACACACAGGGTTGAGGTGAATGGAGATTATAGGTGAGGTACTCGTGAGGAGCTTCACGGGACCATATCACGCAATTGTGCCTGTTGATTATGCCATTCACAGAAAAATTTGCTTCATCACTCCATAAAATTTTGGGAACAGTTTCTTCATTGTCCAGCAGCCAGTTAGCGAACGTAACACGTTGCTCCTTGTCTTTGTCCGTGATATTTTGTAATAAAGTGAAATGATACGGGTAGAGATGAAGGTGGCGTCTCGTAATACGATGCACGCTGGCGCACGGAACGCCGGTCAACTGAGACATCTGAGTTAGTGACGAAGATGCCATGATGCTCTGGGACTGAAGTTGCTCGACGGCATTCTGTACAATGGGCGCTCTTTCATCACTCAGAGACTTTCTCCCTTTGCCAGGAAAATCCAATACAGATCCAGTGGACTCAAATTTCGCAATCAAGCGTGTAATGGTCGACATGGTGAAAGGATCTTTGATGAGACCATGTTTGGTTTTGTAAACACGAAGTGCAGCGGTGGCGCTTTCACCAAGGGAATAATAGAGTTTCACAATTTCAATGCCCGTACTGACATCCATCGTAAACAGAAAAAATGCCAACACTTGCACACAACACCTCCTTTATGTGGCTTCTAATAATGAAAAAACTTGTCATCCTTCCTCTAATTGGCTACGTTAATTACCCAATCAAATTTCGCGTCTATTATGAGACAGCCTGTACACTTACGCACTGCTGCTTTTCATTGTGCCTTTCAAGTCTAGACAAAACGCGCACTTGTCGCTTAGCCATTGAGAAGCTGGTGGACTCAGAAATCAACCCGACGCTTCATCCGACGCCAAGTGGAACTGAGTGTCCTAACAGGCTGCAAAGCTTGGTGGACCCGAAGGGCCGGAGAAATGAAAAAAACTTATGTAGGCTGTTTCACTTTATTCGTTCGACTGGTCCTCGCAATCGGCGAACGACTTTCTTCCTTAAAACAGTGGAATTCGATGGGTTTCACGAGAAATTCACCCCTCGCTTCCAATTTTTCGGCTTATTTCTGATCCACTCCAGTTGTTTAAAAACAAACCATGTTCCCGTTTTTGAAACTGGTCGCACATGTTTCTTCCAGCTGCTGATGCTGCACATCCACAGATAATTTCGTTTTCTCTCTCTCTCGTGATAATCATGAGGTATACGAACTGAACGAGAAAACAAACCAACATTCCCCTTCGATAAAGGGCTCTGATTAGAGTGCTACACCAGTGCCGCTAAAAACAATTTGGATATCACGGCCTCACGTGTCTTTTCTCGGGAGGAGCTTACCACTCATTTCCCTACCTCCATCCTACCTTTCCTAGTTTAACCATCCCACGCGTAACTTTAGTGTGGGTTTTATTTGTGCCAGATTACTTGGGATAACTCCTGAGTAGGTTTTTACACATAGCTTAGATGTCGATTAAAGCCATCCTCCTTACTCACAGGATTTCTTTTAGCTGTATGATACGTGAATTTGACAAATGTTTCGAAAGCCACTTCAGGACCAGTGTACATCACGTAGGCCAGTATGTCACGTGTTGGTATGTTGTGGCACACGGATACATTCTGAGTTCCACCTTGCATATGACCTAGAACTTTCAGTTCACCTGGGTCATTTTCGGCGATGTGGTCAAGCAAATTTCATCTCCTGTGGTCGTAATTGCACCTCATCAATGTCTGCAGTAAATGCCACGTCATGTCAGTGCCATCAGCCGTGTACACCTGTGTCTTCTGCTTTAAATTCAGACATCAACTACCTGGATGTCTTAGAGCATAGCCCTGATATTTTTGAACAACAATCTGGATGCGCTCGTGGTACCCCTTACCCGACGTTTGATTTTCACACTAGTAACAAAATACGGGATGCCCAAAGAAACCAAACAATCCTCACCTTTGTCGAATCAAGATGAAATAAGTCTGATCGAAGAACCAAACGAATGCTTTTATCTCCCAGTCAATAATGAGTAGGAGTTGATACGACTTCCTTGCACCAAGCTGCAATAATGGTAGTCTGATTTTTGGAAGTTTGAAGTTTGCATTCTTGGCGTAGCTACAAATTGTCCATCACGAATTTTTTGATAGGAAAGACGCTTATCTGCCTAGTTCTCGCAAAATGGCGTTCTTTACGTCTCATTGGCCCGAATGTGACGTCGCTATTTTTTTGTCAGGTAGGCTACGTCAAAACAATGAACCGTCGTTCGATGTTAACACGCTTTAGCTGCCTTGTCACCCGTAGAAAGCACCAGATACTTCCAGGCTGCTCAAGTCTAGACAAGAGCAGTCGCGATGCAGAGGTCGAGTTCAATGCTCAGACCTTCCAGCTCTCACTAGTGAGCCAGCTCGTCCCGAGTTGAAATCCTATTGATCACGAGTCTCTTATGTAGATTGGATGGCAGGATGCCATTCAGTTTATCTTCATGTTATTTCGCATTCACACGTCGGGGCATTAACTATACGGAAACAAGCAGAGCCGCTAGATAAAACTGATCAGTATGTGTGCGGCATTTGGACCGCTCATTATATAACTCTGAACCAATCTAAATGAGCGAACAATTAAGCCAATTCTAGTGAATGCATGTCACGTTGATTTAGCAGAAATGTTTGCATGAACCTACGCTAGTTGTGCTTCTGGTAATTACTTCTGCGCAACATACGGCGCTTGGTGATCTTCAGCTGAGTTGAACTTCAACACTCTCACCATCTGTGGATAGGCGTTTCTAATTTAAACTGCCTGTGCAATCTGTGTGAGGCATTCCACCATAGAGATAGGAATAAATGTGTGTCCAGATGGACCGCTTCTAAGAAACCCATTTTCTTATTCGTTGTGAATGTTCGCAGTTTTGAAAAAAAATTTCCCACGCGCCACTAGATGAGTAAGTAAAAATGCTTGAGTAAGTCTGAACCAATGAAACTTTCATTTCGACATGTTGTAGCCACTAATATCTTTATCGTAATATTCAAAACTCGAACACCAGAGGCAAATCACTTTGAGAGCTAGCAAAAGCCGAGCGCTTCATTTGAGATCTTGGCACATTTTATGGCCAAGTGAGATTCTTACGTCGTTTTGACGATAGCCTAAACTCGGTGCAATTTTTTAAAATCAAAACTCCACGTGTCCCACACCATTCCGAGTGATCATATTTGTTTCCTCATAAATTAACATACAATGTACAAAACAAGTGAACTGGATCACATTTGTGGTGGGGCAAACGAAATATAGGTTTTTGTTCAGTTTTATCTCCACAAACACGTGGCTCACTCACGTTGTACAAGGTAGCTTAATTTATGTGGAAAAAAATGATCGATCGGAGTGGGTGGGTGGCAAATATTTGACATGCGAAAAAATTGACAAAATTTAGTTGTTTGCAATAAGCAAACAAGCTGGCCTCCATTTTTAAGAGGAAACACACAAATCTCGTCGGTTTTATTGGGGCAGCATTTCCGAATTCCGGAGCAGCGTCCTATTATAGGGTCTGAATAAACAGAACAAACCGAAATATGTCAAACTAAGTAAATCGTGAAATTAACCGAGTATAATATTTAGCGTGCGTTCCGTGCTCTTGACCGGTAAAACAAGACGCAGTCGCGGACCTACCACGTTGTTTAAAACCGTTCACCTTTCATTCAGAATTCACTATAAACCAGGAAGATATAATCTAGATATTTCTCATTGACGTCAGCATCAGCACACTTGGTGAAAACGATACTACCTACCCAGATGCCACCGTGGACTCTGTCGCAGAATAAAACGCTTGCGTATTAAATTGCTGCTCCGGTTTGAGACGTTATACATGGGCAAGGAAAATGAGGCCATGAAAGCTTCTCTTATGGTAGACCTCGAGAGAACTTCAAGGTAATTACAGCGTAGGAGAGAAAGCTACAAGGACTCAGAGGCGGTCCAGTGTGCGCCGATAATTGGCAGAGCCTCGCGTGGGTGTCACACAAGTTTGAAAAACCTTCGAAATGGCGACATGATAAACCCCCTTGCTCCTTATTCCATGTCGATATAATTTTACACAATTTGTTGGAAGCACCTGCCCCTCGGTCCTCCAACGGAATGTTCAGTATCGTACGTTTGTTCCATACTAGCACCATATGACGGCTGCTAAATATCCAAGTGCCATCTACCTATGGATTTGACCCTCAAGGGCTCCTGACACTATGCGCGAAAATATCCCTGCAAGTCTTCTGGGCCGGTGAGGGAGCTTCATGGTTGTTTCTGTCACGCCGTAAATTGGGCACCTGAATTCTCCCCACCTTGGCGGAGTTTTCACATCTTCCAATGCAGCAGCTGATTAGATGTCGGATGGCAGATGATTGGATTGAAAGCGAAACTGTGCTGAATCTCTCATTACTTAACACAGACACTTACGATTATTTTTGAGTTCAGATACCTGAATTGCATTTGAATTTCTCGATGATATTTTCCAAAACGAACAAATGGATTGAGCTGTTCTTCAATTGGTTAATCGATCGGTTACTTAAACCAAATGCTATATAAGGTATCCTGTGAGTCCAGACACACAAAACGTACATGGTCTCCTGAGTGCATAGTCGAAAATACCATACCCTAGCCACCTGTATTCCAACCAATTTTCTAAAGTAACTTTACCCCTTTCTTATTTCAATTTTACTCTCATGCATATCAATAGGTAAGATTGGAGCGTTTGCATATCGACACCCACCCATCACATACGCTACAGTTCTGGCGGAAGAGAACATTAAATCAAGCACGTTTCATAAGCTTCCACCGACTGAATTCAGTTGGCATGTTTTAGCGGCCTCGGCTGTGTACATTATCCGCGTCTTAGAAAATCCGACTGCAGACATCCTAACGCAGTCGGAATGGCGTCATTCTAAAATATTCGGCCATTTTTCGTCATCCGCGCTTGTGCTGGCTGACGTGGTACATACTTTTCTGTCATTTATACTTGCCTAGTAACCTCACTAAGCGATCCCACATGTTTGCACTCAAGTTGATCTTTGAGGTCCGATCATCAGGTCTCAAACAGAAGCTCTCACAGGAAGCAATCTAACAACTTACGCAGAGCACGGTATCGCAATACATGCTGTGACCTTTTCCTCAGCAGCGTCAGCCTGCTAATCAACCCCATCCATTTTGACTCAACTCTTTTTAATGAGGCAAACTAAATGCGTGATACTAGGGCGGGTGGACTGGGTGTTCACTTAATAGTGAACCGTTTTGCTTGCCGCAAACTTTCTTCGCCGGATTTCTTCATTTAAGCTGGTTCCCTTTTCGGACGTTCGGGACACAAAATTCCGTCGAAATGTTGTCTCCAAAGTGCAGATCTTGAAGCTTGCGATTATTCTATAAATGCATTCATCTGCATATTAATTTGGTTTTAACTGGAGTCTCACTTGAAGCCCAGCCTAACCGCAAGGCAGCGGTGTTGGGGGAAATGCAAGTGCATTACCATTTTTACGGAACACGTCGTCACACATGTTCCAACCCCAACCTTGAGGGCCAGGAGACGGTGTTCGTCAGACCTCTACCCATGGACCAACCTGGTAGTTGTACTAGCTCTGACGGAAGTGTGTCTGATGAAGTCAATGCAAGAATCTCAAAGACTCGAATCACGTTTGCTAATTTGCGTCACTTGTGGCGTCAAAAGGCATCTCACTAGATCTTAAGGATCGTGTGTACCAGGCTACAATAAGGGCTGTGCGGACAGATGATATGAGGCGTCTTCAGGTTTTCGACCACCGATGCATCAGAAGCGTGGCTGCTTTTGGATGGCGTCAGCGTATTAGTAACGAGGTGATTAGAAAACGGGTATTTGGTTGTGCTGCAGGTACTTCAATTGTGGAAATCATCCAGCACCACCGACTACGATGGCTCGGTCATGTGCTACGCATGCCAGAACACCGTCTACCGAGACGAGTGTTGTTCTCCGTGCCTCCTTCAGAATGGCACAAACCACGAGGTTGATAACGTATGACTTGGCAGAAAGGCGTGAAAGAGATCACGAAGAGTTTGGGTGTTGTTGGTGTTGTACGCCTTCCAAGATGGCGTCCCTGTGACTCCGCCTGTGCTTGGCTGGAGACGTTGCAAGAAATGGCGGCTAATCGATTTCAGTGGCGTTCATGCTGTCAGTTTCTTTTCAGATTGTCTGACTGAGCAGTTGGAGGTGTAGGCATTTCAGAATGCTTGACATAGGCCAGCACTAGGTCTCCTCCCTCATCCACCCTTTTTCTCTTCTTTTCACTCTAGGGCTATTAATATATATATTTATATGAAAGTAGACGAAATTTATGGTTGTACGGCAGTAAAGCATCAGTGTCGACAGTGATGTTGCTGTCTTTGATGATGACGATGATGTTCTCATTTATGATGTTCTCAAGCATGTGAATGTGCTGCACCCGGCCGCCTCATGTTTCAGTTGGTAGGATATTCGAGGTATCTCGATACATGCTTAGACGTAGTACACTACTCATAAGAACATCATAAATGGGAGATTCAGTTGCTTTCCAGGTGAGTCACTCAAATCAAACTAGAAGGCAAATGCCTGTATTTCGCTAATTTCGTGCAATTTTGGTTCAAGTAGGGCATGAAGTTGACGGGAACTCGGAGACTTCACGTACCTAGTGAGCTCCAAACAGGGCGAAACCGGTCGTGGGTTGTCAAAAAACTGTCAGCAACTTTATGAGTAGTGCAATTCGATTATCCGCTTTTTAATGCGTTGTCGTAAGATATCGCTCGCTGAACCTTGGTAGCCTGGCACGCAATATTTATTTTAACTGTAGAACGAGTTTTTCACTGAATGTGGCAGATTCTGTTCGTCCTAATTAGCGGGGTGGACGGCAAATTAGCATTAAACGAAACATATTCAAATTAGGCTATTGATTCCGGGCAATGTCCGCGTACATCACGGTGTAGAATGGAAGCAAACCACTGAGACAAAGCGGAGTGAAGAAGCCACCCCTTGGAACTTTGCGGTTGTTTGATTGAGGAACGCAACAGGTGTTTTCTGCGCGAGGTAGACTAGGTCTCATTGTTGTCCTATGCTCAAGTAACTCGGTTACTGTTTCGCAGGTATGCAGCAAATATATGAGATTCATTATTTCCAGGGAAATCTGATCTCCAATCGTCAGCTTTCCAAACCCGAAAGGCCAATGCAAAACGATAGAATGTTGCATTACCCTTCAGTTTTTTATACAAATCGAATATAATATCAGCCAAAAAGGCAAGATATATATGTGATCAGACATGTTTCGAGCCCCATTTGACAGCCCGAGTTGGCCTCCTGAGAAGCGCGTTCAGTCACTTCGAACGCCTAACTTTTTGGCCCTGTCTGTTTTCAGTATGGTAGAAACAGTAAAATGATGCTTTAAAACCACTTTTTCAATGTGCGTCTTTTCGTGGTAACTTAACATTCGGGTGCTTCATGTATGATATGTGTAGTTATCGCACTCTGGACGTCTTCGGTGGCCTCCGAACCAAAGTGGCCACGGCATATGAGAATTTTAATCACGTATATTCATCACTGCAATCATACGGCCATAAATTAGTGAAAAATATTGAACTAGTGAACATTTCACAAGCACACTAAAATTAGCAACGAGCTCCTCACACTGGATGACAAAGTGCTGTTCCCCAAGGGATATTTTAACCTTACTGAGACCTTACAGGTCTGCAACCCACAGAATAGGCTTCGAGGGCGGATGCGACATACTGATGCTCACGGGGTTACGTATGATTAGCGCCTAGCGGTGGACGGCCGCTCTGCACTGCCAAGGGAATTGAGTAGTGCGATTAAGACATTACTGAACACAAAACGTTTGACCCGATTTCCGTAATCGCGTTGTTTGTCCGAACGTTTCTACGAATTTTCACTTACTCCTCTAGCGGCGCGTTGGAGATATTTTTCAAAACAGCAGCACTATCAGTGCTGATGGCTCAGTGGTTAGAGCGCCAATTTACTGACCTCAAGGTCCGTGGTTCGAACCCGACCTCTGCATCTCGACTTCCCCTGTCTAGGCTTGGGCAATCTGGCAGTATCCCAGCCCTCGTGCTTCCCTCGGGTGGCATGGCAATTAGGCACCGAAAGGGTGCCACAGCTGGAAAATTCTCGGCCTACAATGAGACGGGTTTCTTCCAAGTGGTCCAAACGGACAATATTTATCCACTTTACAATTAATCGACTAAGGATAAAAACGATTCTGTTATGGGAAAACCATAATGGTCAAAACGTTTGCAAACAGTATGCTCTCGAAATCCAGCGTGTCATGTACTCTTCTAGTTTCACTTACGATTATACCTCAGATAGCAATCAGACAGACATCAGACATCAGTTTGTGTTTGTTCGCGAACAGATGTATGCATGTACACTTCAACACTAACATTGCAATTGTCTCATGTGAATTTGTAAAACCTGGATGAATATTAAACACTTTGAATAGCCGCCTGTTTACCCTGCAACTGCTTTGCTCAGGACGATGGAGTGTGCAAAATGACAACAAACATTTTCTATTCGCTGACGAGAGGGAGATTCAAATTTGTCTAGGTTACGCATATAAATAGCAGTTAGAAATGGCAACACAAACAGAGTCTCTCTATAACGAAAAATGTCCCGACTACGATTTTTCAGTGTTAAAGCCCTTGTTATCTGTTTCTTCAGTGAGCATCGAGTTTCGTTTTTGTCTTTTTGCTATTTTGCCCAAATCGTGCTAGATTCGTGACATATTCGCATTTCCTCTATAGTTGCGGCAGTCAAAAGTGACCTGGTAGTTGAACAGGACGCTTACGCCAAATGTACAAGTAAGTATTTGGTTTTTGCGAGAGACTCACCTGGAACCCAGCTGAATCTCCCGTTTGTGATGTTTTCAGGCAACTGAATGTGCTGCACCAGGCCGCCTCATGTTTCAGTTTTTACGATATTCGAGATATCGCGATACATATATATACGTAATGTACTACTCATAAGGTTGCTGAAAATTCTTCGACAGCCCACGAACGGCTTCACCCTTCTTGGGGCTCATCAGGTAGGCGCAGTCCCCGAGTTTCCGTCAACCTTATGTTCTACTTGAACCCAAATTGCACTGTTTTCGAGAAATACACTCATTTGCATATCAATTTGGTTTTTGCGAGAGACTCACCTGGAACCCAGCTGAATCTCCGGTTTGTGATGTTTTCAGGCAAGTGGGTTCAAGTAGAGCATAAGGTTGACGGAAACTCGGGCACTGCGCCTACCTGATGAGCCTCAAGAAGGGCGAAACCGGTCGTGGGCTGTCCAAGCATTTTCAGCAACCTTATGAGTAGTACAGTACAAGTAAGTACTTTTTCAAGTCATCAAACCAACTCGCCATTTGGCTCTCATAAATTAGACCCTCTTCATCCAAGATAAGCTACAAACTCAAAGAAGATACGCAGGAATACTTGATAAGCACAACCTCTGGTGTATGGAGTTGAGTAGCGGCGATTGATAACATTTGTTGTAACCTGCGGCTGAAATGATTGTGCAAGTGGAACGCAGTTTTCGTCACAGCGTATGTCTAACCCTGCGCTTGAAGATTGGGCGCTCATTTGCGGTAGTTTTGCAAACCATAATAAAGCCGTTTTGTATTGCTTCATTTGTTCAATAGAACAATGCGCTTTGGATCCAGGTGCAAGTAAGCCCCCCACAGTTCATCACACATCTTTGCGTATTTTTAGAAAGCACATTCATTAGATTACGGTAGCATTTACTGGACATATGTTCGGTGGACGGGATGTTCTGCAAAACGTCTGTTGGGTCGTATTGTGAGAATCAACGCACAGTTTCCATTAGTTTTCAAAGATTAGATTTTTTATCCGAAAGTGGTAAATTGTACTTTCGGAGAGAATTTACTTTGCCAGAGAACGAATGCCCTTTTGCGATTATCAGCGTTTGGATAGCCCTGAGTCTATTCCATGTTCCTATTTCGCGTATATGACCTTCCAAAACAACAGGAGGCACATCGAGTTGTAGCTTAGCTTACGAAAACTGGAAGCTGAACCTGGCATCTCGGCTGGAAATACTCTGACGAAGGTAGGATTTTCTGCCGTCAAGGATGAGGATTTTATTTGTGGGTTGGGCTTGCCACATAGCAAACACCAGTATATTCAGATGATCTGTTATCTTGCACCACTGAGATTGTGGACGAATCACTCGTCCTCAAATCAACTGCATCCTCTCCGTATCTCGGAAGTGACCAGTCCACCATACTGAGTTGAACACATCCGTCATTCTGTGTGTGCTCCTTTCTTCTTGTTTATGGTAAAACCTAATGTAAACCCTGCTGGTAAATCAGCCAAATACAAGATGATTGTTGAAATCTTTTTGCTTCTGTCGACGGATAACGTAGAGTTCTACTCGGTCGAAGCAAACTATATTTGCTCCTGGTTTCTCGCCAAAAGTTGTTCCATTTCCCTCTCATATCTGGAATGTGCTCCAATTGAGTTGGGTGCCCTGAAGAAGCCTAAAATGAATTTGAAATTTTATGCTTTTACTTGGGTGCCAAATTTTTCCTAATGCCAAATATGGCGGACCAATATAATCCAAAACATTTTGAGAATGTCTTCTCACACTGTTGACTTTTTCTGATGGGTTCCTACTCTCCGGCTAGTTTTGAAACATTTTGAGAATGTCTTCTCACACTGTCGACTTTTTCTGATGGGTTCCTACGCCCCCGGTTAGTTTTAATAATTGAAAATTAAATATGATCACAATTCCAAACTCAATTTTGTAAGTTTAACATCTCGCCATGCCGCCTTTCTTCCATAAAGCCCTCACGGATGAGAAAAAATTCGATTGTGCCGGTAAGTCAGGTTGCTGTGAAGCGCATTTTGCGCACTTACTCTAGCGGATTTGCTCGAGAGTTTCCGGGTAGTCGTACGTTGTTGTGCACACCTATTTAGCGGCACATATATGCGGCTGAAGTTAGTTTTGTCACGATATTGATTTTCTACCAACCAACAGCATATGACCGAGGCAACCCCCTGTACAGCGTTTTATAAACTTTCAGGTGTTACAATGTTGTACGCCGTTTTCCAAGTACACCCGTCACCTAGCCTTTACATTTGCTCAGCTTCTCCCGCCTTCACTGACTTACAATGTGACCGTGACTACCTTCGGTTGTCCCGTAAATGTACACATCGTAGAGAATTTCCGTACCTGGAAACGTCTCCACTCTCATACGACTAAACGGGTTTGGAGTAAGCTTCGTGCTTGGGGCTTGGTTTACCGCAATTCGGATAAAAATCTGACCAATAGCTCTTAGGGGTCAGGGCAGTACTTGGGTCATAGAAGGGCGCCAATCACCGTCGACTACTACCGTGTCTTATTATTTTAGGTAGATGCATCGAACAATTTATGGTAGACTGCAAAGGTAAGTTCCTTCGAAAACATATATCACTGTGAATAAAGTTGTTTTATAAAGATTGTCATGCCATCCTCAAGCGGATGACCTACGTTCAAACATATTTTTAGTAAACAGCGAGTTTTGCAAGCTTACCACTCGCCTGTAATACCAATAGACAGACAATGGACAGTTGTTAGACAGTACCGCAAAATCAGCCTAGCGACGTTGAGGTCTGGGGCCACAAAGTTTTGAAGAAATTTTCTCGCGTGCTCCCGTAAGTACCCGTACTCCATGGTTAACCGGCGGATTACGCCTTCGGAGGGGAATACTCTCTTATAAAATGACCATTTAGTGTGCAGACACTGCGCAGACAGACCCCATGTACTAGATTTTTCTAATGTAGATTTTGCCTATAAAAGAACGATTACGCCTCTGATTTCTTCCCGCTACAGTATTTTACACTTTATTTGTACCGTGTGCAAACACATATTAGACAACTGTGTTGAACTACATCTGAGGTACAACCCGTTATCGCTTCTATACAGCTGAATGCAAAAGTAAATATGAAGGACTGGGTAAGTTTCCCCAACAGCAACCATATAATCAAAGAAGAAAATGGATTTTAAATTTACCTTGATCACGTGATGAGCCGCTGCACGAGACGGAAGCAATCAATGCTTAGTCGATCAACTCCGAGAATCGATAAGTCCTGACATTGTGTGTCACGTGAAGGGCAGAGCATCTTGCCGAATTGACGCTTGGTTCTGTCTCTCCTAGACTTTGAAAAAACCCATCAGTCACACTGAGGAGTATAGCTGATGCCACACTTATTTTGGATAGTTGGGAAGTAACTTTCGTAGCATAGTTGCACAAACCCTAGAAGGAATGCAAATCTAACGATCGTTGGCGGCCGAATAGACGAACTAGACTCACGGGGATGTACTAAACGCTGCGTTATTTTCTAATTATATAAGACAGTTGCTAACATCAACAACAGTACTGTTCCGGTTGCCTATCGTTATGATCTGATCCTAGCTGGCCTGGCGTCCTGTAGAAATATGATTTCTATTACGAATTGATTTCAAAGTGTCAAGTAGCGTACCGCAAAGTTATTATCTCTATTGCCGCAACGTCGTGAAAACAAGAAACAGGTTGCAAACATTTGTCCATTCCTAGAACAACCGGAGAACGTTCCTATTTGTAAACGTAAGTCACCAAAATAAAAGGAAAGTGTGCTGGGACATGTAAGGTTCATTGATTTGTTTCACCTTTCATCAGCTAGGATTATTTGCCCGGTCTTTACATGCAGAACTCATTTGCTAAACTCTCATATGTAATCAGTAGCATTTGGATTAAATTCGGCTTTTTCGGCTATTTTTTACTCACCGAATACTCCTATTTGTAGCGCTAATATAACTAGCCTGACGGATTCAATGTTCTCTGATTTCCATATACTATTTGTTGTTAGAATCTACCAATGTACAGCAATTTTGGATGGCCTGCTTTACACGAATGTCTAATGTGTTATCCGTTTGGTTGAATGCAAGACACGTTGCCAACCAACACACAGGACGTCGAGATATTCCCAACGGTACTTTTGGATCCATACAGAACAATGTTCATTTCTCAGTCAGGTGTTCGGCTTGCGTATATTTGCACGTGCTCAGGTAACAATAATGGGTTTTGCACAGTCGCGTTGAAAACTGAATTGGAAGTTTTGTAGCGCAGTTTTATTTTTAATGATTACAAACATTCACATGAGTTTCACTAAAATGTCGGACGGTTTCAGGAGACTGCATGGAAATGTCTCAGAGAATATGCATGCGTAAGTTTTCAAAGAACAACTGTAGATCTGTACTATCCCATTGGTATCGCCATTACGTTTCCACGACGTCAGTTTGTTACTACCAGAAGGTGGCGTTTCTCCATCTATTTTCAAATAGGTACGGAGTTAAACAAAACGCATCGTTATAAAACATATCCTGTTTGGTTATTTTGAACCCCTTGTAGAGGTTCCACAATAAACAAAACCTTGGAAATTTAAACTGCTGACGGATCCTGGGTAATGCGAAGGAAAAATTATTTCACCCGAAATAGCAGGGTTTAAATCAGCGTAAACTTGCTGTGAATACACAAAATCAGAAGAAACCTGGTCATGCACTACTCGGTGCATAAATGCACGAGTTATGTGCAAGTTCTACCCAGATTCTCTGGATACTAAGGCATCGCGATCGTCGCGTGCCCTGTGCCCCCCCCCCAAACGAACGCTTGATGCTTCCCTTTAATTGAGCCATCTTGTTCTTTCCTTAGTACAACTTGAGGCTTGATAACAAGATTTGCAAATCAGCGCTGGAATTTTCCATGTGGTTACGTGAACATATTCTTTATGAAGTGAAAAAGGGGAGTCATCGGGTATGTTTCCGAATAGTTGATGTCAGGGGCGCACTATGACTGCAACCTGCGTCAGATAAAGTTTGTCCGCATTCCGCATCGTTCAAAACCAATTTCCTGACTACCAGTAGCATTCTGTCTACCGACTAGACTACAGTCTTTGAGTTTTGGTGGAATATTATACTCTTTTTGGCTTCATTTGAAAATCGATTTTAAAATCAACTGTAGGCTGGGTTCCGTCAGAAAATGAGGAATGGAAAAGTAAGCAAAGTCACGTGAACATCTCAGAGATGCTTTTGGTGTTCCATGTCCAAAATTGATCAGCAGTGATTTATGAAGAAATGTAACCATAATATAATTGAATTCTGTAGTAGCTGCTTCGGTGTGTCAGAGAGTTTGCGCGTGTGCGTGTCCGTTCGTCATTCCATCATCGATCTGGCGTGTGACTTGAGTGGCTCATTGGGTGCGTGTCCGATTGGTTGGCTCGCGTGAGCGCTGTGGGTTGACTTGATATGTAGTCAGTTGTTTGCTGACCCGTCACGAAAGCGGACCAAGTTGGCCGCGTGCACACAATACACCCGTGTCGGTACTTACGCGACTTACTGTGAACCACAATAAATTCACAAATCGTTTTTCTGAGATTTCGTTGATCACAAATTTCACTGCCGCGTACAGCGTGTATTCATGCATGCACCATAAACGGTTGACGTAGAAATGTATATTTTTCGTTTTTCCACAGAAATTTGCCACTCATTCTACGTCCGAGAAGGTAAATAGCACGGCTGAACAACGATGTACAAATTTTGATGTTGTGGTTACCATGGTTGCCAAAAACTCTCCTTGATCTGACATAGGACTGACACGATCATTTGCTTCAACATCCAGACAGATGAAGAAGCGTGAGTTTGTCTTTTTCTGTGAATGTGTAACCGAAGTTGCCTAAAACATACTGATAACCACAATAACGGAGTAGTCAATCAACAGATTAATTGATCGTCAGTGCTTCACGCATTCAAATAGCAGAGAGGTTGTGCATTTCCACTCATGCAGAAATAGGGGTAAAAGATAAAAATGAGGTCAAATGTCAAGGCGAGCTTTGCTGAAAACGTGTCTTTTTTGGTCAACACACACCTCAAACACTGAACCCCAAACCACGGAGAAATTTTCTTAGGATATTTGGCAGCCCTCGATATATGCACCTTAGTTTTAACTCACGGTCGCTTCGAACTAAAAATTTGACTAAATTTTTGTCGTTATGGCACTTGGATTTCGAAGCTTTTCTACACTTGTGTGCGTCTTGCGTGAGGAAACATTTAAAAGCCTGAGTTCCATTATGAATATCCTTGTTTGATCTTAACGCCATTTAATGCATGAAACTTCATTCGTCAGGACTCTCATCTTGCTGCCTGGGTGAGTTTCTCAAAAGCGAAAATCTGACAATCCGACAATGTAGGCTTGACAAATGCCGTTGTTAGCATTATGTCCAGGAGTACTCGGAGATGTTGCTGAATTGAACTAAAGACCACATTTTTGATAGGTCAAAAAGCCTCTGTTCTTTAGCGAAACACACTCAGCTGCAAACAGATTTGGTTTTTCCGAGAGACTCATCTGGAGCCCAGCTGAACCCCTCGTTTGTGGTGTTGCCAGGCAACTGAATGTGCTGCACCCTCATGTTTCAGTTGGCACGATATTCGAGATCTCGCGATACAAGTGTATACGTAATGCACTAATCATAAGGTTGTTGAGAATTCTTCGACAGCCCACGAACGGTTTCGTCCTTCTTTGGGTTCATCAGGTAGGCGCAACATCACAAACGAGAGATTCAGCTGGGCTCCAGGTCAGTCTCTCGCAAAAACCAAATCTGTTTGCAAATGAGTGTGTTTCACTAATTTCTAGCAATTCGGTTTCAAGTAAAACCTCTGTTCTTTTCTCTTTTCAGAAATTCATTTGAACGAAATTGACCATTCACGCTGAACAATCTGTGTATCTCAAACGATTTTTTTTAGTTACTGTCTAAAAATATACAAATTTCCAGGCACATCTGTGACTTACTACATGCAATTTGGCACCTCACCGGCAGTGGAGGTATCGAGTGCCCAGTCCAGCAGCACACTGCATTTCACATGCGGTAACGTTCTGTTAAAATCCCAGTAAAAACTGAACGAGACTACAAACGTTTTGAATTAAGATGAGTCTGCATTGGAAAGCTTAGCCGAAAGCCACGCGGCGAATGAGATTTTTCAGCATAGCGCATTTGGACTAGTGTTGTACATTCAGTGAGAGAAAACACCAAACTATGGGTGCAAAAGCAGTAAAAGCTATTTGCTTGTCTTTGTGAGTTTGCCGATCCTGTCAAGTGACACGAACTTGGAGATTTTGTCACCTGAAATCTCCTGAGCCTGTTAAGGCAAAATAGCGGCTTACATAACAAAGCGACCACTGAGTGACACCGTTGGCTTTCGGGATAAAGCCTTTGTGTGTCAGTCCTGATTTTTTCTGCCCAAATAAACGCACGCTATGAATTACCGAGCGAGCAACGTCGCCCACACCTAACGGTACGAAACAGTACTGAATTTTACAAAATATAATCTAGTGAGTAATAAGTCTTCTGAAACGCTCAGAGCAGTGAGCTGAAAGCGCACATCCTAATGAGCCTGCAGGACATGGTTTAGAGCGTCTTAGAGCCACGATAAAAGGCTAATCTTACGTATAGTTTTGCGATGAAAAAAGAACGAAGGTTTACGTTTGGATATCTGGCAGCTGTGGGTTTTGAATAGGATTCAGTTAAATTATCCTACGGCCGCTGACGCACGGTGCACGGTGTGACCCGTAGATACCATATCGTTTAGTCAGCACGATGTTCATTTCCAGGAATGTGCATGCGTGGGTCTGTTTTTTAAAGCTGTGATCGTATTTGATCAAACGCAAGACAGGCTATAGAGACTTTACGTAATTCTGCAGGCAACTTTGTAGGACAGTCTCATCATCATATCATCATCGACAGCATGACATCGGTGTTCAACACCGATGCTTCACTGCCGTACAACCATGATTTATTTGAAAGCCTTATTGTAGAGAGGAGAATAAAGATGGACAGCGAAGGGACTTAGTGGTACGTTACCACAGTCTTTCCGAGGTGCCTACACCTCCAGACATTCACTCAGGCAATCTGGATAGAAACTGACAACAAAGACGCCACTGACATCGGTTGGAAGCAATATCTTGTAGTGTCTCCAACTAGGAGCAGTGGGGATCACGCGATCCTCATCCTGGAAGGCGAGTGGCACCGACAGCACCCAAAGGTTTCGTGATTTCTTTCACACCTTTCTCCCAGGTCAAGGGTTGGCCACCTCTCTGCTTACGCCACTCTGAATTGGGCATGGAAAACAGCACTCTCTTCGGCAAACGATGGTTAGGCATGCGCAACACGTGTCCCAACCAACGCAGCTTCTGGTGCTGGACACATTCTTCAATGGAAGTACCCGTTGCACAACCTAAAACTCGCTTTCTAACTGCCTCGTTACTGATTCGCCGACACCAACCCACACGAGCTAGGGTTCTGAGACATTGATTGTCGAACACCTGAAGACGTCTCAGTTCTGCTGCTCGAACAGGCCAAGTCTCACAGCCATACAACAAAACAGCCCGCACTGTAGCTTGATACACACATCTCTTGAGATTCAGAGATGTACCGCTTTGACGCCATAGGTATCTCAAATTAGCAAACGCGACCCGAGCCTTGCAGATTCGTGCATTTACCTCATCTGTCACACTACAATCAGAACTAATACAACTTCCAAGATATGTAAAACGCTCCACAACTTCCAGTGCCTCTCCCTGGATTGTAAGTGGCGTGTTCAGTGACTGCATGTCCAGGAGCATGACCTTACACTTTTTGGGTGCAAAGTGCATACCAAAGGACGGGATGACTTTGGTCAGTTCATCTAAAAACACCTGCGCCTTCTCCTCCTCTTCAAAGATAAGAACGATGTCATCTGCATATTCCAGATCGACAAGGTTTTCGTCAGAGGCTATTTGAACACCGGGGTTTTGGAGACCTTCCAGCGTTCGTCTCATTATTTCATCGATCACGAAGTTAAACAGGAATGGGGAGAGTGGGCATCCCTGACGGACGCCACTTTGTGTACGGAAGCTTTTGGAGAGCTCGCCGTATACTCTCACACGTCCGGAAGTCTTGGAATACAAAGAGCTTATTATGTTCACGAACTTCCGGGGCATTCCTTGGTGGGCAAGCGTGTCAAGCAGAACAGACCGGTCAACCGAGTCAAATGCGCCTTGGAAATCCAAGAATACTAGAATTGTGGGTCGCTTATACGTATGGCGTTGTTCTAGCACCTGACGAAGTGTGAAGATTTGGTCAACGCAACCCCTACCAGGCCGGAATCCCGCTTGCTGCTCTCGAGACAGTGTCTCACGAGCCACCGTAAGGCGACGAAGCACAAGTGACGCCAACAGTCTCGTTACGACCGGGGTCAAGCTGATCCCCCTGTGGTTGCCACACTCACTACGAGCCCCTTTTTTGAAAATGGGCACTATCACCGACTCTCCCCAGTTGTCTGGGACAGACTCCTTTTCCCAGATGCAGGCAAACAGATCAGACAGGCGTTGACTGAGGATTTCACCCCCATCTTTGAACAATGCGGGTGGGAGGTCATCCGGACCAGAGGCTCGGTGGCGCTTGAGAGAACATATGCAGTCATAAACCTCCGAGGCCGTAGGTGGTTCCACGTTCACCGTCCAGGGTTCTACGTCACCTGTGGGTTCCAGATGGGCGCCAGCTGGTGGCCATGACAATTGTTGTTCGAAGTATTCGGCCCATCGGTCGAGACGTTCTTCTTTATTCGAGATGGTCACTCCATTCCGATCCTTGATAGTTTCGCTCACAGGTGGTTTCCGGGGACCGGTCGCACGGATCAACTGAAATAATCTTCGGGCATTACCGGATTTCTGGGCCTCTTCCATTTCCTTGGCTTTCTGTGTCCACCACACTTCGCGGTCGGCTTTCACACTCGCCTTCACTTGACGTCTGATAATTCGTCGCACCAAGTTATGTTCCGGGCCGGCTGGGATATTTCTCCGAGATTTAAGCAGTGCCACCGTTCGGTCTGATATCCAGTGCTTGAGTGCGCCTGGTGGTGCCGTGCCACAGGCGAAATTCCCAGCACTATGCAAAGAGGTGGCAATCTCGTCCCAGTATGCGTTCACATCTGATGGTGGAGCATTTGGAAGAGACCCTAGAAGACGATTCTGGTAAGTTCGTCTAACATCCGGATCTGCCAGTCTCTCAGTTGCCAAGCGATTTGTCCGCACCTTACGCGGTCCTGGAAAACGTAGGGAGAAGCGACTCCGGACGAGCGCGTGGTCGGAATCCACAAATGTGTTCCAAAACGACCGACAGTCAGTTACTGATCCGCGCCATCGGTAACTGATGGCGATGTGGTCGATTTGAGTTTGTGGTCGGCGTGTCGTTGGAGGACACCATGTGGCCAGACGACTTCGGCTATTCCGGAAGTTAGTACTGCATAGAAACAGCCTGCGATCAGCACACAGCTGAAGCAATCGTTCCCCATTGTCCGTACGTACCGAGTCCAATCCATGTCGACCTCCTAATTGAGTCTCAGATACGCTAAGCCTGCCCACTTGTGCATTCAAATCTCCAGCAACCACCACGATGTCTGAGCTTTTAGCTCGCCGCAGCAGGGCATTCAGGGCGTCATAAAACCTGTCTTTGACGGTGTCGGAGCTACAGTCAGTTGGGGCGTACGCAGACACGATAAACAAACATCGATCAACATCCCGCTTGTGAGACTCCTTCACAGACGTTGCCAGACGAACCGCACAGAGGCGACTATCAACAGGTATCCAGTCAAGCAAGGATACTTCCGCCCGGTGACTTAGGACGATACCAACCCCTGCACATCCAGCTGCAGCAGCCTCTGGATCACCAGAGGTGCGCAGTCGGAAGCGAGTGGAGACTGATGGGGCGGTTAGCTCAATCACTGTGCTTGCATCTTGAATTCTTGTTTCCGAGACACAGCACACATCAATGCCAAGCGAGTCCAGTGTGAGAGCAAGAGCAGCTTGTTGTCCTGCTTGCTTCAGAGTGCGCACATTGAAGGCGGCCAGATAGACTGAGTGTCGAGGCTTGAAGAGTGATTTGGAGATACCTGAGGATGTCGGCGCCATGTGACGAGCAGATGCTGCACGCAAAACCGATGCAAGACGAACGGAGTCATCAGTCCTAAGTGCTGGGCCTACAAGAGGAGAGTTATTAATGGGGCGGGGAGAGGGGGAAGAAAAAGTATGTGAAAGAGAAAGAAGGGAGGCGTCAGCAGTAGCCTGTTTTCGCTTACCCGCCCTGCTGTATGCAGCAAGTAAGGCGACCCGGCTGATGGCACCACGCGACGGCCGATGTGGCATGAAAGTACTGTTAGCTGTGAATGTCATGGTTGTACGAGGGCTGGGATACTGTCAGGGCGCCGACACCTAGACAGGAGGACGATTAGGGTCCTCAACCAAAGCCTTTGGCTCAAAAGCTTAACCGCAAGGCAGCGGTGTTTGACGGGAAATACAAATGCATTACCATTTCTACGGAACAAGTCGCCACATGTTCCAACCCTCAACCTGGAGGACCAGGAGACTGTGTTCGTCAGACCTCTACCCATGGACCAACCTGGTATGAGAGACACTGTGAGTGTCGCAGGGACACTCCCCAGTATAGCTCAATGGGTCGCTGAGGTGCGCAAACCGCCACACCACGGTAAGGTCCAGTCTCTTCGTGACGGTGTAGAACACTCTGGAAATCCCGGTTATGACGCAACTCCACCAATTAAGATTGTTTAGATTTCAACCGTACAAGATTTTTGTAATCTAGATTCCTCGCTTTAGAAGAATTACGGGAGTTATATACAAGTTTTACTTTCCTGGCCAGATTGCATTCACATCTACCTCTACATAGGAACTTGTGCTTGGGAATGTAACTATGCCTACTCCGGAACTCCATCAATTTGGAGAATCGTATGAAACTCGTTCTAGCACTTTGATAGTTAAGACGTCGTATGCAATGAGAGATTTCAAATCAGAACTTTCCAATGAATCAGTTTATTATATATGCTTTCACTGCTTGTTCACCGGTGTGGTCTGAAACCGTTCTACCTTACTAGTCGCTGCATTCTCAGTGTTATTAGCATCTTACAAAGTTTGCAGATGTTTGGACGCTCTATTAATTTCGGCCACGGTGTTGTTTTTCCTAGCATTTGTAAGACAAATAATCGTTTCTTCTAGAGATTCCCAAAGCGCATCTCTATGCATTCTCTGACACTTTGGAAGTGTTCACTTTATTGGGCTTGAGACTTTTACAAGCTCAGGCATTATTTGCTAACATACATACATAAATCATGTTTAGCAGTCATTCATTTTATTACGAAATTCTGGTGACATCTAAGCACGTTGTTTAACCTAACTAGAGTAAATTGTGCCAGGAGACATGTAGCGGCTACCCTCCTGTCTACTTCGCCCTGGAACTAATTTTATTAGTACATCCACATAGACTGTCTATTATCTTGCTTACCCCACACCCACGAACATCACACGACAACATCGTGACTTGCCTGCAACCTTGACCGAATAAAGTTCACCTGCTGTTCGTACGCGTCGAGGCGACTCTATGTGATTTCACATTGTTATTTTTCCACGTCACAAGTTCACCCCGACACACATGCTTCAACGATCCTGGATATATAAACGAGTACACAACGCGCACACATGACAGGAAACGAGAGACTAACAGCAAAGGTTGGCCCAGCGTGGAAACGCGGAGCCATTAACACCCAGGCCACGGACAATCAAAAGGTGTAGCAGTTGAACCTGTAAAGGAAACACCACCTGCGTCCGCACAAATTTGGAGGAATTACTGTGACTCACGTTTCAACTGTTTCATTCTGACATTGTAATTTGTCTCATCAAAGTGTACCTATTATCGTACCTCGTCCCCGCAACATGTATTTTGTTAGTGTCTATAGTCTTCTGATTGCCTAGTTGATTTTGTAACGTAGTGCACTAACAGACATAGATCTCAATGTAGAAGAAGGCGGGGCAACTGGTGTGGAAGACAATGGATTTTGTCATGCAAGCGTGACCTCCTGAAAATCAGGTGGAGCTGAGAGTATTGTAGTTTTGGCAACTCATATGACACTCTTCCTGGCAGCCGACTTCAGGATAAAGTCATAATAGGAGCGAAGTCGTTGAACAACAAGGAATAACGGCTGGCGTGCATTTTGAGTCACATGGACAGGGATGCATTTCCAGCCGGGCTGTATATATGGCTGTAATACTCAGACAGTATACTGAATGCTTGGACTAGTGACCAGTTCTTGACGAAAGAATTGCCTTACCATCATGTTCAAATATACTAATTTTGTCGGCTGGTGTTCTGTCATTATTGCGACGTACTTAGTGTCACCAGCTCCCACCGGGGAGGCACACTGAAGTCAACGAACCACAAAGTTCCTAGCTCTGATAGAGAGCTAGGCTTCATGGAGTGTATTGGCCTTGTTTCACTCTCTTTCCTCGGTCGGCGTAAGAACGACAAAAAATCCATTAACTCATTTCCCATCCCTGGCCATTATGCCTCCATCGCAGAAAGTCTTATGATTTGGTGCGTCCTGCATGTGCTATCTCGTAGGATTTGACTACGTGTTTCCGTTTTGAGTCAGGAGGTATGACGTCGGCACGGCGTGTGGAGTGATAACCGTTCAGGGTAGCATGCCAGCTCCGTTCGGCCTCGGTATATAGCCCTTGGAATGTCTCCAGTTTCCTGTATGCTGCAATTTTCTCAATACGTCGCCGTCCGACAAGACAGGTGCACACCTCTGAAATATGTTATCTGGCCCTTGTAGTCACAGCAACCCTCCGGAGTCCGATTCGAGGTTATTAGCATCAGTCACATTCTTCGTGGCTTTATCCCCATCCTCTTCTCATTCTCGGGTGATTACCGGTCGTTACATCATTCTGTTGCAGTCGAAGACATGCTTCGCGGTCCTGATCCAGTCGTGTCGATAACATGGTTACCAACGTGAAACCATTGTCTCAGCACATATGCCCCCCATTCATCCACGGCACAGATGACTGGTCAGTATTCTTCAGCACTGACTGGGACCTTTCCAGAGATAGTCGAAACAGGACTGCAATATGCGATGACTCCGTCCTTCTGCTTAAAGTCTGCACCAAGGCCTTGTCAATAGCCTTTTCTGAGACAACAAACATTTCCCCGACCTTGGGCAGCGTGAGAGTGAGTTGCCGATCTAGCGCGTTTGACGGTCCTCGACACGTTTGAAAACCCAACGCGCTTCGCTGCACCATGCAAACTCTCTCTGATGACGCAGCAAGTTGCACAATGGAGCAGCAGCCCGCTCAAAGTGTAGAAAATGGACGGGTCGTAACATCCAGCGCAAGCGCCATTGTTGCTAGTTCGTATAAGCGGGGGACTACCTGGAAGGCAGTTTGTTGCCGTGTATTTCGTGCTTGCAAGGTAACAAAACAAGGTTTAGACAGCCATTGCGGGTAGTTGTCTTAACAGTGCATTAACGTTCATTCAGAAGTTGAGGAGATAAGTGAGGTTCATGTATTTCATGCCGCGCAGATAAAGCTTCCAACCGATTCCAGAAGTTGTGTGACTCCAGAAAAGTTAATAGGTCAGGGAACACACTGATATATCACTGGAGAGAAAATTATGAGGTGTACGGCCGTGTCACATATCTGTAACATGTAGTGATTTCAGTTTTACGCAGTTACAGTCTAGGTAAAAGGGTATAAACTATTCAGAGTGAATAGCATCAAAGACGCCACATCACTTGCATTGAAGATGCATACACCAGGCTGAATACTTCGGAAGGAAGCATATGGGGTTCGAAGATTGCTAGGTTCATCCAAATAGGAGCAATACCAAATAACATGATGTTACTTGGACCGGAGGAGTAAGGGTTTGAGAGGTTCATTGGGCATCTTGGCTGAGGAGCGACTCTTTTGATGCGTTGGGGGATTGGTTGCTGCGTAACTAGTGTCCATCACTCGTTTGAAAGACAAAGACGGGAGTGGTGACATTACGACGACTCATTTTACTCGGATGTGTGTTGCCGAATGTTCTTCCCGATCGTAACGAACGAGAAAGTCTTACATGTCTCAGTTATATAGTGACGGGAGTGGCTGACTTGGCCAATTGTGTATTGGGGCGTGATTGTGGATGTAAAAGTGGGTGGAAGTGCTTCAACACGAACAATGATTTAAATAAGGCAAACACTTCTATGACAGGCTGGGGAATAAGTCAGGAAAAAAAGAGATAACATACGGAATCTAACCTGTTAGGTGTGCGTGGGATTGAGAAATTTTAGCCATGATCGGGTACTGAAGATCACAGAAGAGTTGATTTACCACCTCAAACAATGGACCGATAACCTATCCGCGAATGAAGCTCCAGTTAACGAGGTTGCTGCTAAACAAGCTGAATGACAAGGAGAAACTTGACCTGCGAAGTTTTGGTGAATTTCTCCACGGCATGTATTAATCCATGAATGGGATGTGTCCCGACTAAGATAGGGATGACAGAAATGTTGCTTCTAATAAATCACAGGGTATCAATATCGAGAACTGTAAGAAACGTCCGTCTGAAACTTACATCAGATACGGAACTGCAATTTGATACATGGCCAGCGAGTAGTCACGTGTTTTATCAGTAGTATACACCGATACACTGGTAGACTCTCAAGTCAGACGCTCACTAATTTTTCCGTAGCTATTCTTGAGAACACACTGAGTGATCACGTCAAAAACGCGATATGCGTTCACATTTTTCTCGTTATAAACCTGGTGTCTATGTTTTCAGGCCACGCAGACCTCACAAAGAGGTACTGATGACTGTTTCCTCCCAGGAATATTATAGTTTGTGTCGTAAAAAATAATTTAAGTTTGACTGGTAGAACTCCTGTTAAAGATGACAAGCGTACACGCCTGGTTTTTAACATCTGTTCCCCTATTTTTCATTTGCCTACCTTTAAGTGTAGCCTCTGCGATTTGAAAGGTCGTCTGCTTGTTGCTCACTAGTTCGCTTGTGATGAACTACACTCGAGAAAAATAACTTATTCAGTAGTTTGCAAACGTGTATTTCAGACATGTCAAATCTTTCCAAAACCCACGTGGTGTGTTTCAGAATATTCACCTTTCTAAGGCGTTAGGGCGTGTCCAACGTTTGGAACACTAAACGTGATCCATCGCCTGGTTATATAATGAGAGTTGGGAAAATACGACATTTCCATTTTGAAAAAAAAACTGAACGAGAATTAGCCTCGAATTTTGTTGAGCATATTCTCGCATAAAGCAAAGCATTTTGATTACCAGTGCTTTATGGGTGTATACCACCTCTTCGTGAATTCAACGGTTTTTACGCTTCTTGCCTAGGCTTTCACTGCCGCTTGTTTCACGCAAAAACAATCACGAGGGGAACAGATTTGTACGCATCCTAAGTCAGGAAAAAAAGAGATAACATACGGAATCTAACCTGTTAGGTGTGCGTGGGATTGAGAAATTTTAGCCATGATCGGGTACTGAAGATCACAGAAGAGTTGATTTACCACCTCAAACAATGGACCGATAACCTATCCGCGAATGAAGCTCCAGTTAACGAGGTTGCTGCTAAACAAGCTGAATGACAAGGAGAAACTTGACCTGCGAAGTTTTGGTGAATTTCTCCACGGCATGTATTAATCCATGAATGGGATGTGTCCCGACTAAGATAGGGATGACAGAAATGTTGCTTCTAATAAATCACAGGGTATCAATATCGAGAACTGTAAGAAACGTCCGTCTGAAACTTACATCAGATACGGAACTGCAATTTGATACATGGCCAGCGAGTAGTCACGTGTTTTATCAGTAGTATACACCGATACACTGGTAGACTCTCAAGTCAGACGCTCACTAATTTTTCCGTAGCTATTCTTGAGAACACACTGAGTGATCACGTCAAAAACGCGATATGCGTTCACATTTTTCTCGTTATAAACCTGGTGTCTATGTTTTCAGGCCACGCAGACCTCACAAAGAGGTACTGATGACTGTTTCCTCCCAGGAATATTATAGTTTGTGTCGTAAAAAATAATTCAAGTTTGACTGGTAGAACTTCTGTTAAGGATGACAAGCGTGCACGCCAGCTTTTTAACATCTGTTCCTCTATTTTTCATTTGCCTACCTTTGAGTGTAGCCTCTGCGACTTGAAAGGTCGTCTGCTTGTTGCTCACTAGTTCGCTTGTGATGAACTACACTCGAGAAAAATAACTTATTCAGTAGTTTGCAAACGTGTATTTCAGACATGTCAAATCTTTCCAAAACCCACGTGGTGTGTTTCAGAATATTCACCTTTCTAAGGCGTTAGGGCGTGTCCAACGTTTGGAACACTAAACGTGATCCATCGCCTGGTTATATAATGAGAGTAGAGAAAATACGACATTTTTATTTTGAAAAAAAACTGAACGAGAATTAGCCTCGAATTTTGTTGAGCATATTCTCGCATAAAGCAAAGCATTTTGATTACCAGTGCTTTATGGGTGTATACCACCTCTTCGTGAATTCAACGGTTTTTACGCTTCTTGCCTAGGCTTTCACTGCCGCTTGTTTCACGCAAAAACAATCACGAGGGGAACAGATTTGTACGCATCCTAACGTGGTATTCTGCAATCTACATTCGGAAGTCAATGTTATCGAAATATTACTCGGGCACTCCCTTCATGCTTGTTGTTTTCTTTGCATCTTTTCAACTATACATCAATGAGTCGGGTGGCTCACTTTATTTGACGCCTGCGAATATCGTGAAATTCTGAAATCTTGTCAACCAAATAGAATTTAACATAAAACAAGACAAATTGTATGAGTTTGGAACGAACAATTTATCGGAAAACGATATCGGTACGCTTTAGAGAATATACAATATACATTTAGGCATAACTTAGCTGAAATTAAAATCACCCATAGACAAGTAGGTGTACCTCATTGAACTGAAAATAACCTCTGAAATTCAACCTACTCTTCAACTTTTTGTGTCCAGTGACACGTGATTATTCCATCTAATATCAATGGCAGTTCATTAGGTGCACACGTATCCCGGCTTTTAATAATAGCCCTTGTCGCTACCCTCTGGATTTGTGTTTAGCTACATGATATATGGATTTGAATGCGATTTCGAGAGCATTATCTGTTACGTATGTTGCTAAGCGTTTGTATGCTCCGACCCACAGATGCATTCTTAGTTTCGCCTTGTGTTCAACCTAGAAAAAACGGTTCAGTCGGGTCATTTCGGGTGATGTGGCTGATTTGGTCATACGGGTAATCCTTATGAACACGGGGTTTGTTTAAAGGTAAGCCATGTCCCCGTAATCGAATCCGGTCGCCGCTACTGCAAGACCGCAGCTAATTTCGTTTTCTGTCTCACCTGATATTCATTAGGCATACGACGTAAACAAGAGAATTAACTCAAAATCCCACCTTCGATAAACGGTTCTCCTCATAGAGTTACATCAGTCACCGCTAGAACCTATTTCGGTAAAAAAGCCTCACATATCTGTGCTACAAACGCAGCAAATATCGGTAAGGCCTACGGTAAATTGTCAGCGTAATTCAAACTGGAACAAACCTCAGAATTTTGTTTCTCAACTAATTGTTTTTCAGCACCACATTTTTAAAAAAATATTAATTAACTTTTATTACAATATGGTTAGAGCCTCTTGGCAACGAATGACTAGAGAAGGTCAGAAAACGCGCGCAATGAATCAAACGAGATATTGGCTACCTCAGGAAAATCTATATCAATGCAAATGCTAAAAACCATAGCCAGGATGAAATGCTTCTTGCAAAGAGCGGCGATGAGGCGAGAGGAGATAGACATGCTTTGATTTTGTAGACGAATCAAATGGATTTTCCGCAATAATCTGTTTTCTCGCCAGTAGTTATCTTAATATTGGGAAACGTTGTAACTTTGGCCCGCTCAGTAAGCAAGCCTATATGTGCACCTCCGTATTCCGCAATATCCTGGGACCAGGGCAGCATGTTCAACAATTAGTCGTGTATCACTGCACACAGACTGGCTCATTCTACAGCAGGCGCTGATCTATACCCAGCCCATGGGGTTGCGACAGGTTGGATTCAATGATCTAATGCGTGCTTGGCTTTTCGTCGGTTTGGCTGGTGCATCAAGAGGGGTGTTCACAGAAAACTCTCTGCAATTTTTTCAAATAAACCCACTGCACAGTCGTGGATAGCAAATTTTCGTCTTTTTTACAAGCAACAGTAGTGACCCTCAGGTTTCCGACGAATTGCGATGGTTGTTTGCGACATGGACAATCGCGTTTTTCCCATCATGTTCCCGTGGAACCTGCAGTGATGTACCTTTGCGGTCGACGACCTAGAGCGCTCCCACCGAGATTACTCAGTGGTTACAGCGCGAATTTACTGACCGGAAGGTCCGTGGTTCGAACCTGACCTCTGCCTCTCGACTTCCTCTGTCTAGGCTTGGGCAACCTGGTAGTATCTCGGCCCTCTTGCTTCCTTCGGGTGGCATGGCACTTAAGCATTGAAAGGGTGCTACATTTAAACGCTTTGCCACCTGCTGCGTAGTCTACCGAACAAATTTGTTAATGTGCTGAATGAGCGCTTTCTTGTACCGCAACTCGAAAATGCCGAAGTTTTATTTTTCGTTTCACCCAATAAGAGACGCAATAAAGAGCGACGTAAGGGACAAAACCCATGTACTCTTCTCCTTGCCTGATCATAATTTCTCCATAACTTATCTGTGTGACCATCCAGTGACTTTACTCGGTAGACCAAAAAATTGGACCTCACTAGCGTTAATACGTCTCGTGAGTATTCTGGCTCGGAACAATGTCGATCATATCAACCCTGTTTCCTTGTTGCATACCAGAAGACCTGGCGTTCCTCGTCTTACCCCCCCCTCCCAAGATGATCCATTACAATTTGACTAGCCATATAGTTTGGCAGGCTACATGTGGAGGCACGTCAAAGAAATTTCAAACGGGTGTTCAGCAAAATTTAGCGAAAATTTCTCTGAACATTCAGTTCTCTTTAATACATCTACTGAGCAAAGTTACCGTGTGCGTTTGGCCTACCTCTATTCACTATGTTCCCACAAGTCACGCCCTTTCCGTATCAGACGCTTGTTGCACCCCTCCGCTTGAGAATAACGACAAATGCTTGTTGTTTCGCTCAAAATATATAGAAAATTAGCTCCTTCCTACTGTTAGCAAAACTGCTTTCTTTCCGAGTTCGCAATCCAGAAAGACGGAAAACTGATGAAACGAAACAAGCTTGCTTTGTTCTCCTTAATGCTCACGATCAGTAGCAAGCTTCTCGGCTGCGTATCTCTACGATCCTGTAAACTCTGCGGCGAGTGCCCGAGCAAAACACGACGTTGAATTTCCGATTTATTTGAATGCCTGAAAGTGGTTACGCAGGTATTTCCAGGAGATCCAGATAGTCTGATTGATCAGCAAAAGAAACGAATTTTTTCAATACAGCCATTGTGAAAGATGCCTGCTTGCTTCAATATTTGTAGAACTCTTGGTTTATTCTATCTTTCACCTAACTCTGTGCCCACTGTGTGGGAGTTTCCACATGTGTTTTCTGCTGGTTATCTGATCTATACTTTAATACTGTACTTTGAGCAAGTACCCGAACATTCTACTCTGTTAGTATAAAAGGACAGTTGCACACAGCTGTTCTAAAACTCGGGCCATTTCTGTTTTAAAGACATGGTCAATTTAGCTAATGCCGCACGAGTTGTCAGGCTTGGAATATAGGTTACAATTGGGTGCAAAGAATTAATTTTTGTGTGTAGGCCTTCAATTTTTCTTCATAAATTGCTAAATAATCAAATGTTTTTTTCAATATAGGCGATTTCCGACAATTGTCAAACGACTCTTACAGATCTCAGGAAGAAAAACAGTAGATGGCATTTTAACAGCATCTGACATAAGGGCGAATGCAGTAGTCTTGCTGAAAAGTAATTCTAGAGACACATATGACCGAATGCTTATAAAGAATGTCCAAAAGTTAGAACACCCGCAAACAGCGTTGGAAACAGTCGGTGGATGGTTTCTTTGTCCGAGTTATTATCGTTTTCCAAGAAACATTCGAAGGTGATGATATCCCCAATGTTCTGCGCAAACTTTCAGGAGATTCAGCACATCTTCATACACTCATGTGTATTTCCTGTGAATACGAGAGTTTATATTTTTACCAACTCGTTCTCAAAAGTTTTCAGTTTTTGAACCCGGGATAATCAATATGCATTCAACTTGAAAAGGGGCCCCAGGTGTGATTTTGCGTGTTTGATATGCTCTTGACGTCTGTGTTATTTCTGAAAAATCCCGACGAATTGGCCAATAAAACCAAACGGTGTTTGCACACATTGTCTACCGGTGACTCCACGAAGTTGCGTGTTTAAACCATGTCATCGGCTTATTTGTAACTTGGTGAGGCAAGCAACTTCAAAGTGGCTTTGTCTTCACTCTCGTTTTCTCAATGCGGACAGATATCTGGACGTTGGAATTCGCGAACATACCAGCTGCATATGCAGAGTATAACTGATCTCAAAGATTGTTCCCACAGTGCAGGCCCAAACTAGGCTGAGACACGTCATAAGTACATCGTGGCTTGCTATATGAGGAAATTATACGGTGTGTAAATAAAAAAAATTAATGTTTTCTAAAATTAGAACAGTAATCTTAATTTCAAACGATGTTACCCATAAAAATAAAAAATCATTAATTACACTCGCTCTTATGTGTGTCTTTGACGTGCGTGCTGTCTCGCAGGTTCATTCTGGAATCATCCGAAAATACACAGCAAAGTATCCTGGTGAAAGTCTTCAACATTTTGTCGTCTGGCGTAAAAAGCAATAGGATTTCTACACTCCAAAGATTGTCGATGCAAAGCACTTGAGCACGTAAGACAGAGAATTTTTCAAGCTATTTTTGAAGAGCGTTCACTCCCCCAAGCAACAGTTTTAAAATTTAGGATTCACTGAGGGACGTCTTCACGAGTGAGATATTTTCCACAGCGCTTGCAAAGGTTTTCTGTAAGGTTCCTTGATGCGTGTGATACTTTGTGATTTAGCTCTGGGGCCAGTGTTACTCTGGCTACATGAGCGTAAACCGTGATTTAAAACGTCCTACCGTGCCGTCTTCCCTAGCTGGATTTCGTTTGATGAATGGCTGCTACAGATACGTGCATAACTTGTGGTATCCGTGATACCGCAAAATAATCGAGCGTTCACGTAACAAACGCTGCTCTGTGCAGTTTTACTTGTAGGAAACCAAAGTCGCATTAGAGTTTACAAGACAGTCAACTGTATCCACCTCATCGATGTCCATCGATTTCTGATTGCAACAGCGATATGCTTACAACGCGATTTATTTATACGGTGGTAATGATTCGACGTCACCATTCAAAATATATATTGTCAACATTCAGTGATCAGCTGTTATAGAGCAGCCGACTGGACTTCTACCGTGTCCTTCTAAAAAAACCTAGGATCTCATCCAGAGTTTTCAAGACATAGAATGTACACAACATCATTTCTGGGTAACACAACAGCGTGACACAACTACAATAATTAATTAATTAAAGGTAATTAATTTGAATTTTTGCGAAAAAAACGTGTCCGCCCAAGGTTGTATATAATAGTTGCATAGGATTCCTTTTAGACAGAACAGTAGGCCTTTTGGGCAATAGAGCCATTGTGTATGGTCCCATAAAAGCTTACCAGTGCATCAGGAACAGAATCTTGCATGGATTGTAGAGGTCACTCATCAGATCACGCGTCACAAACACTCAAACCACGTGACAATTCCTGTCCCACTTGTAACCTCAGCCGACAACTTGTACACTACAAATTCTCATCCATTTTTGTTTACGCGGCTACCACTTACGTAACGCGCCAGGCGTATGAACTTCAACCCATCAGGTCCAGTTGTATTCATGTTCGTACAAGCATCAAACTCGAAGGGACACCCCTCTCGTCACACTGCACACAATAAATATACGTAAATCTAGGCTCAACGCACGCACTCGCGCGCACAGCACAGGAAGTCAACAGAGTTCCGCAGCCAACTACGGAACACGTGTAGCTGCTATACTGCAGAGAAAACACGTCCCGCGTCCGGAACTCTCAACAAGTGTCCCTAAACGATAAGTCACTTTTTGGCTTATTCCACTTTTCGCATTGTATCTATTTTTATCAAGTGCACCTAACTATTGTATTCATCACATTCTGGTAAGATAGACATTTGTTAGTGCTTGTTACCTTCTGATAATCAACTTAATTACGTCACAACTAGAGCACTAACAAAAAATCACGTCACTGCTCTTCCCGCATAAGAATCAAGTTGTCCTGGATATGCGATTCCCACGTCGTTTACTTACGCTTGTTTTGGGTTCACGACCAATGATGTCACAGAACCTATTTTAAAATTAAATATTTTGGTCGCAGTGTAAATTGTCTTCCCATCACGTCATCGTGTGTGGGCAAGAATTTTAAGGATACAAGAAGAATGTAACCTCGCTACAGTCCAAACAATAGTAGTTTGACTGTTAAACAACCTTAATTGTAATGACATTTGCAAAACTGCCATCAGTTTGGCCTAAATGTTACTTTGCAAGTGACTCTCACCTCTTGCGGTTAACACACGCCTGCTATTTCCTTCAGATGAGCGTGATATTCCAGCTGTTTTTTGTATTGTCTGAACTTGTCAGTGGATCGGAAATGTGTTGCATAATGAACTTGTTTTTGTAGTATGTTTTAGGTACCAGGTAAACTCAGAATTCATGCAAACACGGTGACATTTTGTTCAGAAAAGCCCGCAAACGATCTTCAGAATCGAGCCGTAATATTTCACCTTGCCTGATAACAACCAGTAAGCCGCAACCGGCAAGAGTCTACCCAGGAATAATCGCCTGGCCCGTAGATGCAGAAGAAAAAACGTGAACCGAATTGCAGGTCGTTAATAATTGGGGAAGATTTTGTTTGTTGAGATTAACGCCTTCAATGTAACCAATTATGGGGAACAACATGGCGCAGAAGCATGAATCTATCATGCCTGGCTAACGAGGTAAACTTGACGTGCGGGGACTCAAAACCAGATGAAAGAGAAGAAAACTTTGCATGTTCATGTAAACCAAAAACATGGCAATGGTAACTTCACACGTCGGGTGCATTTTTAATGAAAACAATGAGGGTTCTGCGCACTAACCGGTATATGACAGAACAGGGAAAAGCCCAGGCCGCAAGAGACAGCTAGAAAACAACAGTGTGTTTGTGGATTTTTCTGAATTAAAGCCAGCCTCAAAACCACCGAGAATTGGCGACGCATTCGTGCTTCTGCATGGGTGACAGGCATACAAAGGTACTCCGGTGCAATAGAACAGTGTCGCTTCCTCGCAAGACATATCCGGCCATCACACAAGGTTCTCATCCCTCATGCGTGGTACCAGGGCAGCAAGATAGCAGTAGTAATTGCGGTCAGTGAGTTAACAAAGAGCTCCTGTCACCAAATATGTTATCCGGTCGGAGGGGATCCCAGGCCAAAAAAGGCTCTAGTCAACCCAAACAAACAAGCAGCAAACACCTGCCGAGACAGACAATTCGCCCAGGCGACAAATGAAACAGCAGTTACTACTGGAGCAGCGGAAGAAGAGTGGAGATGTTCAGGGCCTGCTCACTGCTGCTAAAAAGCAGTGCATCGCTGGGTTGAGCCTCACTCTCAGGGAGAGATGCAAAACAAGGTTAGGTTTATGGGCGATAGAATACGACTATTTTTGTGTGTGTGTGCAACCCATGTGAACGGAGGACGCACTGAGCAGAAAACGGCTGTAGTGGGCAGGACAAATCTGCTAAAAACTTTTGCCTTTCACTACAAAGAACAAAACTCAAGTCATGGGCTAAGGATTTTCAACGAAAGACTAAACTGAAAATATGCACTTGCTCGGCCGAATCACTGACCGCAAAACAGCTCTGGAGAAACCACGACGGCTTTGAACAACTTTTGTCCCTCAAGCTTTATGGAACCGTTGATTCCGACGGACTCAGACTCGCCTGGTTCAAGATTGAAGGTAAAATGCTCATCCGTTGCTTGTGTAACTTATTCGCATCTATCTGGGTAAAAAAAGCTTTCATAACCAGTCAGGATGCTTTGCACTCTGCACTTTTACGAAAGCTAGCGAGGATCTGGTGAACAGTCTGGCGACCCTACAGCAGAAGGTTTGGTAAGAAAACAAAATGACGGCAAAATAGCGCGCCTTGGTCGTGGTCCTATCCCGAACGCAAAGTTTCAATAAATGATCCAACTTTTGTCCTCGTTCCATCTGACACAAAATTTTGCACCCTTCGGACTTCAAGAAGCCCTTTCAGGGCACAAATTTAAAGTCTACTCGGTACGCCTGCAGAAATTTAGCTCCGCTTCCGTCCCGATTCAGGTATTTCCAGTCTTGAGCTTAAATATAACTCAACAAATTTTGCGGTTGTGTGTAGTCTTCACCAAAATTACTGTTCTATGTGCTGGTGAATATGATTCACGGATCGATGCACTGGAATGACACATTTGCTCAAGCTTCCTGGGTTGAGTTTGCAGTTGTTCAGCGGCTTCCGTTCACCTAAAAACAAGGAACTAGATGCCGTAGCTCTCAGCGCGAAACAATAGGCCTGCCGGTGAGAGCACTTACATAAAAATGTCAAATATACTATGTACTGGATTCTAGATGTGACGTGGAGTGTTGTCGTAGGAAGGTTATTTCGGGCGCCGACCAGCTGAAATGGGATTCACTGTGTATAAAATTACTCGCTCTGACCTGGAAAATCTCACCATGTCCCTTGGGTGTATTGGTGGAGTCGAAGTTGAAAATCTACTATCAAAACGATGTTCAAACGAAGTGTGAGTGAGCACCAGCCATCCCCCCTGATACAGCAACATTCAGTGTGAAAGAGCTCAAGGATCTCTTGAAGCTTTTCATAATCAACATATTTGCGGCCAACGACTATCCTCGTCTCAGCCCTTCGGGCACGCGCAATGAATGTTATGTCCCTCTTGGTTCTCGATTAGAAAACTTGGTTATCGTATTAACATCCGTTCTGACGTAGGCCCTATGGAGTGTCTACAATCCCATGTGATTAATACGGAGGAACGTATACCAAAACATCCAGAGAACAGCGGACGACTTTTGTGTCTATTTTTCCTACTTGATTGAGAACTGCGCATTTGCAGAGAGCCAAGAAAAGTCAGAAACTCATGTTCAAAGTGTCATATTTCAAGGATATATAACCACAATATCTAGGAAATTCGAGAGCCTTGTGGACACGCTATTGGCAACCTGTATTCAGCGGGCGGTAAAACACGATCGCCTCATGGGGTCACGTATTTAACCAGTCAGAGCTTGGTTTGATGTTCGAGAGGCGTGCTGCTCGACTTTCTGACTAACGTCTACTATCGTTAGATTTATTGGACGGTGCACTACCTAACCACGACCGGGAACGTAGTTCTGGTATAGAATTCTTTCTAACATCTAGAACAGATAAAGCTTATTTTGCTCTCATTCAACTTAGGCACCTCTGGAGTCGAACAGACACCAGTTTTTTTAGGGAAACACGAATTCAGGGATTCACGGATTAGTACACAGGGTCGAGGCTTTTGCTCAAGTTTACCAGGGCGGTTTTGTTCTTGTCGTTCAGCGGCTATCGTTCACCTGAAAGGCACAAGTGAAAAAAGGGTGTAGCACTGCTCCTTAAATTCTCAGCGCGGAGCAGTATGCTTGCCAGCGCGAGGACTCGCGTAAATAAGTGTCTAATAGTGTTTTGAATTGGGTTCTGGAAGAAGTCGGAGGAAGCTTATTCCACATAGCTACTATCTGAAGTGAGAAAAAAATGCAGCAACTACCCGAAATGAGAAAAAAGTTTGCCTAATGAAAGTGTGCGCTCTGAGCTTGAAAAACTTCTTGCCATATCCCACCTGTGTGTTTGTTGGGTCAACGGTGAAAAATCTGTTGGCCAAGCCTTGTTCAAACAGGGCGTAAGTAAGAATTAGATCCCCTCGGAGGCGTCGATACTCCAGGGGAAAGAAGTCAAGCACCGCGACACACGTTTCGTAGTCCACGGATTTGGGGTCTGCAACCATTTTCGTAGCAGATCGCTGGACAAGCTCAATGAGGATTACGTCTTTCGTGCGTCCTGAGTAGACTACTTGGTTGGCATACTCAAGGAGTGATCTGACATGGGCTCCATAGAGTACCTGGAAGTCCATGCGAATAATACGGGAGAAGGTGCGCCGAATCATCCGTAAAACGGCGAATGCCTTTTGGGCCGATTTCTCATGGTGCAGTGGGAAGGACCTGCTTAAAGAAAGACAGATACCCAAATCCATCTTGGCATCTATCCTCGTGATGCCCCCTGGTCTATTCTCACCGTGCATGAAAAGGCCATTCACTGAGTCTCCCCCGAATGACACACGGACGCACTTTTCGTCATTCAGAGGAAGGTGCCAGTCCCACGACCACAGCTTTATAACGTCTATATCCAATTGAAAGGCACTGGCATTAGAGCTCCAGGATTTCACTCGGAATGGTCTGTCTAATAGAAACGCCTCAATCCAGCGTAAAATTTCCCCGTGCTTCCGTAAGACTAAAGTTTTTGGGGCAGCGGGACGTGTGGGACTCGATCAAATGCTTTTGAGAAGTCCAAAAATATAGCATCCGATATAAGTCCCTCATCCATAGCTTGGGTTAGGCTGTCCATAAATACGAGCATATTCGTCACGCAAGAACGGTTTTGGAGAAATCCATGTTGAACTGTCCAACTGCAGTTTTTGGAAGTAAGGTGATTTAGGATGTATATATATAATATGATATATAATATGTATAAATAAATAAATATATCGATCGCTGTAGAGAGTAGCCCGAATTGATTTTGGTCGTGACTGAGACTGTGCAAGCCGACAGAGGTTATCACGCAATGGTTGTGTCAGAGTCGAAAAAATTTAATAAACGGCAAGTGTGACCTCTGTAAATAGGCTGAAAAGCGAAAGGGTTCTTTCACAAATTTGCACGAGGGCAAAAGAAAGCCAATGTCGAACGTTCCCGTGGGTAAAACGCCAGTGCCTCCAGTATTGTTTCGCCCACCCAAAGAAGTTTGCTTATTTTCCCTGTCTATGGCTTCAAGACGCCGCACAGACATCATTGGAACATCTGCCTAGCAGTGTTGGTGGGCACCTAGTCGCCGTTGGCCACAAATAGGCTAGTTGTCCAGTTTGTTTTTCTTATTCGGCTGCACCCGATACACCGGCTTGTCTGTGGCCGTTCGGTTTTCACACAATGGAATTAACTTCTCGAAACCTACGACATTTTCAGGGTTACCACTACATAGTGCAGAATGCCTACGTAGAATGAATTATTATGCATATTATCTACACTGGTGATTTGTTTAAGTGAGCGAAACTTCAAGGTCACTAAACACCATCAAATATAAAATCGATGCTCAATGTAATGAGAAATCGCGAATTGAGGAAAACGGTGACTCACTATCGCTGGACGTAACTTTCAGATAGTTTTGCAGCTGAAATAATTTGCTAAACATTCTAGAATCTATATGGCCGTTGTGGATGCAAAATATGCGAAGGTGTCACCTCTGTAAATAGGTTTTCCTCGATGGTTGCTATTACGGTTTAAAATCCCTGAGCCGCTTTTATTATTGCCGAAAAATCGTGCAAGTATTTTAGTAAACAGCACAGTGTTCCATTATACCTTGCGGAATATGTCAGGAGGACCATGTCGTCGGTCATAGCGAACAGCTAAACGAATCTAGCTGACACAAACGACCAAAATGCGGCTAGGACCCACGATACCTAACCAACTAGCCACATGGAGCCATGGAACCAAACCGGACCGTGCGTGTACAGCCCATTTTCTGGCGACATACAACCACTGTGTCGTAAGATAAGCGACGAATCACGGGCCCGTACGGCACGGTATTTGCAGATCTTACTAGAAGCTACGGGCTCGTATAATAATAATAATAATAATAATGTTGCAGCCGAACGTGACTCTTGCAGTTCGCATTTGTGCCGCCAACTTGTCCATGACAAAAGATTTCGCGAAATATTGCTGCCCCATCATGTCTATGAATAATCTGCGCATAGGGAGAAACTGTTCGCTCTCCACGAAAACATGCAAAACCGGACGCCCGGTACCCATGCCATCCGGTATCAGGAAGATGTACATCGTGTGTCTACAGGCTCAACATTAGGTGCTTTAAAAAAATTACCTAAACCGGTTTGTCGCAAGCGTTCCGCTTACATTTACTACATCTGGGAAGCGTCGAAACAACGCTAGCTGCAGCCATCTGGATAAGCATATGTGGCTACAATGGCCTTACCCTGACTGCAGCACAAGCACGCTTCCGGGCTCTTGAAGTTTTATCAGAACCTAAAGCATATTATCTAGCAGAGTAAACCCCAACAATGCAGCACCTGCTCAACGGAGCCGGTCGACACTTCCGGCGATAATTGTATGTATTCTGAGTGGTAAGGATCTTGCCGAATTCACTGGCCACAAACTGCTGCACTTCACATGACGACGTTCCGTACTCCAGCAGGGCCCTGCAGGTGCTCAATCCCTTTTTCGTTAGCCGCCAATTTGCCGGAAGCCGATCGTACAAAAACTTGGATAACTTATGGTTGTGTTCAAGACAATAAGAGGTGACTGCGAGAGGGTTCCCCTGACCCCATAAAAATAACCGCACTGGACAGTCAGTGCTTCGTCTACTGTTTTTATTGGAAAACACTCACAGCTTTTTAGGGTCTTCGAATTCCTCGGCTTTCTATTTGTATGGCAGGCCACCTGCTGCACATTAATGATTCAAAACGGTGTTGGTGCTTTGATTACTTGATGAGCGCACAAATACCACATAATTATCCTTCATTTAACGCCTTCTAAAACCCTGTGGAGGATAAGAAAGGTACACTCCTCAGTTTCCCAACAAAATGCCTTAAGCCACCTTTGAAGCCATAGCACGGCAATTTCAAAGCCGAATGTACGCCAAGAATTATAACAGAGTATAATTAAGACAGATTGAAAAAGTGATGGCAGATTAGGGTTACTTTTTACCTGAGCACATAGGCAGCAAGATGCAACATTTTGTCGTAAAAAATTAAATCATGCTCACAAAGATTTGGCATTTTCCATGTGCCAGGTGATTACCTGCCTCGCTGTGACCCGTCTACGAACACATTTTCCGGCAGGCAGCGGAAACAACGCATAACCCGGAGACCGACCGTCTCCGTGTTGTGTTATCAGTAATCGGCCACGCAAAAGCTCGCGGTCAATAACCGATATGACGGTGCAGTTGTACTAATTCCCCTTTAGATGTTCTTTGGTCCGGTACGCATTTGCTTTTTATTTGCACTGTACGTTCGAAATTGGTTTCGCTTTTCGCCCCTGCCAATTTTTAACGACTTCTTTTACTGTTTAACCTATTTATAGAGTTATATCTTCTATTCTAGAATTATTTGTGCTTAAAAACTCTGTCAGACTGCGCTCCATTTCTGCGGTGCAACCACTTATTCACAACCATCAAGCAGACTATGACGGGCTGACCTCCGATACAACCACTGGTGAGCCACAACGCATGTGGAAGAAATGGAATGTGAGACGTGAAATTCATTGTCAGACCTGCTGGGAGGTAGCCTTCTCGACGTATGGGTTCGCTTGATGACCAGATAAACCGAGTGTTCATCACTCCTGACCCCTTCGTCTGCACCAATTACCTCTGTCTTAGGGAGGCTAGCATACCACAAATAGCGAAAGGCCCATCGATACTGAAACCAAATCCTGAGTTCTAGGTCTGAAAAGCCAGCAAATCGGTTTTATTTTAGTAGGGACACTCAATAGAAAACTGTTACTTCTTGCAAAGGCTTTCCAGGAAGCAAATACAAAGAAGGTAGTGGTCTGACGAAAGTCGACAACGAATCTTACTCACTAAACGAGCAACTACTCGGATTAGTTGACTGGAAGGAAAATGATCCTGCTGCCTGATGAGGCGCTCAAGATTACCACGGTGGCTCTAGTAGGCAGGCGAACGGGAGTCCAGGATGACCACCACATGGCCGTTTTTTAGAACAAACACGGCAAAAAAGCCCCTTGTTTATGTTTTAAAAGGGTGAGATTACGAACTGCCTTACTCCAAATGCTTACGCGGAAAGGGGATTCAGAAAGCTTTTGGGATGTTAGTCGTGCTTTCCATCTCAACTGCCGTACAGAGGACCCAAAAGAGAGCTGTCGTTGGTAGAATAGAAGCACCTCGGGTTTGCAGGGTGACCAGAAGAGCCTACTATCTAACCCTCCTGACTCGTTTGTCTGCGCCAGCCGCCTCTACCTTAAGGGTGCTACGCATTCCGTAACTAGAAGAAGAGCATCAAAACCAAGTCCTTACTGCTGGTTCCGAAAGACCAGTGCAAATGTTCCATTTAAATCGGGATACTCGATGTACAACCGGTGCTTTTTTCTAACGCTCTAGGGGATACAAACAAAAAGAACACAGCAACCTGGAAGTAAGTCGATAATAAAATTTATTCCCTAACGAGTGCCTAGAGCAATCCATTCCGTGTCCGTTGGCTGCGAGAAAGGTCATTCAGCTCTACTGTACGACGACACCACCGCAGCATCTTTCGTAGAAAGGCGCATGAAGGGAAGCAGGCTGTTAACCTTGGAGTCGTTCTCCGGGAAAAGTCACGCTAACGCAACTAACACAGTGGCCCCTTGGCGGTGTCCTCACGGAGCCTAAACGCGAATCTCTTCACGCAAAGTAGTTGCGCATGAAGAGAAGTAGGCAAACATCTAGGCTTCTGGTAACCCTTTTCTCCCCATCTGCCGTATAGAAGATATCAGAACAAGCCGTCAGCACACAAAAGGTCTCCCGAACGATCAAGCGTACACTCGAGGATTGTCCAGTGGATGCCCAAACGCTGAACCAAAACAGTCCGCGAGAAAAGGTGCGAAACAGGCTTCTGGTTAACACCAGTTCTGCCGACCCAAGACTTATGGCCAGACCGATAGTGATTATGGCCCCTTTTTCCCTTGAAAGCACAGCCGCGACTCCGCAGTGTAGTTTCTGCTCAACTACTCAACCCGTGACTACCAAAGCCAGCAATGCTTGAGAGGAGGCAAGCCTGGTGTTTTCGCAGCATCCAAATCACGTAGACCTATCATCGCTTATTTCCGCAGCAGGGGATAAAGGCACAGCGTTGACCTCCACACCCAAGTCACAACTTCTGAGCTGGATGTAGGAGACAGGCGGGGAATCCTACCAACAGATCAACCACAGCCGTTGATCTAGACATCGAGGAATGCTGCGAGAACCTACGGTCACTGAAAATGTGCAACGGCTATTCTACAGGTCCATTCCGTTAAAAGTGACCTCTCCAGTTATGGACACAATCGTTGTCCATGAACTCGACAGCCAAACCCACAAGCACGACAACAGCGAACCGGACACCTGATTGGCCGCGCTGACCGCGAGCGGCTCAGGAGTCCACACAAACACAAAAGAAAAGCAACAGCAGTCAAACAAACCACATGAACTTCACCAAATCAGAAAGCTTCTGGATAGTTTAAAGGTGCAGCACTCAGAGAAAACTTCTTCGTGCTGGCGCCTAACGTACAAGGCCTCATAGAGACATCTTATCGATCAAACCGCCCCAAAATATCCAACCAACCAAACAGGCGCATTTTTGCCCCAAATCCAATTAAGTTATTCAAAACTTTGGTCACTGGACTGGCACCTTTCTCTGAATGATGAAAAGAGGGCCCGCTCGTCGTTCGAAAGTGTCCCGGAGAGCGCCCATTTTGTGCATGGTAAAAATGGACCAGAAGACATCACAAAGATAGATGTCTGAAGCGTTCAGGTAACTGGTACTCCTAACACTTTTCCTTTTCATTCCACCGTGGAAAATGGGCTCAAAAAGCATTTGTTGTTTCAGCATACAGTTTCCCGAGCAGTCCAAGGCCACAAGGCCCCAGCAGTGGCTTTAGGTTTGTTGCAACTTGGCCGGCTGGATTACGCCGACTCTGCTGCTTCTCCGGATCCGTTGTTCTGGCTCCTCATTTTTCGACAGTTGCAGTTTTCTTGTCGCGTGTCAGGCACGATGCCTCCTGTTTTATCCTCTCTTATGCAGTTTTTGCCCAACACCTTCAATCGATAATGTTTACATTGGATAATGCCCACTGTTTTTGACGCTGTTCCTTTCCTGCGCTACCCTGTGTACCCGCAAACCCCGCCAGTCATGCTTTTATTCTGACTGTAACATTATGATCATGCCTGATGGCATGACTCCCACCAGTTGGGAATAAACATTATTATTATTCCCCACATTGACGTTTAGACATTCTATAGGCTGTAGGCCGGACCTTTTACTGAATATGCCAACCCAGTTTTCTAATCAAGGCGGAAGAAGGACGTAACTCCCACCAATCATGTCCAACGAGCTGCTCCGAGTATGGTTGGTGGCCTCGAATATGCTGATCATGAAACGCGTCGCTGGGGGCCTGAACCCTTCGACATGAAGTGTCTTCTTCTACAGGGAGATCTGTTGCTTGCTTATACTCTTTTTGGACAAGAGTTGGCAGGCAGGCTTTCCACCGTTGGCACAACCAAATTAACGGCAATGACATGGGTAGGTGAGCTGAGGGCGTACGCTTTCACTAGGCAACAAGATTTCTCATTTTGGGTCGTGTTGGTGCGTGAAAAAACAATCCTCAGACGTCTGTCTACGCCGCATCTACAACCCAGGCCAAAGCAATTTTAGATTACTTTTTATTGTGAGTGCTCGCACTGGCGATCTTACTGCCGCCCGGTTAACCTAAACCTCTTATTTGCACTTTGAGAGCACCGGAAACCAGGCAAATAAAAAATAGGTTTATCTCCTTTCTAGATGGCTTAGATGCCGACATGAAAATATCTTCCAGCGATTGGAGGTAAATTTGTTTCAAGCTTACGGCGAAACTAAAAATAACGAACGGATATAATTTTACCCATCGCGAGCTCTCACGAAAACCGACAGACGAACAGGTCAAAAACGGTTGTTCATGAGGAAGCTCCGGTTTGCGGGTCGACAGTGTAGTGGTCTGGCTACTCAAAAGCTATTTTACCAGGAGTATGTGGCAAAGAAATAGGATAACAACGCTAGGTTGAGTGTACGATAATAATGAGGTCAGATGAAACAGACTCACTAACAATTGTTGTCTTTAAAATAGTTCGTCGTTGACTCAGGTCAGAGAAGAAATCATAATCTAAACATGGTTGTCCAGGAGTCTTCTGGTGAACAGCTGTCACATATAATAAGATCCGATAATAGGCTAAAATGTTTTGATACCAGGGTTAGCACATGAAACTCACGGAAGACCGCCGTAAGCGCGAGCGAAACCAAAAGAGAGAGTAGAAGCACGTGACCACGTTTGCATTGCGTGAAATTGTATAAGTGCGCATTTTGTTGTGGACCGCGATCGGTAGTAACGGAGGAAGGAATGCCAAAGTTACTCACCCAATGCCGCAAAAACGAAAAGGCTACCGTTTGAACTGAAGTATCCGAAATGGGTACAGCTACTGGTCAACGGGTAAAACGATCGATCATGGTAAGAATATGAGTAAAACCGTTTGGTGGGGGGATTGGACCAACGATATCAAGATGAACGTGTGTGAATCGAGCATAGGAACTGCAGATGAACCGATAAACGAGTTTGTATGCCGAGTTACTTTGCTGCGTTGACAGGCGATGCACTGTTTGGCCCATGCTGTTAGATCCTTATTCATGTAGGGCCATACAAAATGTGCACTAGTCAACTTCCTTGTTGTTCTGATTCCTGGATGAGAAAAGCCATGGAAGTGGTCGAAAACAGCTTGTCGAAAAGCTTTGGGGACGATTGGGCGCGCTCTTCTGGTAGATATATCACAAAAATTGGATCCAGACTGGAGGGGTAAGGGAATTGAAGAGACTTGAACTGAAGGGAAAGATAGAATGAGTGAGAAATTAGTATCACCATGCTGAAGGTTCGCCAACTTGGCTAGGTCCAACTGCGTGGAAGAGTAAATATTGTTAATGTCTGGACGGAATAGGGTGTCTGCGACGACATTGTCTGATCCTGGAGTGTACCGAATGTCGGTAGTGAATTGTGAAATATAGTCTAGATGACGTAGCTCGCGTGGTGAATAGTGGTCAGGCTTGGCGTTGAAAGCGTACGCAAGTGGCTTATGATCGGTGTGAATGGTAAATGATCTACCTTCTAAGAAGTGCCGGAAATGGCGAATAGCAAGGGAAATTGCGAGTAGTTCACGACCAAAAGTATTGTAACGCGTTTGAACAGCCAGCATCTTCTGCGAGAACAAGGCTAACGGTTGAAGTACCTCGGGCATGGGAAAAGATTCCATGGCCAAAATGTCATCAGCCAATAATGAAATGCCGCTTGGATCAATGTGGTGACCAAGAAAATCTAGGCTGTTAACACCAAACAAGCATTTTTCAACTTTCAACTGTATGTTATAGGTAGAAGGACGTTGAAGTACCGCCCTGAGATGACCTGCATGTTCAGCTGGGGAGGTTCTAGCAATTAAAATCCGCCCCTGATAAAAAACTTGGGCAGAAAATAAAAATCTGTCAAGGGTTTTCGTCAACTTCATGCAAGGTTTGAAATGCATTTCGAAAACCGAAAGCCATACGCGTGGATTCGAAAAGGCCAAAAGTTGTTGTGATAGCTGTTTTAGGGATGCCACCCGGGACTACGGGGATATGGTAGTATGCACGTACTAGATCGAGTTTAAGGAAATATTTGTATGGCATAAGGTACTTGCAAGATCGTGGATATGTGGGATGGGGTACCTGTTTGAGATAGTGACGTTACTGAGGGAACGGTAATCTCAACAAGGTTTCCGATCGTTTTTGGATCTCTTGGTGACGACCAGTGACTCTATGAAGTGCGGATGGTGCCGAGTTTGAGCATGTGTTGAAATTCGTGTTTTGCGATCCGGAGCTTATCCGGATGAAGTCGACGGGGGTTGGTATGGACAGGGGGCCCTCTCGTCTGGATGTGGTGAATGACAGAATGAGTGAGGCTAGGAAAATCCCTAAGGATGTCGGCAAAATAGGAATAAGGTAAGATAACTCGGATACCTGTGGATGAAGTTGGGGCACTAATTCCTTGACCGAGAAGGAAGTTAGCATGTCCAAGAGACGTTCGTGCCGGAATCGTACACATGCGCGCTTTTGTAGTTTTTCGTATTCAAACGAAAAACGTTTATGCAATTAACAAAATACGAAGTGTTATAATGGAAGCGAAAGAAAGATAAAAAACACCACGCTACTCCCCCACTAGAACGTTGACCCTGAAAGGGGCAAAACGCTCGAATAATGAAAATGGTGAATCAAAAAGGTGCTCACTTCAAGATTCATAATCAGTTAAGTGTTGGGGGAAACGGTCAGGTCGTCCGGAACGACAAGTAGAGGGGGTTCGGTTGGCTGTAGGGGTATCTTGAATAGGTGCTGGTGCAGGTGGGATAGTAGGGTTGCTGAATGTGGTCGTTGGTGATCACGGAGCTTAAGGTTCCCCAGCTTGGTAAGGTCCAACTGCGAGGACCAAGAGGCACGGGTATGAGATGAGATAACAGTCGGGATCGTGAACGTGGTTGATGCTTGTTGATTTCCAGCCGCTGTAGACGATCGGTCAAGGTATAAAACCTAGTTTTGCAGTTGGGAGGTGACAGAAGATAGTGGATCGGGATCTGTGGATGCGGCGGGTGTAGGGTGGAAGACGGAGCTAACAGGGTGACTGGGGTAGGTCTCGTGAATTTTGTCCGTCATTTGAGCTGGCTGCTCCAGGCTGTGGTCAACAACGAAAGCACTGATGCTGCGGGACATGGAGGGTGGAATTTTATCGAGCCACAGTTGTACCATGATTTCTACCGCCGGCATACGGCCGCAGGGAAGACTGCGCATATGGCGAAGCAGCTTGACGGTGATCTGTCACCAAGTTCGATTGTGGTAAATAAATCCCTCAGCATCTTATTTTATTATTTTCCTGTCCTATTGATGACAGCCGCTCGAAGAGCGTCATAGGGATTTTCGCTGGGGCTATCTTTCAGCAGATCTTCTACCTCTGTTGCTACGTCACTGGGGGATGCTGGACGACGTAGGAAGAGCGGGTGGTTTGGGAAGTGATACATTGGGTAGTGAAAACCACCTCTACCTGGTGGAACCACACCCTGGGATTGGGACGATTATAGTCCGTTAGGCGGATGCCAATTATATTCTCGACTAAATCCGATGCATCAAAGTGTGTACCCATAAAGACCGGCAAAATAAAAAAACTACGACGGTTTGAAAGGAAAAGTAAAAAATATAGAAAGACTCGGGCTCATTAATGTTCCATCCGACATCGAACTTGGAAAAATCTGTTAGGAACACGTCTTCGGACCGCTTCAACTAGGAATCTAAAGTGAGACCAGAAGGAGGTCCGAATGTGAACTGCATGAATTAAGGCCACAGCTTCATCGGCTCTCGACTCAATGGCATTGGTCGTTGGTGTCTGGACATGAAATATGTGAGCCAATGATCCAATGAGCTCCAGTTGTACTTGTTCGAACTGATTTTGTCACTACTGCAATAGTTCTCAAAGCTGAATAAATTCAAGAGACATCATGGATTCCCACTCGTCAATCGCAAGAACAGTAGTGCCTCAGCCGAGTTTTTTCACGGATTCACGGATTGATACACAGGAGCGAGGGTTTTGCCCAAGTTTCCCGGGTCGGTTTTGTTCTCCGTATGAACCTTCGAAGCTGGCATCCTTGTGTAAAGAACTAGCAAAATTTTACACCGTGTACTAAACGCCCGAAACCAGGTCAGAAACACTCGTGCAGCTGGTCGCGTATAAAGTGTATGAGGCGAAAGCACTATGGAAATTCGGACTCCCAGTGGACACAGTATCGGCACTTGACTTTCGGTGGATACTGGATCACCATTGGTTGTTGGGTCCACATTCGGCCATACAGAGCCTGGATTGATGTTGGACCGGCAAACTGCTCGATCTTCTGGCCAATCGCATGTGGGATAAGCTTCGTGGCCATTGCAACTCCTAAGTACGAGCAGTTGGACGCTTTCGGTGCGGGGTTCTACCAAAGACTAGGTAATTTGAGAATGGGTATTGGGTTTTATGATGTGTACTTAAGTCGCGGAAAACATCCGGCACCATCAACTGTGGTGGCTCGGCCGTGTGCTATGCATGCTGAAACACTGTCTACCGAGACTAGTGTTGATCTCCGTTCCTCACTCATAACGGTGCAAACTGCTAACTCCAAAAAGGGGTGTAGAAGAGATTACGGAGAGTTTTTGTTTTTGTGGTCTGCCTGCCAGGATGGGTCTCCGTAGTCCCCCCTACACTTGGCTGAGACATTGCAAGAAATGTCGGCTGACCGATGTCACTGGCGTTCGTGGTGTAATCTTCCCTCCAGATAGTCTGATTGAACGTTTAAAGGCGTAGGCACATCGGGATGCTTGCTACAGGCCAGCACCAGGTTCGTCTCTCACCCACGCTTCCATCTCCTTTTCGTTATAATTAGATCAACTTTGTGGTTGTACGGCAGTGATGAATCAGTCTCAACACTGATGTTGATCTCGCTGATAATCATGGCAATGAAATTCACAGTCGCGTTCGACCTGTGCACTCGTCTTGGCGTGGTTTTCATTAGGTCCCACAGGATCTTCAAAAGTTATGGAGTTGCTGATGATGTCCGCACACTGAAGCAAGCAGGGCATCAAGCGGCTCTTGGTCGTACGCTGGTTTTCTTCTTCGTTGATGTGTGCTGTCTGTCAGAAACAAAGTATCATGATACCAGTATTGTAGCTGAACCGACTGCCCCCTCGCTCTTGTTCCGGTTTTGGTTGCGCGCCTCTGGTGGTGCAGAGGCCGCTGCAGCTGGATATGCTGCGGTGGATATTGTATTGAGCGACCGAGCAGGAGCGTCTCTTCTTGATTGGGTACCCGTTGACAGTTGCCTCCGCGGTTTGCTTGGCATCGTCTGTGAGAGAATGTTGAGAAAGTGAAGTGTTCATTGTGTCTACTTACGCTACAACCCACTGTAGCTCTGAATCTGTCAAAAAAAATTTCCGTGACGCTCTGGGTGCTTTTTCACAACGAGCTAAAAGCGCAGATATCGTTGTGGTTGTTGGCAACATGAACGCCCAGGTAGGTTGGCTAAGCGCTGCTGAGGCCCGATTAGGCCGTCGACTTGGACACAAGACTCACGGGCAGCGGAGATCGCCTGCTTCAGATGTGTGTCGATCACATACTATTCCTTCACAGTACCAATTTCCGGAACAGCGGAAATCGCTTGAGCACGTGGTATCCACCAACAAACCAGTCCCAATTCCAGATAGACCAGAACGCCGTTAGTTATATGTGGTGAGGGACGGTCATTGCTTACCGCTCCTGGAACACCAGCTATGCACTTGTACGCTGCTGCTTTTCATTGCGCCCTTCAAGTCTATACAAAACGTTCACATCTCACTTAGTCATTGAGAAGCTGGTGGACCCAGAAATTAAACGAAAATTTCATAACCGGCTCATCGAACGCCTGTCGGACAGGTCTATGTCGGACATTAGGGGTCAATAGGAACAGATATCCAAAACAGTAGTCGGAGCTGGAAAATACGTTTGCGGTACAACCCAACCAACCTCATCCCAACGCCGGATCTCTGATGAGACCGTGACTTTGCTGGATGGACGGCGACAGATTCCTATTGACCACAACCCAACCCGACGCCTCATCCGATGTAAAGTGAAACTGAGTGTTCTTACAGACTGCGAAGCTTGGTGGACCCGAAAGGCCGAAAAATGGAAGAGGAAAAAGTGCTGGGAACCTATGTAGGCTGTTCCACTTGATTCTTCCGACTGGTCCTCGGAAGGCTGTTGCCAACGAGCCTATCAGGGACCACAATGGCTCTCTGATATCCAGCAAATCAGAGCGTTTGGACCGCTGGGCACAATATTTTGAACAACAATTCAGTTGGTCACCTGCTACCGGACTGCCGGCTTTCAACAGAAAGGTGGACTGTGAACATGGAACCTCCCCCAACCTCAAAAGTGTCTGAGTGTATATCCCTACTCATGCGTCCTCGTGCTTCTGGCCCGGATGACCTTCTAACAGCTCTGTTCAAGAATGGTAGTGAATTCCTCATTCGGTAATATGTCGACTTCCCCTGCCTAGGCTTGAGCAACCTGGCAGTATTCCAGCCCTCGTGCTTCCTTCGGCTGGTATGCCAGCTACTGTGTTACAGTTGAACCATTATTTTTTAGTGTCCATTTCAAAAAGGTTACTCGGAGTGAATGTAATAACCACAGATGTGTTGGTTTGACTCCCGTTGTAACAAGGCTTCTGGCCTCCCTAATTCTTCGTCGTTTTATGGTGGCGCATGAAGAGGGAGTTGACCAGATAGAGTTCGCGTCGACCAATCTTGGTATTCCTTGACTTCAAGGGTGCGTTCGATTGTCGATTGGTCAGTGCTCTTAACCAGACCTCAACACGGTATACCCCAGGAATTCGTGAACATAATCCGGTCCATATATTCACATACTTCTATGTGTATAAGAGTGTATGATAAGTTCTCCGAAAGCATCCCTACAAAAAGATGTCCATTCCTTCCATTTATATTCAGTTTCGTCCTTGATGAAATAATGAGTCCAGCGTTGGAAAATTTTCAAAATCCGGGTGTTCTACTCGTTTCTGGTGAGAACCTCGATCTGGAGTCCACAGACGAGATGGCTCCGTGGCTAGATCTCGAATTTACTGACCGGAAGGTCCGTGGTTCAAACCCGGCCCCTGCATCTCGACTTCCTCCGTCTAGGCTTGGGCGACCCGGCGGTATCCCAGCCCTTGTGATTCTTTCGGGTGGCATGGCAGCTAAGCACCAAAAAGTTGTTACAGCTGAATGATTATCTTGTTTATCTACCTAAACTGACCGCCACTATACCATCGTTCGGCATGCGCCTAGCACCTTCAGAGTGCAAAGTCACGCTTCATAACGTGCAGTCTCTGAGCATACCTCTTACAATTCAAGCAGAATCCCTGGAGGTTATGGGAATTTCACATACCTCGGCAGTTGTATTAGGTCTGAGGGAAATGTGTCTGAGGAAGTCAGTGGAAGAATCCCAAAGGCTCAAATCACGTTTGCTAATTTGCGTCACTTGTGGCATCAAAAAGGCAAATCACTGGGTCTCAAGGGTCGCGTGTACCACGTTATATTAAGGGCTGTATTGTTTTATGCTTGCGAAACAGCTTCTGAGGACAGATAATGTGGAGCGTCTCCAGGTGACCACCGATGCCTCGAAAGTGCTACGTGTCGCGTCAACGAATTCGTAACAATATCAATCAAAAACGAGTATTTGGTTATGTTGTACGTACCTCGATCGCGGAAAATATCTAGCAGGGATCCAATCTTCGTGCTTTCTTCCCCCTTCAGTTGTCTGGTGATTATAGTAACCTCCGGTTCACCTCTCTTCTCACAAGTGACAGTATGTGGTATTGTGGCTGAACCGGTCTCCGGGTCCCGATTTTTCGCTTGACACGTGGTTTAGCAGCTACCTAAAGTATTTTGCATATCTGTCATAATCTCGTCATTGGTTTTGAGAAATTCTTCGTTTGCTCCTCGTTGAGGCCGAAAGCCGCGTGACCTTTCGCCGGAATCATAAACCCTCGAAGCAGTTTCCATATTTGATGTCATACCCGAAAAGTGCGAGGTATAGTTTCTCCTAGCTGATCGAGGGGAATTTCACCGGAGTGTGAGAAACAGCGGGTTCGGCAATACGGGCTGTCGAACTTGTTTCCTCATGTATCAAGTCTCTGACATTCTGTTGCGCATAGCTGGTCTACAACGGCTTATCGTGTAGAGATGTTTAGAGCTGCCCACTGGTCGTTTACCCGAACTAACTGGTCAGTTGAAACGTTAGAGATATTCCCCTCCAGTTTGGTGGTTATAGCGTTTTAAAGTGCCTTGGTTCTCCTGGCGGCTGAGTGGTCCTGTTGATGCGGTTTCGTCTATCAGCCAGATTGGGTTTGATCCAGGCTCGCAAGGGTGCGTGGTCTGCACTTCAGAAGCTGCCCCTTTGTGGGACCCAGATTCTCTCGCTAGTGGGTCCTCGTGTGTTCATCAGAATGCAGTCTGTCTGGAAGCCCGTGTGACCCTTGTTCGAATATTGTGTTAGAAAGTATTTTATGGAGTGCTGAGAAGGCTGCTGATGAAAACGACCCGATTGAAGGAGGCAAGGTTTGAGCCTGTCACCGTCTTCACAGCGCCGAGCCAGTACAAGCCAGCCAGGTGTGTGACGCATTGTGCGGTCTGATCCATCACTTTGGGCCACTTTCAGTCACCCTCTACTATCAAGATGTTTTATCTTGATGTCCTGCTAGTGCAATTGTTCAAAGAATTTATGCTTTACGGTACGGCTCAATGCATTTGTGGGGCATAAGCAGCTACCACAGTCGAACTCCCCGAGGCCCCTTTGAAATGAGCCTCTGTAAGCCTTTGGGATACTGGATTCTAGACGATAATTGCACTGTTTACATGGTTGCTCTCGGTGATCGCAACACAGTGGGTGCCCGAGTTGTCAGTTTTTTTAGAACCAGTAAGACAGGTGTGGTCAAGGGACTTGGATTCCTCGTGAGGACTACACATGCGGATGTTTCGGCTAGAAGCGTCAAACAGGGTACGAACATTCCAACAAATAATAAAGAGCTTTTTACATTGAGGACCCCAGAGTGCTTTTTGTTACCCGAACCGGTGGACCAACAAGGACTGCGCCGTGGCGCCATAGCATGAACGAAGTTTCTTGTTAGAAACATTACCATTGAAGTTTCATGGAGAGTTGTTACTGATTCTAGCTTCTTATCGAGAGTAGCACGAACACGCAGAGTATAAGTGAGCAGCAAAGCCAGCATGGCCGTTGGATTCAGAAATTAATATCATCCATTCAATCCGCTGGAGCTGATTTCTTTTCGTCGTTGTTGCTTTGAAATCAGCGTTTAGCCTGCTCCACTAGGTGAGCAACCAATAGACTGTGAGTCGGATCATAACGCCTTCACTTCCTACTCCTTTTGAGATGGAAGGGTACGCTTCGTAAGCCAGATACATCACCATTTCCATCAGCAACCAACTGTTGTGGTCTTCCTGGTATACGTGCAGACTTCAAGCTGATTATTTGAGCAAGGTTATGGAATACTTCTCGGTGTTTGGAGTATCTGACGAAATTGTACCTATTATCGAAGCTCATGCTGAAATGTCGCAACCGTTTTTCTGTATTGGAGTCCGGCAACGTTGTTCTTTATCGCCGTTCGTTCTCAACCTGTTCGTAGATAATGTACCGCACAAGTCGGCTGAAGGCTTCAGTAGGGTGTAGTTGCTCCTAGGCTACAGAGCAGTAAATCTGGTCTCTGCATCTTGACTTCCCCTGTCTAGGCTTGGGCAGCCTGGCGGTATCCCAGCCCTCGTGGTTCCTTCGTGTGGCATGACAGCTAGGCACCGGAAGTGTGTTAAAGCTGAACGATTTTTATAAAAATCTGGTGTACGCCGATGACCACTATATTGGGTGTTGGCGATATAGTCGCACACGAACTGTTGGACCACTTGGAATTGGAGGTGACCCGCAGTAAATTGTTCTATGCACCATTCAAACATAAAATCCTCAGGGATGGCGAGAGACTCTTCCCATGTTCAGGTTGGTTAGTGACGTCTTGAAAGCAGTTGACGGATGTGCGTACTTGTGAGGCTGTATAACGTGACCAAGGAGTGAGAGACGATTTTTTTCTACGGACTATGAAGGCCACGACTGCATTCGCCAGCTTGCAGCACCCTCGACACCGGCGATTCAATTACTCCGTTGATGGGACTTGTTTACCACAACACGGCGCACCTATGCTACTCTGCGGTTGCGAAACTTGGTCGAATTATGCTGGATTTCTCAGGTGACTGCCACTCCTGGATGGCAGTTTTTGCTCACTTTCATAACACCATCGCCTTGGTGCATCAGAGTGTGCTTGCCTCGTCCAGCCCATGTTCAAGGAACACCATTTCACCATACCGATCACGCTAGTTAAGGCATGTTCTACGTGTGTCACCGAAATATTTACCGTACCTCAGGCTGTTCTTACGTTTTCCGCCTACAAAGAAAAAACGATGGCACGGAGGGTAACGTGAAACACGTTTAAGCTTCCTGACTGGGGTTTCAAATACCCTAAGGCCACGTTGTTTGAGACACTGATTATATATATATATATATATATATAGTGGTGGGGCGAGGTGGCGCAAGTAATTGGAGCACGAAGTTACTGTCCGGAAGGTCCGTGGTTCGAACCCAACCTCTGCCTCTCGACTTCCCCTGTCTAGGCTTGGGTAACCTGGCAGTATCCCTGCCCTCATGCTTCCCTCGGGTGGCATAGCAGCTAGGCACCAAAAGGTGTTACAGCTGAACGATTTTTTTATATATAGTAGTATCGAAGTCAGTCGAGGGTGTGAACTCACAGGAGTGTCGGCTACACAGCACCTGATGCCAAACAAAAAACTTAAGCTCTTGTGGTGGAAACATTTAAAATAGTTGTACCCTCGTTCTCCTTGTTTGGATGCACCTCTTCTCTCTGTTTCTGGTGTTTAGTCCGTACAGATATCTTTGAAAATGTGTGTATACACACTACGTGGTACCATTACCATTAGCTACGCTCCTACCAGTTAACCGCCTGCTTTTCCAGTCGCTTCTAAACAGCACGATAATGAGCTTTTTCATTGTAACGTTAGGTAAGTTTGAGAGACTCCTACTGGACCTTGGAAGAACCAGTGGTGTAAAAGTACTAGTGCTGATGCTGGTTGGTATTTCATCATGCTAGGGTCAATCTGTGACTTCCAAACGAGCCTCAGTCTCTTCACGACGTTTCCTCGAGTTTGCGTCAGCATCAGTAGCTTGCGCGTACACCACGCTTGACTTGACGTAAACCACTTGTGGTTTGCTTGCCGTGTTTAAGTGTTTTTGTGGTTTAGTGACTCAACCCAGCCCTGTGCTGAGTGGAGGCGACCGAGAGGTGGACAATGTATGACCTGGCAACAAAGTATGAAAACACTAACTAATGACCTTAGTCAGGTCGACAATTGCCGTCTCCCTGGATGGGGACCCCGGGACTCAACTCACCAATGGCTGACAGAAATGGTCCAATCGCGCAGTCAGTGGCGCTCATGCATCAAAGGTATCGTCTTCATTGCATAGCTACTCAATTTCTGAGCAGAGTGAACATGTCAACGCCTCCAATGCTTGGCTTTATACCCCACACTCCCGTTTTCCGGTGATCGAAACTGTAGCAGTTGGAACCAATGTGCCTATGGTACACGGTTGATAGCTGATAACTTGATTTTGATTTGACGGTTGGCCGAAAGCTTCGTCTCGGATACGAGACTATCACATTAAATCGGGTACCCGTAAAATATGGCATGGGGAACCTTTTGCGGGCTTCGGGGTACCCAATTTTTCCGTGTTCGACTAACCGGCTGGAAAAATCCATTCCTCAAACAAAGTGAGTAACACTCACAAGACGTAGAATAGCTAAACAAAGCTTCTCTGGCGAGTCTCCTATATGGCACGTTTCACATCATTTAGCGTCTTATTTTCAGCCTTTTACGAATAACGAAATTGGATTTCCATCTACTCCGCCCCTGATGAATTTTGACTGATCACCTCTGCCTGTATCTCAGGAAACGGAATTTCCCCAGCTAATCTAATTCAAGCATGTCGGCACTTGTCGATTGTCCGGAACTGCAGCTGCCGGATGACGATGACTCCGATACAGAAGATGAATATTTGGATTCGAACAGCCTTTTATTTCAATCCGAGGCTCCTATCGATATCATATCAGCTGGTATCGATGTACAACCGACTAATGTGGTGAAACAAATCCTAGCCGAAGCTGGTCTTTCGATTGGTATCACAGATCCTCCCTCATCGGTAGGTCATGTCACTCGATTCATCTCCTTTACACAACCGTTTAGGAAACAGATCGGTTAAGGCTGGAAACTGATAGCATATCTACTACCAGTTCTCAGGATATCAGTGAAGACCCGTCCAACTACACAGCAGTCATTCCAGACTGGAAGGAACAGAATATGTTGGTTTTTGTTTTGAGTGAGGCAGGGAAACCAATTTACTCCAGGTAAGCAATGTTCGGTTCATTTTTGGTTCATTTTCACTTTAGGTACGGGGACGAATGTCGTTTGGCTTCCATCATGGGCGTTATGCAAGCTCTGGTGTCGTTTGTTGCAGCCTCCAATGACGAACTACTGTCAGTCGATGCTGGGGAACGCAGTTTCGTCTTTCTCACTCGGCCCCATCTGATTCTAGTTGCGGTGGGTTCAGTCGCTGAACCGAAAGAGCATTTGGTGGTCTGTCTCGGCTACGTGTACAGTCAGGTAATTTTATGTCAGTTTTTGGTGTCTGCGTGAAAGTAGATCTCGGTTTTCACGACTACAATTGCTCCTAGACTGCATTGGCATTGTGCTAAGACCAAGTTTCTGTATCTCGTTTCTTCTTGTATGTTAACCAATGGTTGGTCCAACCGGAGGGGATCATGACATTGAGTACTACAGTGAGGTTCGAAATGCATCGCCGTATCTTACTCGACTTCGGCAGATAGTTATTTGGCAGTTTGTCTCCAGGGACTGCCTTAGACTGCCTGTTAGTTTAAACAGCTGTGGCACCGGTTCACTTTTTCGAATGCATCATAAATGGGGAACAAACTGGCATTTTTGCTGGGATATACGAATTCTATAGGTTACCCGAATTACACTGATAAGGATGCCATGTAAACAGTCTCCGGTATGAGCAACTCGCCTTACCATACCGCAACACAACAACCCGCTAAAAATGAGCATGTCAACGTAGTCTTTGGACAACATCGAATCCTGGCTGATAACCTATTTCTCTGGCTTAGCGCCCAAAAGTTCGCCTTTTGTGGCCTTGAACTCACGGAAATGTTTGTTAATCGTTCAACTGAATCGCTTGCTTATGATAAGAATGTATTTCTTTCAACTAGAATGTAAGGTTGGTGGACCACACCTACTCGATGCATACCAAGAAGGATGAAACGAGGTTTGAACCTGTCGCCTTGTATAGGTTGAATGTCTTCTTCAGGGAGTTGAGTTGCTGGTCTCTACCCTTGCCCATAGACTTTTCAGTTGTCATGGAGACTCTGTGGTAGTGTCGTCATTCTGTCTGTAGATTTGATTCATGCATTGTTCGTAAACTTACTGCCCTGTAGTCTGTTGACCCCGATACATTCGAACAAGTAATCCATCGTTTTCCGAAGCGGCGCAGTGATACAAAGCGATATAACGTCAGGTGAAGCCATTCGCTGTTCGGTCACGAATCGATAAACTCATAATTGACACAAAGCGATGCTATTCTGTGACATTGATGTGAATACGGTAAAATATTTGCGAGAGACTCACCTGGAACCCAGCTGAATCTCCCGTTTGTGATGTTCAAGTAGAACATAAGGTTGACGGAAACTCGGGGACTGCGCCTACCTGATGAGCCCCAAGAAGGGCGAAACCGGTCGTGGGCTGTCGAAGAATTTTCAGCAACCTTAGGAGTAGTGCATTAAGTAAACTATTTCCTTCAGGCGATCAGCATTAACGCTGTCTTCCCCTCCCTCCACGAGGAACGGATTCGAAAAAGTCATCCTGGAAGACTACGTTCTCCGATCGCCAAATGGTTGGCCAGGATTTTCGGTGAACTGTAATATACGGTAAAAAGAACTGACCTCATCCAGATCTTCATCCGAATTCAAATCCATCTGTGCTCCCAACCTGAACGCACTCCCACTCAAAACGCACTGATGGTGTCATCTTAACTGGTGATGAATCGCTTGCAACCGAATCACCCAACTCGGTGAACAAGCCAGCAGTCCTCTGATCCACTTGTCGTGCACGGTAGTGTTAGGAGTCTAGCCCCCAGATTAGAAAAGTCTCACTTCCAAAAAGGATCAAATTTTAGTTTTGGACCCCTGTGGGGTTCCCTAAGAAAGCCTCACCAACCGTCTATGTCCCGCGAATACTGTCTGAATCTGGTGGGGAAAATGGGAACAGTGCCGCTGAGGCACGTCAAGTGGCTTCTGGAGAATGCATGTCGCATACAATAAATTACCTGAGGACACTGCATTGCGTACACTGACGTGGTTACGTGCTTCGGATCAAGGTCTCCGGTGAACCACCTTTGCACATATATGTGGAAGGTAGAAGCCGCTCAGGGCGCGTGCAGTCACAATCATTTTTTATTACCCCGAGGAAGACCGTAATCAGGGAAGCCATAACCAGCACATTCAATTACGTTTGCCGTCTCCTCGGATAGGAACATCAGAACGGTACAGATCCATGATTAGAGTCACTAGTAAACATGGCCCATTCACGCGCTCAATACCATCCGTGCGTCCAAACTGGTGGCTTCAATGCATAGCTTCTCCCCCAACATTCCAACTTCTACCTCTGGATGCATCAGTCAATGATAGAAGTTGTTACCTCCAATGCGTGGCCATTCAGTTCTGTTTACTAGGGTATTGACGAACTGGTGTGTGTCACCTGGGTCCATTGTACCTTCAGTTCATTCAACTTCCTGGTAGGACCGTTTATACTGCGGAATGGTTCTTCGACCAATTTTCCACCCTTCAATTATGAAAGCATCCTTGATGCGATTATGCAAGGGTGCGGAGAATCGGTGTTCTTTACACCTTTGTTTTTTGTCTGAGGCCTACAAAGATTTCTCCTGAATCCCTGTTCTTCTCAATGCCAATCAGTTTTAAATTTATCTGTGCTCTCCAGCTTCTCAGTTTGCTCACCTTGCAACGCCTGGATCACCGGTTCACAGTACAAAAAAACCTGGATTTACGTCGTCTTCTAGTTGGTGATAGTCGACTCATCTCCTCCATAGTCGAATTTGTGGAAGATTCTTTCGCTGCATTCCTTCAGTCGGTCAGCTACCTTCCTCTGGCTCCGGCAGCGAGAGACGCTTGTTCACAGATCATTAGTCAGTCGGTCAAATCACGTGTAAGTGCTCACTTTTCTTCGCTGGTACCGAATTAGTGATGTGACCTCATTTGACCACACTTGATTTGTTTATTCCATGGCTGCTGCACCTTCGGTGATTGTCCACGTGTTTCTGGACATGTCCGAAGGCTCATCTAATTGTCAGTCCGATTTTGAGACTGTGCACTCACTGTCCACATCCTTGTCGCGCCCTTGATTGATACGCTTGCTTATCACTCCGCATTGACCCCGTTTTCGGCGACACAGCTGCCTACCTACGTTCTGTTTATCATCCACATTGTATCCAGTGGCCTATGTATCCTAGTCACGTCAGGCATTCTCCTAACTCGTGCGCTAACCCAGCTGTTGAGGCTGGAATCTACTGACCAGAAGCTTCACGGCTCGAAACCAACCATGGCTAGGCTTGGGCTATCAGTCAATAATTCCGCCTTCGTGCTTCCTTGGAGTTGTGTGGCAGCCACTCACTGAGAGAGCCTGACGGCTGAATGACTATTATTAATTTTGCGGTTTGGTTCGGTCCGTGTTGCTTGTCCATCCATCTGACCTCGTGGTTTCCCAACACGTGAACCACACGGTGAACAAGTACTCTACTCGTGAACTACACCGTTCACCAACCAGTCCGTACAAGTTTTTAGCACGTTTTTTACGCTTTTAAACTTATTCTGTTTAGCTTTCGGTTGACATATATATATGTTGTGTCGCGCTCTTCGTTAGAGACGAAATACGGTTTGTCCTCTGGCCGATTTGCCTACAACTCTAAAATCCTAGTATATCTAACTTGCATGCAGTGCAGTATTTTTCACGTAAAAATCGAGCAGTTCATTCAATCGTACAGCATCAACGAATTGTGCGCGCATTTTCGCACAGCACCCACACTGCTTCCAAACGCCTCAGCATGGTCGATGTGACTGTCTTCCGAAGTGTGGGAACTCATCCTTTGCATCTAATTTGGATGCTCGCACTAGATCTTGTATCATGGGTTTTTTTTCACTGGGGAAATCCTACTCACCGTCTTCGGGTGGCAGATGTCTTCTCACAAAAGTGAAATGATGAAATTGGCGCAATAGTCCGGTTGGCAGTCCATTGGCTCTCCATCTGGGAGTGTTGGACATACTAGACCCCAAAAGTAACATAATAGCCGTAAGCCTGTGTACTGGATGCATCGTGAATGCTGGTGATGCCGTTCACAAGTCCCCGAAGAACATCACCATTTGTCCTGTCGCCTTGCAGACCTCACATCGATGCGCAAAACCCGAAGTGCATCATGGTCTAATTGACTGATTCAAGCCCAAACTGAGCGCAACTGCCTTTGAGTGAAGATGGCGGCAAATGTGAACAAAAAAAACAGAGGTCTCCTAAAGAACCTCCTCAAGAGCTTATCCCAGATCCTTACGAGGGGTTGAGCACTTCGGCCAGCTGTTTAACTCTCCGGATGTCAAGTTCGCAGCCATCACCTCATTGACGCTACTACCCTTCGCTTTTTTATTGTCCTTCGTACAGCTTTTGGCTCAGTGTTCCCTAGTTTGCTGTGGAGCATTATGCTAAGTGCAGAGAACAAAAGTCTTGGGTTGGTTTGTCCGCTATCAAGACACGAATCCGGAAGTATGGCGAAGAGTCTGATGACTGAACTACTGCAACAGGATGCGTCTAATTTAATCCACTTGATCATGGAGCAGGCCCTTATGGTCTACCATCACGTGTGATCGAGCCGTGACCCATGGACCCGATGAGGCAGTCCTCTTAGACTGTGGCTTTGACAGTTCTCGATTTGTATCGACTATGATTGGTTCGAAGATTAACGCTGTCAGAGTTGAAGACGTTTTCAACCCATCCAACCTAACGGAACACCACATATGCTGAAAAGATGTCTTCTAATACGTTGGATCGCTCATTCTGCCTCTTGATCCGGACGGCCCAGTGTCAAATGTACAATGCCAGAAGGCCTTCTGCCTCGTGACGGAGGGCTGCTTTGCGGTATAGAACAGAAAGCAGTCTTCGAAAAAAAAGGTTTGAGTCTAACAGGGTGCCGTTCGTCCTGTCTTATTTCACGGCACGAGGCCCGTCTCGTATGGGTGGAAGGCATTGGACAGCTTCAAGCGTTTGGTTACTGTTGTTTTTGCGATCAACTGTTTAACCATGATGTTCCGCTCTGAAGTAATACAAATCTGTAAGTGCTCCCAACAACGCATATTATAGCGGTTCCGATACGTTTCTACGAATCGAAAAACGAACTAGCCTCCTTTCCAGTTCCTTAGAATAGATTGAAGGTGATGCTGTAGATATTAACTAGAAACACGGTCTCCATTAAGTCCGATATTGGAGGTCTTGGACTTCAGACAGTTGATGGACACCAGGTTGGATCGAAACATGCACCCACCTGGTCGTTGATCACCGCGCACATAGTTATGTTATCCGCTACACTCATGGTGGTAGCTCATCCCGTGAAAGGAGTTAGCCACAACACAGAAAATGAAATAACTCGTTTACTTGTACCTGTCTTGCCGTTTCGGCCACCAATTTACAGCAAGCCGCACGGTAGCTGGGGACAGTGAGTTGATTACAACTATATTTATGGAACAAGCCACTGAATTTCCCGCAGATTCACGCCGGGCTACTTCTGACAAGGTAGGGAGTGTCGGACAAAAAAGAGCTTTGTTGGGGTAGTTGGACATTCTGGTCGACCGGACCGAGCTTCTGTTTTGTGGCTTCTTCGTCCAGTCTGCGCGATGTACTTCTATTCCGGTTGCCCAGACTCCGGACAACTTGTAGGCGGGTAGCGTAAGTGCACGTCACCGAGGGTTGGAGAGGGTGACTGTAGAGCACAACAGATCCGCTTTGGTGCGTCATATGGGCAGTAATTCACTAGGACTCCTTGAATGATTTACAAAGTCGAGAGAGATGGCTCAGTGGTAAGAGCGCGAATTTACTGTCCGGAAGGTCCGTGGTTCGAACCCGATCTCTGCCTCTGCCTCTCGAATTCCCCTGTGTAGGCTTGGATACCCTGGCAGTATCCCAGCCCTCATGCCTTCTTCTGTTGGCATGGCAGTTAGGCACCTAAGGGTGCTACAGCTGAACGGTCTTTTTAGACCTTCAGTAAACAGCTTAAGAAGGCCGAGTGATCGAAAACCGTTCCGAATAATGCTGTGTTAATCATCTCACACTTCTGTATGTTTGGGTGGCCTACGTACGTTTTTCGGGGAGAAGCGCGAGATATCCTCGTAAAGAGTGCTACCAGAATAGTTTACTGTATTGACCGTTTCGGTTAACACCAATCCCTAATGATTCGCTCCGTCTGCCCTACAGGTCGTCGTCTTTGGCCTTCTGCTTCACCGCAATCATCTAGTCAGCTTGGTCCGAATGAAAGGTCATGAGCTTCATCCGGCCGATATACACTTGATCATCAACCTGGTATGTAGTTCACAGTCGCTGAAGTCTGTTCAGACTCATTGGATACCGATTTGTTTGCCCAAGTTCGATGCCAAGTGAGTGTATTTTGTGCGATTTTGCAATTTACTTTCATTGTTTACTCTTGATTCTTGTTGGCCATTTTTGGCAATGCTCGCAGTGATCTATTACTAGTGTTTATCAGTTACGGACAAACTATAGTGGCATAACTGATGACGATTTGCATTTCCCGGCCACTCCCGTCTCTTCTCACAGCGGCTTCCTCTATGCTAATATCGCGTTTCTCGACAATCACACATCTTCGGTGCTTTTGTCCGTCGACAGTACTCAGTTCTATGCATTGGAAGAAGCAAAGGATGCCATCTTTGATGTACGTTACACCGTTGTTTCTTGTATGATCGATTGTTTCAGTACGATCGTTTTTCATTTTCACGTTAACGTCAGTGGCTCAAGTGGGTAGAGCGCGAATTTACTGACCGGAAGGTCCGTGGTTCGAATCCGACCTCTACCTCTCGACTTCTAGTGTCCAGGCTTGGGCAATCTGGCAGTATCCTTGCCCTCGTGCTTCCTTCTGGTGTCATGGCTGTTAAGCACCGAAAGGGTCCTACAGCTGAACGGGCGAAGGAAGTGAGTTCCAGCCGGTGTAGATCACAGAACCATTGCTCACTACGACAAGATTGCAGCTTTAGGTTGAGAACACCAAACTGGGATTGCCTGGTTCTCAGTAGTTTTACTTTTCAGTTTAGTTCGATCGCCATCCACTTTTCATCCGGTAACAATCATTTCTTCTGATCAGCGCACTCGGTTTGATTGCCCAGCAGTCTCTTGTAGGCCTCGTTTCACTCAAATGGTCCGTCTATTCCCGGTGGTTCGGACTCGTTAGCCGACCATCACATTTCCGTCCTGATAAACTGCACGATAACATAAAGGCTGTTTGTTCACTGTTGTTTTAACGTCACCGATGCCAGTGACAAGGCTTGAGGTCGCAACGAGTCGTTTGCGTTTGGAAACCACTGCACAGTGAATCACGTTAACCTCCACCCACCCACTGGGTGTGTTAGTGACATTCGGATCAATTAGAGGCTGCTGGTTCTGTCATGTCTACCACACCATGGATGATCGTTTTCCCCCGTGGCGCGCCGCATGTGTTAACGGAGTACGTACTAACGACACGACTGCTGTCAGTTACCACTGCTACTGTTGTTAGGTCTACCGCGGTTACCACACCACGGTCATTCAACTCTACCTTCCTTGACTAATCTACACGACGAGTCGATCAACGTCACCGCATGATGCCATACTAAGTCGTTTACAGTGTTGGTAGGCACGCTACACGGAATTAGCTTAATCTCACGCAGGTTTCTGAGTCTGTTATCAACAGAACTGGTGAAGTGGTGTGATTCCATGCTGCGTCGTTTTTCCGTCCTGCTGGCCACTCGCTGACAAAGCTCTACTCTGCGATTTGCCGTGATTCCAAAACCGTTGTCTGTGATTGTTGATAAGTAACCGAGGAATTAGCTCTGAGATTCATGCCTGTAGGCGTTACCAGTTTCCACTGATGTCAGTGAAGTCAAAATTCTTCAGGGACAGCTAGCAGCTGACCGCCGAGTCCAAGATGGTTCGTTTTGGTAGGAACGTTCGTCTTTATGTGACATCGAACTACGGTTCCTCCACACCCTCTTCTCTTTGTGCCAGGAGCCACACTAGCCTACACAACACAGGTTCTTAGCTCACGGTGGATGGTCGAGTTAGTGAACAGCGTGTTTCCAAGGTAGCAGAGGTTCACGCACTTGTCCTCAAACTATGTTCCAGTTGCTGCGCGGAGGAGTGTTGGGGCTTCACCGCACAGATCCGTGCAGAATGAATGTCCTCTTCGAGTTGATGTTCAGACCAAACTGTGGGGCAAAAGTCTCAAACTTCTCAGCTGGACGCGGTGCAGTTAATTATGCGTATGTCCGAACAATGCGCACTCGTTCGCGAGCATCAGAATGCGGACATTGATCTGGTGAAGCAGACTTCTCCAATCGTCCTCATACTACTAACAAAACATCTAATAGTGAGCAGACTTACGTCGAGCCACTACGGGAACTGTACGCCAGGATCGTCGTTCGCGAAATTTGGATGGCCTTTTGATAGAAATTGAGAAGAGGGGATTTTGAATTCACATGAAATCAAACCTGATTCCGGATGAGTTTGATGAGTTTCAGCGAACTGTCTTATTTTTTTAATAAAAAAAGCTGTCCACATCACTCCCCGGTTAACGAAGTCGAGTGAGAATGAAGTGGATGGCGATGTCTTCAAAATTCTTGCAACTGGCAAGTTCATTGCACTGCCACCAGTACGGAACCCACGTTGTTCTTGGGGGATTTGTGCTTCGATCACTTCGGCTGCCAGGCGATCGAGCAATGCTAGTGTCAGGGGCTTGCCCACACAGCTCAGCAGACTGGTGCCTCCATAGTCGTCTTTTTTCCGTTTCCTTTTTTCCTTTAAATGTGGCACGATTAAATCATCCTTGAATTCGGCTGAAGCTTCTCCTTCCTGCTAGATCCTGTTCGTCAGTCGAAATAGCGCGTTCTCCAGAGTCGGATCACCTTAGTTGAACAATAGTACAGAAAGCAGCTCTTCTCCAGCTGCCCTGCCATTCCATAACTATATCTTTGCCTGTCTTATCTTTCCAAAAGTCAGCGGAAGGTCCAGAGACAGTTTCATCTCTCATCGAGACACTTTGTCCATTGTAGCGAGGGCCTTACAGGACAGTCGATCTGGTTGTCGGCTTGATCCAGCAGTGTTCGCATGTTTCACGTACCCACAGTTTGACGGTCACCTGGGGAGACGCGGTCGTTCCCGATTTGCTTGGGAGAGGGAAGAACTAGTAGGGCTGGAATAAAAGAATTCATCACACACAGCTCTGGAGTAATAGTATTGTATTATTATGGTTTTTCGGCAATAACATGCCAATTCGGCCTCGGTCGCGATCAGCCATGCACAAAAGCGCGGTCAGACTTGAAGCCTGCTGTTCATCCGCTCCGACCTGGCCCCTATGCGCAGAGGACATACGGAAGATGTCAGTGTTTGATCCTCGGTGTCTCCGCAGCTTTGGTCAGGTCTGGTGGGAACATCGAATTAGTAATGCTGAGGTACGCCAGTACGCCAGATGGTCTTAGGAAGAAGGAACTCTCCCGCTTTATAGGTTGCGCTGGTTGGGACATGTACTCCGCATGCCAGAAGACCGTCTGCCCCGCAGAGCTCTTTTCGCCCAGCCCTGTGCTGAGTGGAGGCGACCGAGAGGTGGACAGTGTATGACCTGGCAACGAAGTACGAAAGCGCTAACCAGTAAACTTAGTCGGGCGGTCAACTGCCGCCTCCCTGGATGGGGACTCCGGGACTCAATTCACCAGTGGTTAATGAAAGTGGCAGAAATGGCCCATTCGCGCAGTCAGTGGCGCTCGTGAATCAAATCAATCGCCTTCAATGCGTGGCTACCCAATTTCCGAACAAACTGAACATGCCTTCGCCTCCAAGGCTTGGTTGTGCGTTCCAAATTCCCGTTTTCCGGTGATCGAAACTGTAGCAGCTGGAACCAATGTGCCTATGGTACACGGTTTATAGCTGACAAATTGAATTGACTGTTCATCAGCTCTTTCCTCTTGCGGCAGTACACTCTGCATACATACGTATAGGTTCACCTCACAGGTCAACTACTTTCATCTAAGTAACAGCGGTTTAATTTTGTTTCAGTCCCGCTGTTGTTAATGTACAACTTTGAGCTCAATATGAACACACGTTACAAGAATGAATGCACATATGCGGCAAACGAACTGAACTTAAACAACGATCCCTGGCCGTTACTTCTCATCTTTGTCTACTAACACTTTGTAAGTAGTCAAGTTGTTTTAAGATTTCACCGCGAAGCTGTTAGCGTGTCCACCCAACTATAAGTCCATACATACCTTTTTCACTATCCAATCTAATTATTTCAACACAAGATTATTTTGAAGACATTATAAAACTGACTACAGCGCGCGCGAAAACCAGTTTTAAAGTGTGCCGGTAGAAATTTTATTTTCTCTCTAGATGAAATGGGGTTCCGATGGGATAAAGACTTCATGCATGCACGTGGTTCCCAAACACCCCTTTGCGGAATCCGTTGGTTCCTTGACATGAAGTCGGCACAGTGCACATCATCTGTTTGCACTTCGATGTCCGAGTGCCACTGAATGATCGGCCACTGACACACTCGCCAATCGACATTTCGTTTGGCAGACGGGAATATTTATATCAGTTACTCACGCCGTGCACTTACACCCTTCAGCACGGCGTTTCATCCTTGTGGCAATAAAAGTGGTTTCTTGCTTTCGGCCAACCTGACACACCAGTTTTATAACGTCTGCATCGTAGCGCAAATGTGAGGTGCATTGCTCACGTATGTGCCTCCACAATGTGTCCGCTGAGTGTCCCGATGATTGATCTAGTAGCTCGGATGCTCTATTGAGCGTAAGGTATCGGGCGAGATAGAAGTTCTCATCTCGGTACACTTTAAGTGCTATAATCCGAGATTTCTGGTATCGTGGGCAACCTTTTTCAAAGATTTTTACGACCAAATAACTACGGGTCCGCTATCGTATGCTCTGATTAGTGCGTTCCTGCGGCCATTTGGCGGCCGGATGCGCCCAGCGTATGAGCGCGTGTTAGTTCTATGTGCATGTACACATGATGGTATGTGTACTTTGTTTGTCGTTGTGCTGACTGTGTTGCGTCCTTGTGGAGATTCCCGCCTGGTATCTGGCCACTATGTCTGCTAAGGTGTGCAGTAAGTCCTAGCCAGATAGACGGGATGCTGGATCCATCGCCACGGTTAATGCAGTTCGGTTGTGTGTTGATCTCGGGGGCTTCGGGGCACGCCCGTTCCACGCGTGAGTTGAATCCTAACGGGAGTATACGTATGCCATCGAAGTTGGTTTGATAGTTTCACTCGAGCACTTGGAGTGTGGTGTTTGTCACATTCAGTTTTTCTAAACTCAGTTGGATTTTTGTGGAATAAAAAGCGCATACCATCTGTTTTTTTCCTGGTTCGTACATGGGGTTGCCTGGTTGTCGGCCGTATGTGTTCGGCGGGGCATTTTGCACAGGGAATTTACCAGCCGCAGTTTGTGTGATGTTTTTAGATTCGATACGGTCCTTAGTCTTGACAAGGTGTCATTGTAAGATATTTTCAGTTCTGGGGAAGGTTCTACTATCTTCCGGATGACATCTGGAGTGCCATTTCTATAGGGCACTCCCACGGTGATCGCCGGCCTATCGTTTTCCTGTCCCACCGTTTCGGCTAGTGTTCTCCCCAGTTGTTGGGTAGTGGGTCCTCTGGGGTGTTTATTTTACTGTAATACCCTACTGAGTTGTTTCCGTTCATTTGCTCGTATGAGCTCATTCGAGCGTAGCTTCTTGATACGATTCACCAAGGATCCAAAACTGCGCATTTGGCGATTGACACGGCGGTCAAATTTGACCGAATTCGACCTGGAACTACCATTGAATAAGTGTGTCCCAGGATGTCTTCAAAACTGTTATACCATCTGTCAATGTGATTTTGAGAAACCTTAAATTGAAAATGTTTAGAGGCTCCCACACTACTCTGACTTCAAGTTGTTTTTTCCTCCAAATTCCAGCGACTCAAATCTACGAACGGTGGTGAATACGTAACGGCCATCACTACTACGCAGTTTCCTTCGGTTCGCGATATCGGCGTCCCAGAACTACGGCATTTAGTGTGTAAATACCTCCCCACGTCACAGTACGTAGCCACTGAGTGGACTGTTCCCTATTTGGACCCTCCATCCGATGGCGCCAGTTGCAGCGTTTCAGGTGATTCCCAGATCTCGGAGACTAGCGCTCTGCGAGCAAAAATTCTGCAAGCCTACCGACGAATGTACTGCCGACTCCACAGTCGGCGCTATAACATTCGGCTGATTTATCAGTCTACTCCGACGGAAGTATTTTTTGCTTGGGTAAGTTGGTGTTTGGCTAATGTAGCGCGAGGAGAGCAGTGCGGAAGAACAACTTCGGTGGCTGACCGTCTTTGTACTTCGTTCGAAAAAAGCAGGGCATAACGAGCAGCGCAGTACGTGTGTGTGTGTGTGTGTGTGTGTGTGTGTGTATAGTACCAGTTTTAGTTCATTTTACAGCCCTCCAACAAGCATCGTTTTCTGGGAACGGTCTGAGTGGTCTGTGACGGGCGTACGAGCGAATGTCTACTGTACATAGTGATACAACCAAACACTGAACCAACCTACGATGTGTATACCCACCCGTTTTCAACAACCTCCATAGATTGTCCACCACCTCAATAAGACCACATTAACGATTCGGAAAAATCACAGTTCTATTTTAGGAGCCAAATTTAATACCTGATCTCATTGCACACTGGCATCGTTGTTGAATACAGTAAACTTTCTTGAGAGTTGAACTGGGTTCGCTAACTCGCGCGTGACGAGTTAATCGGTTTTAATCGAGAGCTCCTATTGGGCAGACTTACTGCATTTAACCGGTATGATTCAGAGATGGGTGCACCGCCTGGTGTGTAGAACACTGTAATGTCCGTATTATCCTACCGCTATGTCAGCCCAATACCGTTCTACCTCTCAAGAGTGGATGGTCCGTAGACGCAAACGGTCTGGTCATCAGAGATCTGAGATAAAAGTGTTCCTTACTCTGGAGGGAGCGCCTTCGGGTACATACCACTCCTAGTTGGTCCCTTGAAGCGTCCTCTCTCTAATGGGAGACAGTTGGAATTTTTACAATTTAGTAAGCTTTCGGTGAATATTTTTGCGAGAATCCTTCTTGCCTTTACACTACTAGTGAGGTTGATGAAACACCCCTGAACAACCCAATATCTGTTTCGCCTTTTTCCAGGCGTTTCAACTAGGCCGACAAGTAGTCCTCTGGCCAAGAATTTTTATCAACCTTATAAGTAGTGTAACTAAGTCAAGAGGAATAGTTCAGTATTTTGAATAGGGTGCCAACTGAACCATGGCATGGCCTATGTAGGGAGAGGAGAGAAATTCAGCTTGGATTCATGTAAATCTCTCGCTAACACCAATCTTATTTTCAAATGAGTAATTGTCCGTACAGCCCCAATCCTGTTTTGCGTACTTTCTCCCTTAAGTCTCTTCGCAATATGTCCTACCTTTAGCTTTGATAGCAGTCGGAACCGGCCTCCCGAAGTTCTTCTTCTGCGATTAGGAACCTGTTAACTGACGAAACTGTAAGGGACTTATCCAGCGCAGCATTTTGTGCGGACCGAGCGATGGACCACTAGCGCCGCGGTAAATGTATTATGTGATTCACACCTGTCCGATTACACTGGACGTGCAGGCCAAAAATTTCAAATGAACGTTTTCTATCTGGTGACCTCTGGGGGCAAAATCGGATAAGCAATGCTGAACTAGGTCGAATGGTATTTGGAAGAAATAACTCACCCACAATAGATGAACTGATCACACTGCATAGGTTACGCTGGCTTGGTCACGTACTCTGTATGCCAATCGACCGAATTCCTCGAAGGGTTCTTTTCGTACAACCACGTGAAGGGTGGAAGCGAGCCAGAGGCGGTCAAACAATGACTTGTCAGCGAAGTATAAAAGCCGTTACCGGCAAACTCAGCTGCACTGGTCACTGCCGTCTTCCTGGATGGGGATGGTTGGAGACATTGTCAGACATGGCCCAGTCGCGCCCTCAATGGCGCTCTTTCATCCAAGCTATTACTTTCAATGCATAGCCCCCAATTCCCCCCACTTAATAGTCCACTGACAGTGCTGTATTTACGCACCAATTTATCAGCTCCCGCCTTCAATGCGCAGCTACCTACCTCACCTCCCCAAATCATCGGTGAACGCAACTGTGGCAGCTACAACCTACAGCTGACAGTGATGATGATGATGACCTCTGGAACCCTGATTTTTATTTGATCACTTTTTTCATTTCAGAAAACTGATGTCTTCGAAATCTATTGCACCTTGGATCCACTCACAACAAAAACCGCAATTAGCGAAATTCGAAAGACATTGTTGAAATGGATCACCTCTCGAAAGCAGTATTTGTTTTGTCTGACGGCGCCCACTTTCTAAATGTCCGAGGAATTCGACGGCTCGTGTCTATGGATTTTATCCCTGCTTTGGACACACCCATCTGTGTTTCCTGTCACCTTTACTAACCCGAAGTGATCACCCTCCTGTGATATAATGACTGTCTTCAATCATATTCCGTATACCATTTAGTGTTTCTATGATCAATTTGTCCCGGTCCGTTTTTTGTACAAATCTGAATACAGTACTGTTTCTGTAAGAGAAACCTTCATGGAAGGCTGCTTCGGAGGAGAAACGATCCACGCAGTTTCCATCTTTCCCTCTTTTAAAAAACAGTTCGATATGGGAGGGGTCGATGTGAAAAAGAAAACCGTTATGGGGATTCCCTCTGTGTTGCGTACTGCAGACGGTGGTGCAACTTCTATGTTGTTTGTTCCTTGGCTTCCTGGTCCGCCCACCGTGGTATATCAAAAGGCATGGTAGCTTCGGACATCCCTTGACTGAGACAAAGAGTGTATTCATAGGGTCATCACAGAATGTTGCACAGCGTCACGCCAGATGGAACCTTCGTGAGGGGGCGAGAAGTGCCGAGCTATAGATGCCCGATCCAGTATAGCTGCTACAGTGTTCTGTGGAGCTTGGTCAACTTCCTGTCCTGTGTGTGTGTGTGTGCTGGACTGAGTTGCATGCCTATTTGTTGTGTACAGTGTGAAGAGAGGGGTGTCCCTTCGTGTTTGATGCTTGCGCGAACATGAATACAACTTGGTGCGGTTGAGGTTCGTAAGCCTTGCGCGCGACGCAGGTGGTAGCCGCGTAAACAAAATGGATGGGAAATCGTAGTTTACCTGTTGTCGCTTAAGGTTGCAAGTGGGACAGGAATCGTTACGTGATTCGGATGTTTGTGACGCATGACCGCTACACTTTCGTCTACTGCTTAACCCGCATGTGACATCCGTCAAACCAACGTGCTGTTCGATTATTAAGAGCGGCCGACCTCCGGAGAAGTCATTTTACTTCGGTGGTGATAGAGTCTTAACGCGGAATGCACCGAGCTTTACTCACTCAAGACAAACTAAAAGTTGACGGGTTATTGTCAATTGTGGTGGGACGTGCAGCTCACAGAAATTGTTCAATGGGCACTTTGACGGAGGCTGCAGAAAATTTAACGGCCTGTATGTTGGACAAACCCGGACGGAACTGTTCCCACGAGTGAAGGAACTATCAGAGAGCATCCATCCACTGAAACCAAGAAAGCAACTGGTTCGATTTTGAACACGTCCAAATCATGGCGATTCCAAAGCCACGTGAGGATTGACTTGTCATCATTCAAAGGTATGTAACTAATGGCTCCATTTTGATTACCATAAGAGACAAAACGTTCCCTTTTTCAGGATGAAGCCAGCGCTGTTCACCACACGCGTCGTTTTCTAGAACGAATCTTCAATGCTGGTCAAATCATTTCAAATTATAGCGCCAACCGAAAATTTGCCTTCCCTAAATGAACAAGTTCCTATTTGGGCAAAGTGATCACATGAACTATGGAAACCGACTGCCAATAGAGAGACAGGTTCAAATGTTATTTCCGGGCACAACACTAGTACACGGTTGCTGGGAGCCATTCTGCGGCCCCCCTCTATCCATTTCTTCTTAAGGCTCATCAGACAGGTGTAGTCATCCCTTCACCAGCATACATGACTGTACAGCTCACTGCCACTCACTAGACCATGAGAGCTGTCCTTTCTCTTACACTACCACACAATCGTGACTCACTTGACTACGCAGCTCACAGTCGCTCCTTGGATCACGCGACCCGCCTTTTATCAACTTGTATCTACAATACGATAAGTCCCTTGTTCACGTATATACCTATTGTAATCATTTTCACTTAACAAAGCTCTCATTGTTAGTGCTCCCCGTTTTTTGTCCATGTAACTAATTTCTGGGTTCTAGTGTAACGGTGGATACTACTGATGAGGCAGGTGAGTAGTACGTCTTCTCGTAAATCCGCCTTGGGTCTCTTGAAAAGTTAGATCTGTTACGGGATTTGAGTAACAGTCAATGAACATCCAGAAAAGTTCAGGAAGACACGTTCAAGAAGAAGGTGGATATTCAGTTTTGTAAACGAGATGCATATGAGAGTTTTGCTCCCCTGTTAAATAATAGTCTGTATTAAGTTGGCGTTCTCAAATAGACAACTCCGCAGCGAAGGACTTCTTCCTTTCATTTGGTACCGTGACCAGGATAAGGATGAAGATCCCGTTACACTAGTAGAGCATTAACACAGGCACATTTCCCACATTTCAGACGGTCTCATTCTGTCTTTGAACGACGATATTTATATGAGTATCTAAATCAACTTATTTACAAATCCAGTTGGTGCTAACGGAAGACTCAGCTGGATCTGTTCTTTACGATATTCCACAACTTACTAAAGTTGGTGTCGAAAGACCGCACCGTGTTTCAGCTAGTCGACTATTTTCTGTTAAAGTAGCCCAACTTGTATGGTTGTTGAAATGTACCTATCAACGCCAGGTTCGAGCACGGACGGGTCAAGATATCGGAAAACAGGAAGACACCAGTGCCAGCAAGAATTTGATATTCAGATGAAATCTCTCAAGGTGTTTGAACGATCCGCAAAGTGCTAGGTGTGTTCACAATGGGCACACCTTTTGAAACATAACAGTTCCACACAAGTGGAATTCGAACACCGAAGCTGCGAACGATTCGTGTGAGATGAAGGAGTTCTCCTGACGACCTCGGCTCATTGGTTAATTCGCGAACTTACCGCCCGGAAGTTGCCTGGTGCGAATCCAAACCTGACATCTTGACTGCTTTTATATAGGCTTGGACAACCTGGCACCATCTCATCCCTCATGCTTCCATAGCATGGCAGCTATGCACCGAAGGATGTTACAGCTGGGCGATCATTGCTACCATTGATTGTTGGGTGCGACATAAGCCACTGCTAGATTCTGCAAAGCAAAGTTCTGCGAAACTGTACGAACTATGAACATGTCTTCGAGTAATTATGCGTTCGATTTCTGGGTAATCCGTCAGGCAGCAGGACCCTCACAATGATGTGTTGCATGAAGAGAACCAACTCCGACTTGGTTTCATTGGGTGGTTATTGTACCGTATTCCATTATTTCACCCAGTACGTCCACTTACAAGATGGGAAGACCTGTTATGTAGTTCTATTCACAAGGTACAGACATTCTCATGGGTAACCTAGAAAAAAATCAAAACAGAATGTTCACAGTATATACTATTGCAAGCGCAGAACGGGCACCGCAACACTGAACTAAATAATACCCCAACTGACAACTGAATTAGAGACCAACAACCATCTTACTTTCTTGTTTTTTTTTCTTGTTATCAGAAATGCAGACGGCACCACAAACAAAAGTATCAATAAGAAACTACAATGGTTCGGCTGTAACACCCTTTCAGTGCCTAGTTGCCATACTACCCCGAGGACGTACGAGAGCTGAGACATTGCCGGGTTACCCAAACCTAGATAGAAGCATTCGAACCACAAACCCTCCCGTTCATAAATTCGTGCCCTAACCACTGAGCTATCTCAAGCTCACTCGCACCGTCTTTCATGGTTTTGCTTCTTTTGGCTACCAGAGGACCCTGCTTCACACACGGTTCATTAGGATGCACGGAATATTCTGCTTACCCACCCTTGGAACTGAGGCCAAAGTATATTGGAAAGTTTGAGACACATAGGATATCCGGATAACGCCTTTGGATAATATTCTACCCCGATTCTACAGTACAGCATAGCTTCCCTGTAACTGTCTGACTCAGAGGAAAAACCACCTTTGCCACCTATTGAGGACAATCCTGCTAATCTGTTAGTCTCATACTGCGCTTACAAATATGAGTGTACTTGCTGAAGTGCATTCATGGACAGGATGGGGATGCACCTGTTAGTTCGTTTCACAGAACATCCACCAACCTCGCTTTTCAAATAATTAATAATTTTACGAAAAACTGCCATAGTAAAACAAATTGGTGTTGAACCAAACGAGACTGGCACACAAAACACTCGGAACTCGATGGCAGTATGGGAAGTTTGTGGAATTTTTCAGTGGAAGCTTCTTGTGGTAATTGAAGTCAGTCACTGTGGAAAAGCCGAGGAAAACTGTACAAATGTTTCATCCTTACTAGGAATACTCACGTGTCTTTAGGCTGATTCGAACTGGGAACCTCATGGCAATTAGTTTAAGACCAAACCATCTGGTGACTGACCACACAAGTTTGATTAGGTCACCGTCCAACGGGATATAACATGCTTCAATCATAAAATTCACATCACGTGACCAAGACGTCATACGAAGGAGCCATCTTGCTATGGGTGGAACCTATGGTCATTCGACTTCTGTGTCCAAAAAGCTAGATTATTGATCCTGAGTTTATTCTGATAAGGCAAGACGCATGAATGCCTGACCTATCACATAGCTCATATAAGTGTTGCCCCGGTCATTTTCCACGTTCACACCCCGACTTGGCGTAAGCCCACATCTTCCGTCCAACTCGATGTACTCCCACCTCTTCCCGGAAATTGATTACTCACTCCTTCTCGCTGTCCATCTCCGGGTTAATTGGTTGTCTTCTCCATGAATGGAGTCGAATGTGTTGAAAATACGCGATCTCACGTGAAAGCATTGTTCTATGAGGAAGCTCGTTTCAACTCAGAGGATCATTTCCACGGGACGTTTAGATACCATACGAGGTCTGGCACGCCGCTTCCTAGTAATCGCCTATTACAAAAAGATAACGAGTGGTCGGTACACAAAAACTCCAATGCATTGGTTTTGGGGATAGATGCTACAACGAGAATTTCACACAATTGGTAGCTGTATTTGTGTCTACAGTTTACACACACAATGTTACCATTCGCACTAAGTTCTTTTTTGCTTACAGGAGCTAATATTCTCATGTAAAACGATGGAGGCAGCCATCCCCTGGGCATGCGTCTGCAGACAAACTACTCAGTAAACGCCATCTGACCACCCATTCTCGTTATTCAGCAGTAACATTATGAGATTTGAAATTTTTCTCGCAAATTTCATCCTGCAAATGAAAAAAAACCTTCCATTTGACAATTCATCATTCGAGGAACCAGTCAACGTGCGACCACGTGATGTGGATGCCATGGGTGAAAGCTTAGTGGCACTCCTGTCAGAATGTGAGTTAGTGAGATAGCCGATCAGCTGATTGTGGGCGAGCGGTATAGCCTTCACTTGTAAGTCGGAGGGTTGAGAGTTCAAATCACCCTGGAGATTCGTGGGACTACCATACGTCTCAGCTTGTCGGCATAGATTGACTCAATCTACAGGACGACATTTCCACTGGAAAAGTGTTTTTTATCAAACCACTTTTTCAATGCGAATCGGCAGAAATTTCACTCGATATTCTAAGCTGGAAGTGTGTTTGCTGGAAGTGCCAAAAACGTAGCCAAAGCGTGTATTCGAGTTTGCTATCGACTTGCACAAAACAATTTCTTGTCAATTCTGGACAGGATCTCAGTTGTCCAACTAGATGTTCTCGACTGTGACAGGCGGTCGCGTATTTTGGATGGGGACAGGGACACAAAAGTCAAGGTCACCATTTCAAAAATGCAGATTGCGGATCGTGGTGTGATCATATTTCTTGTCGGTCGAGCAGCAATAGGTTTTCCGTAGATTGTTCAGCTGGCATAAATAGGTCTACATTTTTACCAGTCCCGTACTTAAAATCTATTCGGAAAACCTGTTCTAACCTGATACACCTAGTTGTATTTTTACTGTCAGGTAGAGTAAGACAGAATGTGACCGTCTTTGTGGACAATCAGCTCACAGCATGCATTCTTCCGAAGGTGTGTCAGGGTGAATTTCACGCGAACTCCCGCTGCGATCAGTTACATGGAGCCGTCCAGTCCTCCAGATAAACGAACCTCAAGATATTAAGGTAAGACGGATCTGGCCATTGACTCATTGGTTCTTGAAAGAGCATTCGCAGAAAATCCTAATAAACTCTGCTTTGTGACTCAGATTTTTGAGTCAAAAGCTCAAGGCGGAGTACCTCCTCCCCTTCCTCGGCCTGGGCAACCAGGCAGTATCATTAGTCTTTGTTGATCTTTGTTCACCGGCCCTCACCGCATACTCGCTACCCGCGCATCTAATAGTTCACTACGATCAGTCCGTCTGCTAATATCCTAAACACTGTTCCATGCCTAAGGTATCGTTTGGCAAAACAGACCGAAACAATCCTTCCGTTAACTCACGTTGCAGCCCACAATGCAGTAATCTCTGTCAAACTGATCAACAGACATCTCTTGATGAAACTTTGCTTCCCCTTTCTGTCGATGCACGTTGTGTCTCCGAAACACACACACACAAGATCCACCTCAATCGTGCACCTCGAGTCGCTTACAACGAGTTCGGTTTTTTCACATTTCGCACCTTGAGTATCCGGTGTTATTGATTCAGTGGCGGTTGGTGTCCCTCACTCCCAGAATAAAGTGGACTGGACCCAATTAAACAGTCAACTTTGCGCAATACGATTCATTGGTGCATGCAGAAAGCTTAACCGCCAGATAAACAACAGGCGGAAGAACCTCGGAGAAATCGGGTGGCTTTTAAAAGACCAGGAACTAGAGACGGCAACCGCTGCAGAAAACAATCACGGCACACCCCAGTTGTTTCAATTGGTCACCTTCAATAAGACAGATGTGAGCAAATGGCTTGTGATTAAGAGACCAGCAGTTCCTTCTTAGAGTCGTCATCTTGACCGACTCCCTTCAACACAACCTTTGAAGGACCAAACGAATTAGATTGGAAAACCGATACAAGTCCACCGCCAACAGCAGGAATCCATTGCTAGGTATCATTCCTCCAACGCGACAAAGCACCTGGATCACTCTGATAGGCATCCTGCACTTTCAGAGAAGGCAGCTGGTCTTTCACTAGGAGTCTTCCAAGAAACGCATTATTTTGTTTAATTTGGTGGATTACCGAAAGAGACAAATTTCCTGGGAACCAAGCTGCACCTCAACCTGGCCGAGTATAACTTTACTTTGTGACTGGTTCTCAAACATCCCCACTCGTCCAAACGTTAAACGGTTACCTAATGCACTACTCATAAGGTTGCTGAAAATTCTTCGACAGCCCACGACCGGTTTCGCCCTTCATCAGGTAGGCGCATTCCCCGAGTTTCCGCCGTCAACCTTATGTTCTACTTGAACCCAAAGTGCACTGCACTCATTTCGATAAATATACTCATTTGCAAATCAATCAACTTGGATTTTGCGAGAGACTAACCTGGAACCCAGCTCAATCTCCGGTTTGTGATGTCTTCAGGCAACTGAATGTGCTGCACCAGGCCGCCTCATGTTCCAGATGCTACGATATTCGAGACATCGCGATACATGTATATACGTAATGCAAATTTAGACGGTTACCGTTTTTCCTGACCCGAAAGCTGCTTCTGATTTTGTTGACTGTAGAAACAGTGGTGGTGAACTTCGAATAAACGTGTCCCCTCTGATTTAGTCCTGCATCCCAACTTTTCTGAGTGCACGTGAGTGTGTAGTTAGCTGTCGCCGAGTTCACTGCGTCCGGCGAGGTGAGACAAACGTATCCTCACTCGGATTTGCTACTGACTTGGTGTTTGACAATTTCCTGCCCACCCCTGAAAGCTTGAGGATTGAAATGCTCATGGGAAGTTTGCCTTCAGTTATCAGATTATCTAGTCCTTCTGCGCTCAGACCTTTTAGAGATGCAACACATTTAAAAAAAACCAAGCCATTCTGATGCAAGGTTTGGCATACGTTTATAAAGTGCCACTTCAAGACTGACCGAGATCAAATCCACACAGCATGCTTACAGACGAGCTTATCGAAGTGGTAGACAAATTTGTTTACCTGAACAGTTGTATACGTTCCGGTTGGTCTGTTGGAAACAAGACTACTCCTCTAATCGGAAAGGCCAGGACAGCGTTTGCTAGCCTCCGAAAACTAAATCATCTGCATGACGTCATTCTGTCTGTGAAGGGCGATGCAAACCCTACTGCTTTATGGATCAGAAAAATCTGACCTGTGGACATGTGGGAGATATAAAAACTCTCGATGATTGACCATCGGTCTCTCCGAAGGATCTGCTGGGTCAGGTGGGAACAAACGAATAACAGTGGTCAGATAAACCACACGGTTTTTCGGAAGAAGCAGCACTCCAACAATGGGCGAGTCACCAAAGCTCCATATGTTGCACTGCTTGGGACATGTCATTCGCCTATCGGAAGGACGTCCAACTCGCAGGGCTGTTTTTCCGAGATAGGCGAACAGTCTAGGGGTCTGACAACGGCGGCCCAGGTCTACACGTCGAGATCGATGAAACACTGATATCTCGCCGTAAAAAAAACACGCAGGGTGAGCTCTTTCCCAGCAGTGGATTTTCGGAGGGATCTGCCGGGAAACTAAAGAGCTGTTCATGTATGCAGTGACAGATCGAACCGCAGCCACTTTGATGGACACAATCCAGACCTGCATCGCTCCCGGCTCAATCATCATTTCCGATATGTGGGCATCATACCAAGGAATTGAAACGATGATTGAAATGAATTATACTCATGAAACGGTTAACCATACCGAAAAATTTGTGGATCCAACGGCTGGAGCTCACACACAAACCATCAAATTTCTTTGGCACGTCTACAAAATGCAGAATAAACGCCAATGCGACACCGATCTTTAGTGGACAGCTATTTGTGTGAGTTCGTTTGGAGGCAAAGGTACCGAAAAACGGACCTTTTCATGCAAATTATTAGTGACATGTCCCAAGTTCACCCTTTTCAGTAAAAAGTAGAAGTACAAAATTTCATATTTTCTTTTTTCTAATCTTTTTTGGGTGGCTGAGGTTAATTTTTTGGCGGGGCTGATCTGGAAAAGATCCCCAAATGCACTTGCAACACACAAACAAGTTACTGCGATAAGGTCCGCTCTAGCATTTCAACGGTAAGTCTTCTGGCATTCCAAGGAGAATGGAATTTGTACTGCACATCAGAGAAATTCCTGTTTCAAGAAACAATGCCATTTGGGTGGTCAGTTTCAGGAGTCCGAAGGACGACAAAAGTGCTCTTTCCTTTTTCACTACGCTGAAAACCACACAGTTTTGATCTTTTGCGCGAAAGTGCGCTTATATGCAACAAATCATTCCAGATAAATTATACATTATAATGAAACGAAGGACAGCAGCCCCATCGGGTCAAATTTGGAATCAGTGACGACTTCGGGGTGACAAATTGGAGATAAATTCTTATGAGGTAGGTGGACAGTAGATGGGGGGAGTCTTCATCTAAAGTAGCCGAAACGATTCCCTCGTTCTCAAATATTTGAACCCCCTGCTCATATTCATTTTCTTACATCTGGCCAGACTGTGTGGAGGTTGTCATCAGTAACTGATTCCAAAGATTATATTGCAACTCTTTCTACCTAAATCAGAAAATGTTTATTTTGTGCTTGTTCATGGTGGGACGAAGATACTACTAGCAAGTAGTCATTAAAAATGAACAGGTGAGCGTAAATTTAAATGGATTCACTCAATGGGTTTTAAGCATTTTTATCAGAATACTGTTTGTGTGGATATCACGAAAAATGGCACAAATACATCCGGATCATTCACGTTAGGTCACACTGAACCGCAACGCCATAAGGTTTATTTGTACAGGATTGTGATATCGTAGATATTATGCATAGTTTGGCAAAAATTTATCCTCAGTTCCACATGATTTCTGTTGACTTCTTTTGAATTAGTTCAATTCACGCAGTCAGTAAGGAATGGGATTAGGGTAGACGAGCAAACACTAACAATTTTCTGTTCGATTTATAACAAACCCTAGAGCTGTCTAAAGGTAGCACGTGGTTCATGTCCAGCGCCTCTTCTGATTGGTCACTTATTAGGCAGTAGGCCAATGTGCAAACAGGAAGCATTATAATGACCATAAATGGTGTATATATGGCGGTACTGTTGTCTTGCCCAATCGATATTCATGTTGCGCATTCCGATCGCGAACATTCCTCGTAAGTCATTACTGCGCTTTAAATAGAGCTTGCAAACGGAGTGGTTGGGCTGCTTTCCAACATGCTATCCAACATACGATCAACGAAATTGATTTCCCAGTAAAATCGTCTGAATAACCAATGCACAAAAATCTCTGCCAATCACATCGATTAAGTTTAACCTACCAGTAATTTCTGGGCCAAATTTTCTGTCCGAATGTGAAATCCTCAGTTTAAATTGTCTGACTGATTGATTCATGCCAACTTGTCTGCAGGTACCCGAAAACCGGAGAACCGATCGGTTCACGGGGCCACATGGAAAGAAATCATGAATTAGGCCGTGACTGCGATATTCGCCGAAACTGTGCGGCTGTCAGCCTCAGGTGGACAAACATATAGATGGCCAGACTATCAACGAAGCACTAGAGTGACACATGAGATAGCAAAGGGAAAACTAGTGCCAGACAAGAATATATCAGATAGATAGATAGATAGATAGATAGATAGATAGATAGATAGATAGATAGATAGATAGATAGATAGATAGATAGATAGATAGATAGATAGATAGATAGATAGATAGATAGATAGATAGATAGATAGATAGATAGATAGATAGATAGATAGATAGATAGATAGATAGATAGATAGATAGATAGATAGATAGATAGATAGATAGATAGATAGATAGATAGATAGATAGATAGATAGATAGATAGATAGATAGATAGATAGATAGATAGATAGATAGATAGATAGATAGATAGATAGATAGATAGATAGATAGATAGATAGATAGATAGATAGATAGATAGATAGATAGATAGATAGATAGATAGATAGATAGATAGATAGATAGATAGATAGATAGATAGATAGATAGATAGATAGATAGATAGATAGATAGATAGATAGATAGATAGATAGATAGATAGATAGATAGATAGATAGATAGATAGATAGATAGATAGATAGATAGATAGATAGATAGATAGATAGATAGATAGATAGATAGATAGATAGATAGATAGATAGATAGATGGATAGATAGATGGAGCTGATCCGCATTAGCTATCTGGCATCCGGGTTCGGCAAATAATGCTGCAGTTGGACAAACGTAATTACGAATATCCGTGGAACGGGTTTTTATCCGGTATTTTTCAAGTTGGCTTCCGTAGCATAAGCAGATCATAGGCGAAAGTATGATTCAAATGACTGTCTATACAGGTCAGTGGGGAGCGCATGAGTTCGCGGCCAAAGTGTTTTCCACGAGCGCATTGGGTTCTGGCTATCAGGATCTAAGGCGGAACTCCTATAAAACTCGAAATCCATATTGTTAACCTGTATAGGCCTACCCCGAAAGTGGGGTCTTCTTCAGGAATGTTGAGCCACGGAAACATTTAGTTTCCAAAGATATTGCTGAATGACCGCGGCAAATCATCTGAATCTCTGGGGTCTATTAGAAGAGTTCATTGGGCCTGCCTAAAATTGAAAGTTGGACACAACAGAACAAGACTGGAAGTTCTTGATGAATGAACACCTTGTGGCTTTAATAAATTAAGTCTATGACCCAACTTTCTGCCTACTATACGCATCTGAGACGCATTAACACCAGGGAATGCACATTCTTTGGTGATTCCATCAACTATAAAAGGAGGTCTGAGTCTGGAAACCTCACCACCAGAGATATTCCGAAACTCGGTGAAGCTGGTAGGGGGCTGCAACGCTGAAAGCCGATGTTACGGAGCAATAAGAGCACTTTGGGCCAGTTGTTCACTGTCAGGATTGTCAGATTCCTGAAAATAATCCTAGAATGCCGAAACCTACTGAGACCCTCAAACGACACCAAAAACTCAATAGGAAAGCCACCAAGCATCTAGGTCAGTCAGTCAATCAATCAATCAACCAATCAATCAATTCAGTGACGACTGACAAGTGTTCAGGCACTCCACTGAAGCACGACCGACGATGATGAGTGTTCAGGCATTTCACAGAAGAATGGTCAGTTGTGACGAGTGTTCACCAAACGCCTATCAGAGAGCCTGGATCAATTTCAAAAGTGTCCTTTAAATAGCACGAGGCCCATTTCAACTTTTGTGCTCAGTTGTTCTCAATAAATCTGTTGTGTCCCTTTTTGGTAAGTCCTTTCCGATACCAAGACACTGGAGTGGAGAAAGTAGTTGGATACAACAGATTCAGAGTAGTTGAAACAGACTTAGGTTATCTGGAACTCTCATCATCCTGTCTTGTTGTGTTTTAGCTTGATTAATTCACATCCTTTAGGAGATCCAATGAGTCGCATTTCGCCATCAATGTGTATCAGGAAGGTTAGATTCCTGAAAGTAACCACTGGATGCCCGAAATCTACTGAGGCCCTCAGCTCCGCTAGATGTTGACCAGACAGACAACCCCCCTTCAATATGCAGCGCCTCACAGCCTTGTATCAAAGCCAGACAGCGCAAGACAGCGTTGGACCAAGGTCAGACAGTGCCCCTCCAATAAAATAGCTTGACGCCGTTGTATTTTCGCACTCACGCTTTCGCACTCGCTTGTTCGAAATAAAACTGTAGGTTCTCTTATCCGTGAGTCTTTTTCCGGCACTGGGCACTGAAGCGAGAACAGCAGTCAGATACAACAGATTGGCGAATGAGAAGATATGGTTTATCAGTAATGAATGTCCTCTCTTTGAACACCTGTCTCAAGCCACATAATACCATTTTGATTTTGTCGTTCAGTGATTACATAAAGCGATATCAGAATGAGGTACTGGACAGTAAGTTTCCAGTTTTAATGTACAGGTATAATTTTAGCATCATTGTTACTAGCATAACGATAAGGTCAGCAGCAAACTTCACGTCCGTCCTTGGAGATGGAGCAAACTGTAACACAATCCTTCACGCACAAGTTCACGAGAGTTGTATGTGCTAGACCAGCTGAGCTACTGTGCTCTGCTGTGCCTCTACACATCCTTTTGGAATTAGGGGAGACTCAGTTGCGGTTTTTCTGTTCTCCTTTATATGCTGGAAAACCTTCGGACAACTACGCAAGCTGAGCACTGACCAACCGACAACTAGTGTACAGGCCTAAATTTTCTCTAATTGAAAGTGTAACTCAGATAAAGGAATCCTAAAATTTGTTAAATAGTTAACATGGTGTACACTACTATACTATACTGTTCTATACTATACTATGCTATACTACATTATACTATAACATAGCATACTATACTATAACACACTATACCATGCTACTATACAAAGCGGTGTATACTCCTGACGAAGCATACGAGTAGCCTGTGGCCTGGTGTCCAACCGAAGGCGAAGTTTATTATGGAAATTATGGGACCGCTTTGCATTGTTTGTATGCCAGGAAAGTTTATGAGGACGGGTGAAGATGTTCATTTTTTTAAAAACGTGGTGCAGATGAGATGTTTACTTTCATGTTTAATGACTTCTGAATGCTTCGTTCGTGTTTGCTAATGAATGACTTTCAGCGGTGGTAACTCACGTCGACCATAGAGATTTTATGGTCTGCATTTGGGTAAACGCTGTGTGTGACCCAGTGAAAACCACCGCATCTATATAAACCACAGGCACCCAATCTGTAATCCCAATGAAGGCATGGCTCACTCGAAGGTGAACTTAAGTGTCGGAGACCGGTCACATTATTGAGGGGGCGGTCGCAGTACAGGGTGCCTGTTGATTCCGCCTGTGAATCAACTGTGATCAATGGTTATTTTCTTTTCTGTCCTGACTACTCATGAGTAGCGTGATTTACGCCCGTTTATTATAACGCACTTTCGTTTCCTCGCTGCTCGTTCCCCCGTTTCGCTCATACTTAAGGTCTACTTATTCTCCAGTAACTGGGGTCAATATTTTGTTGCCCGTCCGTCTTTGCTTGCAAGTGCGTTTCCGTTCTACTTATTTCCAAGCGGCGAGAAAACCGACCGGGAATCGAACTTAAAGCTACTCCGCTACACCTACTCGAAACTCTGGGGGCCTATTTTTTGCATTACCTATATACCGTATCTGCCAGAAAGCCTTTGTTGAGGTCTGTTTCAAACGGACCTAAGCGCGCAACCCGGTTTGTCGCGTGACACGAGCTGATGGATTTCGCCGTCTACCAAAGACAGTTCCTAACCTCACGAACGTACTGATTGTTTTCTGCGCAGTTATCTATCTATACGGCCAACTTATACAGACTGACTGACTGCCCGTATTTAAATCCCTCATGCCTCACTGACCATTTTCTGCTCCTGTATATTGTACTAATATTCATTGTACGTTTTATCGAATTCACAATGCTTATTAGCCCGTTTGTCTATAGAACCAGTTCCTGACAGTTTTGAATACATCATCTGCTGCCCTCGTCTGTCTGTTCCTAATGACTACTGGATACGAACTGCGTATAATCCGATGGCCGCAATCGTCCTGTGAGATCCTAAGCTCCCTGGATTTTACAGTCACCTATGCTTAAATATTCATTTATGACGTTCATTTAACGGGTTAAGAAGATCAGGAGAAGTTTGAAATTTTTGGGCACAGGCCACTCCATGTTTTTTTACGTATCTGTGAACCTCTTTTTGGCTTATTGTAAATACTCCGGAGTATGAAGCGAACATGAGGAACGAACAAAAGGTTGTCCGTCAACGTAGACGTACTGGACACCTCGGTCAGCCACAATCTAACACGGCGTTCAAAATGTGTACCGGCACTCAATGAAACGTACCTGGTAAATGTCAGTAGCGAAAATGTGCGGTGGGCAGGGGGTGTTTTAACGAGAAAGAGCGAGTGAAAATGATAGAATTAACGAAACATAACTACTACAAGGTGTGCGCAGGAACAGGTGTGCACAACAAACTTTGGTAAGGGAACAGAAGTAGGTGAGCGGGGAGTAGCAGCTGTTTCATTCTACCAGGGCAGAGATAAGAAAAACACCATTTTTCAACGAATACTGTCATTTACACAGCAATTTGCTTTGACAGGAGACTAAATCAAATCCAGCTGGATCTCTCAGTTAGGCTATCCTCTTCCAGTGAATGTGCTGCACCAGGCCAATTCATGTTTCAGTTGCTACGATACTCGAGGTAGTATAATACGTAACATGCTAACATGCTAACATGCGTAAGACGTAACATGCTACTCAGAAGCCTTATGAGTAGTGCGCTACGTCTAGGCAAAAACACCAATTCATTTGCATACTGATTTGGCTTTCACGAAAGACTCAGGTGAATCCAGCTGATGATGATAGTCTCGTTAGCCTGGCTTTATTTTTCCAAGGACCTCTCTATGAAGTTCCTCGGGTTGCCATTTTTTGCATGTCTGGTAATTCCATCGTGCGTTCCTCGTCCTCGAATGTGCTGTGTTGTAGTGCGTACAGAGATGTGTGTAATTGGCGAAACGCTTCCATGTTTGGTCCGAGTAGGACATAAAATTGATGAAAGCTCGGGGACCGTGCCTACCTGATGAGACCCAGCAGGGCAAAATCGGTCATGTACTGTCGAAGAGTTGTCCACAATCTTGTGGGTAGTTTTCTTCACCAAAATTATCTACTTCTTCAGAGGAAAGATAAGTTTTTAACCGCAAAGCCCATAAGACCCCACTAACTGGGGATGACGATCCAAAATGCTGATACATTGTAGATTGGTCAACTGCTTGACAACTCAACCATTCGGCTTTTCTAATGACCGACCCATATTCAGCTCGGCAAATGTTTGGCCACAGCAGCATCAAGCTGTCTGTTTGTTTACCTGGGCAGCTGTTTCAGCCAGGTGGTCTCGAAAAAGATGATATTTTCATCCGGATTGGGAAGGCTAGAGCAGCTTCCGTTAACCTCTGTCACCTGTGGCGTAGACGTAACATCAGCTTAACCGTCAAGGCTCGAGTTTGCAATGTTGCGGTGCTCTCCATATTACTCTACGGATTAGAAATCCAGTCGCTGCGCCCGGGAACGTCAAAAGACTTTCAGTGTTTGACCATCGATATCTTCGGAGCATTGTCCGAATCTGGTGGGAACACCGAGTCAGCAATGCTGAAGTACGTCGAATGGTATTCGGAAGAAATAACTCACCCAAGATGGATGAACTGATCACACTACATGGTTGCACTGGGTTGGCCACGTGCTGCGTATGCCAGTTGACCGACTTCCTCAAGGGGTTCTTTTCGCAAAACCACGTGAAGAGTGGAAACGAGACAGAGGTGGTCAAACAAGGACCTGAATGCGAAGTATGAAAGACATTACCAACAAACTCAGCTGCGCTGGTCACTGCCGTCTTCCTGGATGGGGACCCCGAGACGGGCCACATCAATGGTTAGAGACATTGTCAGACATGGCCCAATCGCGCCCTCAATGGCGCTCGTGCATCCAAGCTATTGCCTCCAATGCATAGCTCCCTTCCCAATCCCCCACTTAACAGTCCATTGACAGTGGTGTATTTACGCAGCTCCCGCCTCAGATGCGCAGCTATCTACCTCACCTCCCCAAATCATCGGTGAACGAAATTGTGGCAGCTACAACCACTGTACGACAAGTACACGGTTCTTATAGCTGACCTAGTTACACTCAATCATACTAGTATACACACTAGAAAGTGGTAGTAATTTGCACTTCTTCACATATAGGTGCATGAAATAGTCGACTGGAAGCCCAAATGAGCGATTGGCGAAATCACAAGCCAAGAATTGCGGGACTGATCAGTCGAATGTTACATGCATAAAGATACGAAAATGAAGGGTACACGAACCTCAGGTTGTGGGGATTTCCGGCAAAACCGTTTCATGGATTGGCATTGGTCCATAGGTCAGAAGGTTACAAAAGCGCTTTCGAAATAGTATACTGTAGTATATAGAGTGAAAGGCGAATCGGTCTGAGTTGACATAAAATGTGTTGGCTTCTCGGCCGGGAATCGAATCAGGGCCTTCCATGTGACGGGCGGAGATGCTCACCATCATACTGACTATGGTAGGTTGACTGAGTACGCTAGGTCACTCGTAAGGAGCGTACGTCCTAGAGTGATTTTCAGATATTCGTTGATCTTACTTGAAATGTTCTCCGTTTTGAATGCCAGCTGAGAGTGTGCTTCTTGCTTTTTGTACGAAGCACACATTTTTAGACCAGCTGGATTAGAAGACTTTCTGATAATCACGTCTGCATTATCCAATTGGTCTCGAGTACTCTGGTGTTTTCTGCTTTCTGCTTTTTACATGTGACCGGGGAACAATTTTGATGAGCTTAACTCAGGAGAGCTTGCATGAGAATTCATTCGCCACTTGTTAGAACAAAAGAGGTATTGGGTCTTAATCACGTGACTATTGACTTGGTAACTTTAGAAGACAAATACCTGGCGGTTCTCGACTTACTGTCTATCTTTCTTGTGGTGGTTTCACGAACAGTAACCCAGATTCCCCTGATACTTCGTCTCAATCAGAAGTCATCACATTGATTTTGGCTGTGGATAAGTCTCCGTTCTGCGTAGTTGGAAAGAAATGATTTTTCACGTGGAACTACTTTTAGAAAACTCTTCGAATTTTTCCTTATTGGAACTCTACTCAACTTAATCCAGGCAAGGTTGGTTTCAGCAGTGGTTCGGTGTTATCACACTCTACCGCAGTAACAGTGTATATTACTGATGAAGCGCGCAAGTAGTCTATTGTCCGATGTCCAGGCTCCGCCCGGTACAATAGAAATCATGAAACTGCTTTTCACTGTGCTTTTGTAGTGTTGTAATTTTCCAAGAACTTTCGGGAAAGTTCAAGAGTACGCTTTGGGATGTTCAATTTTCAAAAACTCTGTGCATATGAGATATTTACTTTCGTGTCGAATGGCCGGTAAGCGCTTGTCTCGCGTTTGCTTACAAGCAACTTTGTAGCTTAGGGCTTTCCTCGTTTCGCCGTTAACCCCGGACGTTTTCCTAATAGGCTGTTACATACACTCCGCATCTTGTAGAAAGTTTCACGTTAAGCTGCATATCTTTTCATATCTCTTTTCATTGTCTAAACACCGCTATAGCAGTTTGTGGTGTTGAAGTCCAAAATGCGTGCTGATTCACAATACCGGTGTCAAGAGTGAAGTCAGCTGAACGAGATATCGGGGAATTTCATGAGCTCAGATGATTCCTTGCATCAGTATGTCGTTTGTTCGCCATGTTTGGTTGGAATTTACCATCGTGAAACGACGTTTTACAATCCAGCCAGTGATATTTGTCTATGGTCTTTCCGTACCCCACCCACATCCAGATTATGAGTGTTGAGGTTCCCGGTAAGAAACTTAGAGTCACGCGTAGGTTTGACGATCGCGAATATCAAAAGGAAAAACTGGGCTCGAATGTCTACGGTACTATTTACACAAAATGTGGACAAAGTTAAACGACAAACCTCAGTTGTCCACGATCATGGCGTCAGCAAATGCACAGGTCTGTCACTGAACCACGAGCGGAATGTTCCTGTTGTCCCTCGCGAGTCGGATTGGCGGTGCGAATGCACGGAAAACATGACAACAAGTCAGGGCAGTCTCAGCAAACGGGGCACGAACACACATGGGCGCATTCGCACACACACACAAACGTTGGTATACCAAAATCGGACAGCACGGCCTTTGAGACACAATGAATGGCGGGTACCGATGATCAAAACAAGTGGAGATCAAAGTACACGGACACAGTGAGCGAACGAATGGGGAATTTATCGTGGTGTCAAGTAAGATCAATAGTTTTGAGTTGGAGGGATCTTGGGTCCGTCCCTCTCCCTCCAGATTGTTGCTTGCTTTCGGTAGGCCTATTAATTTCTGATTTGATTTGGAAACGAAGTGTCACATCAACCTCATCGTTTTCGTTCCGTGTTTCCGGAAAACCACAATGCTTCACACACAATGGGTCGTCCCGCTAGTTCTCCGTCCTCTCTATATTTTGTTGTGAAGAGATGTATGACAACACACCACTGGATAAGCTCCAGGATGGAAGAAACCGGCAGAGTTTTCAGTAGTCTTTTGCGTGGTATAATTCGTTAGAAAAATATACTGCGATATCTCGAAAATGAACCAGCTGAAACATATTCTGTTGCAGAATTCAATGAAGAAAAGAGAATCAGCTGGGCCTCTCAACAATATCAACCGCATTCGCAAATGAGTCTTATTCACCAAGACCTTAAAGTACTGGGGTCTGTAGAACAAATCTGTAACTCATTGAGGAGAACAGTCTCTGAGGACACACTTTTGCGCTGGATCTTTGACACATGCTTGAGGTATGGTGGTTCTCCAAGCGGAGTGTCCCCGTAGAGGGGAAACCTCCGCGAAGAGCACTGCCTACACATGCCCGCAAAAGTCACAAGATCTTGGTTGGTCCGCACTCTACGCTGCTTTGGGGGATGGTTGAACATGAAATCCAAAGCAGTATCAAGAAATGTCTACTCGAAGTTGTCTTCTGCTGCAACCTATCACTGTTAGTCGCCGAGTCCCCCCTGGTGAGGCACGGCTTGTAGAACATAGGTTTGAATCGTGGCAAGCGAAGCTCCTGTACTCAAATCTTATAAATCTGAAGTTTGACCGGAGTTTTAGCCTCCCATGTTCAAATCTTTCGGGGACACACAATCACGCATCAACAGGTAGCCAAATTGTGTTTTCTGCTGTGTAGTTATCAGTTGCACAGTGTAGGACGCGTGACTGTGTGACATCACCAATGGTGATGACCTCGTTTGGATGACGATTTCTGTGTTGTCAAGGCTTTTGTACCCCGTGTTTCAGCCTGTGGAAGAGTAGAACTGGTGGACAAGTTGCTCAAACAACGTTGGTACACTGACCAGGGCGGAAATTTCCGTTTGGAGTTAGAAAGGCTAAATAATTGTCAGGAATCTAAAATGTCGCAGTAAAATAAGTATTTTATGCACCAAAGAATGCTAAAAATGGTACTTGACGGTTTTTTCCCTTGTAATTCTTTCAAAAGCATCATTATACCTTCGCAAATTCCAGGTTACAGCAACAGAAAATTCCTCTGGCTTGCCGCGCGTCAGAACATTCTGCCAAAAACTTTATCCTAGTACCTCGTTGGCATTTCGCAATGAAATCGATCGGATGTGAAAGGTTATGCCCACGGGTTTGTACTGACCTTCACTTGTGACATAAAGTTTGCAAGACAGAAATAGCACCGCTAACTTCGATTATTGCCTGCCCGCAATTCGGGAGGTTTTGCTGTCCATTTAGTGTGTTAATGAACAAGTTTCAGCTATTTACCTGTACCATCCGAGACCAGCCTAGAGTGGAACCACGGTGACCTTAATAAACGAGTTTTTTCATCAAAACCGCCACTCAACTGCATACCTTGTAACGTAGTAGGACTTCAGTTGTTTACATCATTTCGCAGTCGAAAAAAAACAAGGCGAAAGGATTACGTCAACACGGAAGAAAAGCTCACTAAACTGAGTACGCAAAGACACAGGAATGAAATCACCGGAAGCACAGCTCCGGCGAAAAGAATCACATCGCTCAAGCGTGAATACGTTTCCCTTTTCAGATGCGTCCAACATGCGTTGGTGGAGTAGTGGCAACACGTTCGCCTCGCATGTCAGATGTCCGAGGTTCAAATCCAGGCACGGTGATTGGATATGCACTGCTGATGAGCTCTAATGAGAGCGAAACTCGAGTCCAGTGCCTAACTTTGTGTGAACTCACCTGAATGATTGCGCCAGAACAGGAGAACGACAGTTCACACGAGAGCGGTGTGAATATGAACAAAATCATAAAATAGTTATAACTGAAGCAAATGTTGATGGCTCAGGTCACGAAGATGGTCGTAGGTCAGTTCGATAAGATGGGTACGGGAGACCAAGCCCACGGATCAAGTGATCATCGGCCATTCAGGACACAGGTCAACCAACCGAACAACCAGTGTTGATCGGAGGCCAACCCGGCGTAGCACACACACACACGCAGCACCACTTAGCGTACAACCACTGATTCATCGCTAAGCTCCACTCATTCCCCTAACAAGCTACCGATGATTTCACCTTGATTGTTGATGAAACGTATGCGATCGAATTTCCCAGCTCATCGGACATGCATGATATGCACGTAGCATAGTAATACACCATATATTATTATAGTTCAGTACTACTTCTACGCAAGTGATAATGTTAGCGATTGGTCAGGTGACTGTTGATTTGTTCACTAAGCTTGAAAACTAACTTTCGGACGTCTTGGGACCATTCGAGGAGACACCATCAGTGCGCTGTTGGTGAGTAGTTCCCTTTAGTTTGCAAAGAACAGCTTTGTTTGCAAATGAGTGCAGTTCGCTAATTTCGTGCAATTTGGTTTCAAGTAGAACAGGAGGTTGACGGAAATTCGGGGACTGCACCTAGCTGATGAGCCCCAAGAAGGGTGAAACCGGTTGTGGGCTGTCGAAGAATTCTCAGCAACCTTAAGAGTAGTACGTTAAGAACAGCTTTAAGTTATATCCTGATACTCATCTCAATCGTATTCTTATTGGTCCAATCCTGATCTGTGTTGAGTTATGGTCTGTATTTCTTGCGTTGGACTGCCCCACTATATGGTGAATTTTTGTCCATTACTTCGTGTCCTCGTTGTTCCTTTTTTGATCTCTATTGCGTCATGGTCAACCTAGTTGTTGTTTGATTGGTTTATGGTTGTCAGGACGTGTCCATACACGAAAAGTACATGTGCAGGGAATGACGCTTCTCTAAGATCATCATCGGTACATCACACGTTCCGGATAGTAGGTGTGTTGGCGGAGCTCACCAAACACAGCTAAGCAGCATGAGACCAGCGGGTGTGCAAATGTTCAGGGCGGGAACGTTTCCATTGGCTGGACAAAATGACCAAGCGAATGACCAAATTTGACCATTCAGCCATCCTATATATTTACGCAGAAGCTCTGTATGTTTGCCCTGACAATACAACCATGTTCCGGGTTCTTCTGTCTTCTCCTTACTGCGTAGTCTGGCATGCTCAGTTCACACGTAACCAATAGGCGGTCACCGACGATACAACAATGGTACATCTTCCAACTTTTATTGAATTGCTGTCTTCAGCCTGATTGGTCCGTTCCCAACTTGTGATTTAACTTCATGAGCCTGGTTGGCCGATTTGCATGGATTCGGCCTGTGGCTCATTTTGGTTGTTGGATTTGGTGATCCTTGATGCGAACTGCAAATTCCGGTCTGATTAATTTGTCTTTTAAACCTGGATATCCTTTGTTTTTTCTTTGATTCCCTGATTGGCATTGGGTTTGGTAGTTCTGGATTTCCTTCGTCCTAAGGAGGATAGGTCGATCTCAATGCGTCTGTTTATTGTTCCATTAGTGGAATGTCACACCACCACGAATTCGTGTTCTTGCTTTGTTCTCGTTTGTCCTGGAATGCTGACGTGGATCCAATCGAATTCATCATCATCATCATCATCATCATCATCATCATCATCATCATCATCATCATCAGCAACATAATATCAGTGTTCAAAACCGATGCCTCGCTGCCGTACAACCATGATTTATTTGAAAGCCTTATTGTGAAGAAAAAAGTAAAGGTGGATGGGGAAGGGACTTGGTGTTAGCTTACTACAATCAATCCGAGGTGCTTACACCTCCAAACATTCACCCACGCAATCTGGATAGAAACTGACGACAAGAACGCCACTGACATCAGTTGGCAGCCATATCTTGTAGTGTCTCCTAATAGGCGCATTGGGGATCACGCGGTCCCCATCCTGGAAGGCAAGTGACACCGACAGCACCCAAAGATTTCGTGATTTCTTTCACACCTTTCTCCCAGGTCAAGGGTTGGCCACCTCTCTGCTTACGCCACCTTGAATTGGGCATGGAAAACAGCACTCTCTTCAGTAAACGATGGTTAGGCATGCGCAACACATGTCCCAACCGGCGCAGCTCCTGGTGCTGGACACATTCTTCAATGGAAGTACCCGTTGCACAACCCAAAACTCGCTTTCCAACTGCCTCGTTACGGATTCGCCGACGCCAACCCACACGAGCTATGATTCTGAGACAACGATTGTCGAACACCTGAAGACGTCTCAGTTCCGCTGCTCGAACAGGCCAAGTCTCACAGCCATACAACAAAACAGCCCGCACTGTAGCTTGATAAATACGTCCCTTGAGATTCAGGGACACACCAATTTGACGACATAGGTGTCTCAAATTAGCAAACGCAACCCGAGCCTTGGAGATTCCTGCATTGACCTCATCTATCACACTACAGTCTGAACTAATATGACTTCCACTATACCTAAAACGGTCCACAAATTCCAGTGCCTCTCCCTGGATTTCAAGTGGCGTGTTCAGTGACTGCATGTCCACGAACATGACCTTAAACTTTTTGGGTGCAATATGCAGTTCATCTAAAAACACCTGCACCTTCTCCTCCTCTTCAAAGATAAGAACGATGTCATCTGCATATTCCAGATCGACAAGGTTTTCGTCACAAGCTATTTGAACACCGGGGTTTTGGAAACCTTCCAGGGTTCGTCTCATGATTTAATCGATCACGAATTTAAGCAGGAATGGGGAGAGTGGGCATCCCTGACGGACAGCACTTTGTGTACGGAAGCTTTTAGAGAACTCGCCGTATACTCGCACACGTCCGGAAGTCTGCAAATACAAAGAGCTTATTATGTTCACGAACTTCCGGGGCATTCCTTGGTGGGCAAGCGTGTCAAGCAGAACGGACCGGTCAACCGATTTGAATGAGCCTTATGCGTATGTTGTTGTTCCAGCACCTGACGAAGTGTGAATATTTGGTCAACACAACCCCTACCAGACCATAATCCCGCTTGCTGCTTTTAAGTCAGTGTCTCACGAGCCACCGTAAGGCGACGAAGCACAAGTGACGCCAATAGTCTCGTTACGACCGGGGTCGAAGTGATCCCCTGTGGTTACCACACTCACTACGAGCCCCTTTCTGAAAATTGACACTATTACCGACTCTCCCTAGTTGTCTGGGACAGACTCCTTTTCCCAGATGCAAGCAAACAGATCAGACAAGCGTTGACTGAGGATTTCACCCCCATCTTTGAACAATACGGGTGGGAGGTCATCCGGTCTTCATGTACAGGGATGAGCAAGAGCTGATGGTTACTTCTAGTGCCTAGGTTGTGTGCACTAACTCTGCTTGACAGTTTCCTCCCTGTTTATCCCACGTGGTGTTTCTCACATTTCTTGCATTTAGTTTTCTAAATAGTATCTTGCAGTCATCTCAGAAACTTTCCTGGTGTATGGCAATGTGACTGTTTTGCTTTGCATTTGAATCAGCGTGTTGGTCAAGTGTATTTTTTCAGAGATCGCTAGATGCAGTTCTTTGGTTTAGATCTGACCAATAAGACTCCGTTTTAAATGCTTATCAACAGCCAATCAGGTTATAGCTTAAAGCTATTCTTTGCAGACTATGCAAATCAAGCGCGAAGATAGGAGCTAACCACCTAAGAGTGCACCGATGATGTCTCCTCATATGGTGACGAAAATTCTGCAAACCAACATCAAACAGATCATCAGTCACCTGATCAATTACCAATGAAGCCCGAGCTACCAGTATTCGGACACATTACCATACACACATGTGGCTAAGTCATGACTGCCAGTTTCTCAGCTCTGACCTAGACAAATGGCATTAACCTGTTCAACCATGTTGTTTGCAAAAGGGGCTTCATACATTTCTGCTAATTCGTGGCTTGGTCTCCAGTGGACCACTCCAACCTTCCGAATGGTTTGACAAACAGTGTCCCGGAAGGAAGCCAACTGAATGGCATGCCACTTACTTGCCCAAGCCAGTGCAACCTATGGAGTGTTTTGATCAGCTCGTCTACCGTTTATGGGTTATTTCCTCTGATAACAATTCGGTAGGATCTAGCACGACCGATCCCATGTCCCGACCAGACCTAGGCAATATTTTGATAACGTTGATGCTCAAACATTGAAAATTTTTGTTACCTTTTATCAACAATGGCCAGCTTTCTTATTCATACAACGATAATAATAACATCAGTGTATGCTTGATAAGCAGGCTGGTTCGCAGCTACGCTGTATATGGATTAAAAAAACTAACAAGCCTTTCTTTACGGACGGCAGCATCGTATCGGGAATGTTGCAGATTTGTCCCCCGCCTCACTCGGCCCACCCAAATGTCTGGGATTTCGTTTTTCAGAAGTTTAAAAAAGTATACACCACCGCGAGGAAATTTTTTAAAATTTGTTCAACATTGTTAGCAGTTCGATGGGATCAAATCCAAACACAAATATTTCGTCTGTGGACTAACCCCCTAGAGATATCTTCAATCCACAGGCATCAGAGGCTGATGGCGAGCCTTTCATCTTCATTCTGGTGAAGAATTGGGATAGAAGGACAGAGACAGCATGGTATTCTCTAACATTCGTGGGTCTACTGGAGGCTAATGAGCGGTTATCTTGAAGGTTGAAATTGGACCTATGGTGCAGTGAAAATGATCAGGAATACGTTTGCACCATAGGCACTCTCATAATACCCGACGATCAGCAGAATTGTACGAACATCTCAATAGAAAAAGAGTGACCCCCTGTTGGCCTCTGAATTCAGGCTTGCTGGTTCCCTAACTGTCAGGAAGTGCACATATGATGTGTACACCGAAGTGGATGTCCACGAGTATGTCTCGCTCTGTGTTCGGTTACTTTGTGACGGATAAGACCGGAGGACACCTTGATGCCATAGCTATCAGGCCAATGCCCTGATAGTTAGCTGAGAATTCAATTCGATTAATTTCATTTCATCGGCTATAAACCGTGTACCATAGGCACATTGGTCCCAGCTGCTACAGTTTCGATCACCGGAAACGGGCGTGTGAGACATACAACCAAGGCTTGGAGGCGAATGCAGGTTCATTTTGTTCGGAAATTGGGTAGCTACGCAATGAAGGCGATAGCTTGGTGCTTTCGAGCAGCGTCAGACCCACGGTTTTGAACAGTAGTGAATAATAAGCTGACAGTCACAGTCAAAGGTTGGACGAGATGACTGCGTGGATTTTACTTAGTGTTTTCGTGCTTCGTTGCCAGGTCCCACACTGTCCACTTCTTAGTCGCTTTCACTCAGCGCACGACTGGGAAAAAGAGCTTTGTGAGGCAGACGGTCTTCTGGCATGCGGAGTACACGTCCTAACTGGTGCAGCCTATGAAATTAGTCTATGCTGAATATCCTGGGAGCACCGTACAGTTGTTTAATTCCCATTAAGAATCACCACTAGTGTGCGTCGCATGAAACTCCGGGGATTTTAGAATCAGAAACCTCACAGCTAGTATCTTGAATACTTAACGTTTCGACCCACTCATCATTCAATCACGAAATCCATATCACGTGACCCTGTGCAACTCTACAGTGCTTCTCGATTCTTCAGCATAGACTGACTACACTTGAAGGACTGAAATCAAAAGGAAAAAATCCTAAATACCCCAACACTGATGCTGAAGTTGGCCTCTCCCGGAGTTAGTTTATCCTTTGCGAAAATTAAGGTTGTAGTTGAGGTCCCTTCTCTTGACTCGACCTAACACTTGTATGTTTTGTCATGAAAGCCATCCAGGATTCTCCATCTTCTTTTGGGCAGATCGGATAAAAATCGCCCGGTGCCTTCTCATGTCTTAAAACATATATTTTGCAGTTTCCTGGCTACTGAGCTCCACATATTATTCATTCGAATGCCTCTTCTCAGGGTTTGAGATAGCTCAAGCAAACTCACTGACCGGTAGGTCGGTGATTCGAACTCAACCGCAGCATTTTGACTGCTCCTGGGCAACCTGCAGTATCTCAGTCCTTATGCTTCTTTCGGGTGGCATGGTAGCTAGGAACCGAAAGGGTGTTACAACTGCACTAATCGTCTCTGGGGTGTGCTAGACGAGGCCAGGTACACTGTGCTCCAAAGTACCACCATAATCAGTTTCTAGGCATTTAACTGACGACTGCCATCATTTTGACCGGTCCATCGGATTAGGTCGTACAGGTCGCGGATGCCTCCGGTGTCGAAATCTATCCGTTGGGCCAACTCAAATTAACACTAAACAAACAACTGGAGTTGAATTTCCCGACCCACGTAATAAATTCGCTGCAGTCTGAACCAAGGTAACCGCAACGTCAGTATGAACGGGTACGGCTTTCTGTCACTCCCATCTACTCGGAGATGAAACGTTTAACCAAGTGTAATATATTTCTGCTATTTAATTGACAAAATAATTGGGAAACCAAAATTCAAGTCACTAGCAAATCTCAAGACACATTCGTGTTTTATGTGGTTAACGGACATTTTCTAGAGTTTCCTATAGCAATTTTCGAAATGACGAAAGCAATCTTTTTGCAGTTCCCCCGAAGGAATTCGGTTTCCTGTTTGTTTGATTGTTGATTCGCGCGTCAGACTGTTTTTTCACAAGTGAATGAATATCTTTCATTTGTTTTGTTAACTGTAACCCAGTTCGAACTGCGGTGCAACACGTGACTTTCTTGCAAACCCAGTAGCAGCAGAGTTTGATGCACTCTACACGGAAGTCTCCAGATCTACCGTTTGACCACACACATTAGTCTGCGCCGGTTTTATTACGCTTCCCATAGCCACTGATATCGATTTGTGCTGGCTACATTGTCCGTCGCAATTTGCGAACACCGGTCACCATTAATCAATAGATGCGTCCATATCAGTGTAGGAAAACAGGATGGTGCGTGGGTGCGAGTGCTTTTATGCACGCACCGACCGCGTCTGCATACTCGTCTCCTGCCAGTGTGTACAACGAGGCGTACGCACCAGCGACCGAATCCGCGCGGTGACCGAAGTCAGGTTGTGCTTCGGTCTTGTTTGCCCACGCACAACAAACTTTGACTGAATACGGACCAGAGTAGGCCTATTTCTGTTCTTGTCCAGGCCGAACTCCAGTGTGTGAAGTTCGGGAATTTCGACGACACGTGTGCATTGTAGACCTCATCAGTCAGACTACTCCTTTCGATCACTTTTGCAATGTAAGTTCATTGGAAACCTGCTTCTTTTAGTATTTTTCAAATTGATTAATTGACAAGTGCACATGTTACAATTGAATTTCGTTTGGTAAAAGGCCACCGTAACGGCAAGAGGTTGAGAATGTCGCATGAAATATCCCTCAGAGATATTACCTAATATAAGGCGTTCTTTTCAGACGGTACTCGAGATTCCGTTTCTTTTCCCTTCCCTTGTTACGTTCTACACGCCCGTTACCCTGCTCTACAACCTAAGTAGTTGATGTTGCACTAACGTACCCACGGGGACATGACATTATACAGTGAGCACTAGGACGTCGCGACATTTTACAGATGCCCTAGAAACTACTGGTTACCTGACGCACCAAAACTACACGGAGAGTGATAAAACAGCCACATCAATGCTGTACTATTGTAATCCACATTCTGTCAGCCAACTGATGTTCACTTCTGGTTACACGAAACGTGTTCGTGATTAGTGTTCATCAGGACGAAACCAATTTTCCACTGTATCGTTCCAAATAATCTGAAACAGAGACTTGATAAAAGTCTGGTAGCTCTTGCCTAGCCGTTTACTAGGAGAGAGTAAGCGACCACAAAACAATTCCGCCCATCACTGCGTTTGTTGCACCGAATAAGCTAGGTCCTCCTCACTTACTAGTGAACTTCTGGACATTGGTCAACAGTTTTGTAAGGTGCTTCTTCGCCGACGTAAAGCACAGGAATCAAATACGTAAACATTTGGATAATCGCAGCTTCATCTGCCATCATACGACCACGGATTGGCTTTGCCTAGTTGTCTGTTTGACTGCCATCACCGGTGAGATTGTGATTTCACCACCAGGAACTGCTCTCAACTATACAGTCATCTGCATACCAATTTAGTTTTTGCGAGAGACTCACCTGGAACCCAACTGAATGTGATATTCTTTTTTAGTTGAATTTGCTGCTTCAGGTGGTACGATATTTGAGATATTGCAGTACACTACTCATAAGGTTGCTGAAACCAAATCGGTACACAGATGAGTGTGTAGGTCGAATTTCGAGCAATTTGGGCTCAAGCAGAACATAAGGTTAACGGAAACTCAGAGGCTGCACCTATCTTACGAACCCCAAGAAGGGCGAAAACAGTCGAGGGATGTCGAAGAGTTTCCAGCAACTTTATAAGTACTGTCTACTCACTCAGCTATTTTCAAGCTTTACGAGAATACCAGAAAAATGTTATATTTTGCATTTTTTCGTCATAAGGGACGAATCAATTACCAAAATTTTCCCGACAAGCCTACTAGAATCTGGATTCCCAATTTTCCCCAGTGTTACCTGCGTTTCAGGTGAGTAGATCAAACTGAGCTGAGTTGTAGGTAGTTGTCGGATTAGTACAGATTTCGTCAATTATTGTCTCGCCCGTTCTGTAGTAAGTGTTCTAGTGGGTCCATACCAAAGAGCAGCAGCAATCGACACGAGTTTCTTCCTTACTAGAGTACATCAGTAGTGTATATCCTTGACAGAGTCTAGTGTCTCCTCTCTTGGTTTGGCCTTGTTTGCCTCTTTACCATTTCTTTACCAGCGCGCACTGGTGGGCACTGGTAAAGCGCTCGTCCCGCACTTAAGACTACCCAGGCCCGATTCCCGGTGCACTCAGGGATACGTGTGGTTGGTGAGTCCTAGTGAGTCCGGTGTCTTTTCTCCTTGGTTTGGACCAACCAGTATAATTGCGCATGAATGCAAATACAGTTTTACCCCTGACGTTCTTTTGCGGCCAGCACTTACTTCAGGAACTCGATTTACCCAGTGTCAACCGCATACATGCCGCTTGGTCGACCATCCAGGCCAGTGCATTGCACATTGCTGGCAGCCGACCAAACGACACTACGAAAGCCATTTGGACAACTGTCACATCTAGGCCTAACTCCATCCAATCACATATCCACACGACGGTCGTAAGTCATCACTGTTGCTTGCAGCCGGTGTAGAAGATTAGGACACTCATTTCGAACTTTCTGGACGTAAAAAGTCGTAAGGTACCGCGTCATCATCATCATCATCAGCTGTTAGAACCATGTACTTGTCGTACAGTGGTTGTAGCTGCCACAATTTCGTTCACCGATGATTTGGGGAGGTGACGTAGGTGGCTGCGCATTGGAGGCGGGAGCTGATAAATTGGTGCGTAAATACACCACTGTCAATGAACTGTTAAGTGGGAGGATTGGGAAAGGAGTTATGCATTGAAGGCAATAGCTTGGATGCACGAGCGCCATTGAGGGCACGATTGGGCTATGTCTGACAATGTCTCTAACCATTGATGTGGCCCGTCTCGGGGTAGCGTGCGAACAATCAGGCCCGTGTACAGCACAACCAGAATAAACTGGGTCCCTCTCATTCGTCCGAAAAGCTACTGAACACTAGATTCCAAAAACCCAGGTAAAGTGTAAAATGACGATTTGGTACAACTGTGAAACGCTTTTGAACGGACGAAATTTGACCGACTTCTAGGAACCACGTGAACAGTGTCACTGAAGCCATATGGCTTGCATACATGGTTTGTCATATGGTGCACACAGACGGTGTCACGTGATTAGCGATTGTTGACTGATGGTTAAAACTTCACATTTGTTGTTTTGTGACAAATTTCAAAATGTGATAGTACTTTTTTTTAAAAAAAAATGGCCTGACGGCCAATGAGAGAAGCGCGGAGCACCGGTCGACTGCCATCCAGAAAACAATTTAGGAAAATACTTACGTGCCTGTTCTGCAGATTGTGGAACGTCGTATTCGCCGGTTTAGAAAATAAGCGATCTGATGGTTGATTGGAACCTAGTCGATTGCAAAAAAAGGTACTCTGTAAGTCCGAGGGCCTTGCTACATTTGCTCCCATGATCGACTGTTCTAGAGCTGAAAATTGCACTGGGATATCCGTGCTTTGAATATGACGGTAAATCCCAACAAGAACATTTAAATCACTATGTACCTGTCACACCTTCAAAACTTGTCTTCACTCAGATTTGTCCGAGCTGCAGATTTGTTTGACTCAGACTACAAAACAAGGCGGTTCAGCTCAACTAAATCCAGCCTAAACTCTCGTTCATGATGGTCTGCTTCCGGTGAATCTGTTTCACAACGTCTTCTCATGTTTCAGTTTGTACGACGTTCGAGATATCGCAATGTATTTTCTGGAAGTGCCATACTACTCGTGAGGTTGCTGAAAACTCTTCGACAGCCCACGACCAGTTTCACGCTTCTTGCGGCTCATCAGATAGCAACAGTCCCTGGGTTTCTGTCAACCCTATCTGCTACTTGGACTCCACTTGGACAGAATTTGCCAGGTAGTTTCATTCACACACTAATTAGGTCTTCACGGGGAACTAAACTGAACCCAGCTAAGTCCATATGAAGGAGTCAGTGAATTATTCGCACTCAGAAAAGGTGAATGACTTTCTGAGGATCGACGCTTTGAAGACGAGCCAGTAGGAAAAATGTTCCAGTGGGAATTCGATCCAGGAGCTGAGCAAGTGCCGAAATACACTTGTCGCAACTTACACCAGTGTTAATAACAGGTTCGATTTAATTTCTCGTTTATGTTATTCTTTAAATGAATGTGCTCCATAAAGTTTAATAGGAGCATTTCTTCAGCTGCCTGCAATTCGGGTCTTTAAATAGCACACTGGTTTGCTGGAATCTCATGGACTGCGCCTACCTGATGAGCCCTAAAAAGGGTGAAATTGATAGTGGGCTGTCGGAGAGTTTTCAGCAACCTTATGAGTAGTGCGTTCGATCAGGAAAGTGGGTGTTGAGCAATTTACAATTTCAGGGGCTGGTGGCTAATCATTTCTCCAGCAAAATCTCACTAAAGAGAGATCATATCACTCTTGTCTGATATCACATGTCTGATAAATTTCAAGAGGAGGGTCAATCACGTTGGACAGCCTAATGTTTCTAGTAATAACCTGGAGTTCAAGTTTCATTTGTCCTGGAAAGCTGAAAACTGACGAAAGGACTAGCCCGCATTTACTTATATGGCAGCTATATATTGATCGTTTGTCAGTTTCGTACGATCTTATCAAGTCACCCCCGTGCATTTTACTTATAAGAGAGGTTGACTAGAAAAACAGCTTGTCCTTTCTGCATGTACTGTTGAGTTGGTAGCAGTAACGACGGACGTACCAAAATGTTGCACACTAGTCACCACGGACCTACCAGCATGCTCATCTCTCAGGGGTTTCTGTCCCACAAACTGGAATAAAGCTTCAAGTTATGTCGCTTTAATACAGACCGAAAGATGATCTTAAATGAAAATATCAAAAGAGGATTGTTCAAGGAAACTGATACCCAGATAGGCTTCTGGAAGGACAAGGGAAACCAGGCACTTCAAACCAGCCAACCTGGTGCATCAGAAAAAAACTGTGCCTGCCTTTCGACAGTGCAGGGCAACCGGAAAAACTGCCCGAATTTTCCTATCTCCTTGTAGCCGTCTATATGCAACCTTTACAAACCGTCTGCTAGTCAAACAGGAAGTAAAAAGCTCACTGCCACATCAGAACATATCGGCATGCAACTATCGGCTTGTTCATTAAGGTTCATCAAGCCATATCCGTTAGAAAATGAGACACATGTCCCAACTACTGCCTAAAAATCTCCCCATTGGGATGCCGTTAATAATCTCGTTTAAGCGCACTTGCGGGACATCAGATGGTAAGTGGGTTTCGCAACAGTTTAAACACTTATCGACAAACTTAGCACAGTTTATCACAGGGAAGATTTTGCTGCTGATGAGTATAGAACTATATAAAAACGATCAGCACAGTCGATGTCACCAAGCTGGTTAACTAGTAAGCTGGTGCGGTCACGTGACTTTCATCACTTTTGATAGTTCTCAACCCAATACCGAGTTGACCTTTATTACTCCTGGAATCGCTGCCCTGTTAGATGAGATTCAGCACCACCGGTTGATTACCGGTTTGATCAATAAAAAGTACCTGGATTATGCAGCTCCAGGAGAAAAGACTTGGGTCTCCTATCGAACAAGTTGACAGATCGAACCTCTGGTAGTCGTCCCTACATTCTCCATCAAACTAATCCCATCAGGCGCTCATAATCAGCACGTCTTTTCTCTACTCTTGCTTCCTTCACAAAGACATATTAGCATTTTGAAGCCGTGGCGCCCATCAATTCGGCTATTTGGCTTTAGTTCATGGCTTTATTCTGATTGGTCACTTTCGTTTTCTCGTTTGCATCATACTACTGATTGAGTTATCATCGCCTTCTGCAGCCACAACAAGAAAGACATGATTGGGCCGAGTAGAAGTAGGATATATAATCAACCGGCCGGATTTTTTGCCAGGGCTCAGTTAATTATCCCGCCGAAGAAATCTACTAATGCGTCGAGTTCATAGGATGACAGAAAGCTGAATCGAATGATGAATGTTGGAGCTAACGGTAAAAACGGTAAAATAGCGGATGTCTGTTGCAGGCGTATGAACAGCGACTGGCTGTATTGTACTAACTTAGCACAACAACGAGCCGGAGCAAGTTATCAAAATCGAAAACATTAGAAAGGTTAGGTCACAAACGGGATAGAACTTGTATGCGAAGCCACTCTTTGTTCGAGGCAACAGGCGGAATGATCCCAGCTGATCCTTAGCTCGCGCTCTTTTGAGTTCGACATCTTTGAATGATGCCTTCTATGACTTCTTTCTTGAGAGGTTTGCAACAGTAGTCGAGAATTTCCACTAAATCCGTGGAGATTTGTGAGCGATAGATCGAAATGTTGGTGGCTCGGGTGCACTTGTTAGTTGTTGTCGAGTTGATTGTGAACTGTTCACCAAGCTTGGCGTTTGGTCCTACGGGGATTTCGCAGGCCATTTGCCAAACTCGTGGGAGGGACTAACTGGAAAACAGCCACTAATGTGTCGCAAATTGGTCACTTTGATCACCAGACAAGTTGGCAATATCCTTCTTTGAGTTAAGCATTTCGGTTCTCAACAACAGTCTGATTATCTATCAATCAACTTTGCTTGAAAGTCGTCGCCAATCGAATTTCCATCCGACTATAATTCCGCTATTCTAGAGAACTTCACGCACAGGCGGAAGGTTGTCAATGTTTCGAAGCGTTCAGCTATGCGACCTAGTTAACCATCCAGCTGAGTTTGTCATTCCAAATGTTTGGCCAAAGATTACGAAATTCTGGTTTATTTGACAGTTTTTTTTTCGGGAATGTGCGCTTGACCTCCTAAAACACCGTCGTAGTTGCTTATCGCAGATGACCAAAACAGACGTTTGGTCCGCACTTTGTGGTTAGGAGAACTTCGGAAAAATTTACACCTACGTGGTAGTGAGGACAAAATTACTTGAGATGACTTGAGCTGATTTCGAAATCGGAATGAAAGAACGCCAACTATCAAGATGTGCTACACTGTGTTGAGAGCATAGGGTGACAGTGAGTCTTACGTGTGAAAGTTGGCAAGAAATTCAACATTCGCGTTAACTGGTGCGGACAGATTTGCCGCAATTTCTCAATCTCCAATTTCTTGTGAACATCGCTCATGCAATCCCAAGTGTGTCTTTACCGCCTAACAACTTCCTAAAGTGCTGATGTAATTCCTGGAACTGTAGACTTCGTGGAGTCCTTCAATGTCAGTAGCACATGGATATTCGTTCAGGTAGTGTGCATCACACAGGCTTCCTCGAGTTTCCCATTCGGAGATAATCGGTGATACTTCTTTTTTTCTGAATTAGACAACTGCAAAATTTTAGCAGTTTTCTCATACTACTTAATTCAGGAGCGTGACTCAATCTCCCTTGAGACGACTTTTCATTGATTTGCGAGAGAGGTTCAAGCAACATAGTCTGGGGTAAAAGCGTGACAAGTAAGCTGCGTTATACTATGCATAACAAAATAACAACAAGATCAGCTGAGTAAATACTGTTATCATTTGGCGATCGATAACCAGTTTAAATTCTGCTTCCCCCTTCTTCCTTGTCGTATCCACCCTTTGCTGTAACTCCTCACGTCAGTATTTGCAGGCATAAACCTTGCACCAGTATTCTTTGTCAGATAATTACTCCTTTCTGAGAAACTGGATCTTAGCTCAGTCACTCGTTTGTGATCTCAATCAGCCGCGTTGTGCTTCAAGATAACGTTAAATGAATCCCGATATGGCACTGCCCAGGAGTTTTCATCAACATTGCAGGCGTTGAAGCCTTTCCAGGGAGATTGTGAGTAGCTTCCCCTCAAGGACACTTATTCGCATTCTTATTCAGACCTAGAAAGTTGGCTACTACTGGGTCTATACTGAATTTGTGACGTGAAACAAAGTCCGTTGTGATAACTCACTGCGTGGCTTGCAGAGTAACAGTCCAGGTAAACGCGCAATGCCTATCTTTGACATGTAACAAAAATGTACAAATCACCCTCACGTTATATGAAAGCAACAATTTTAAAGTTTCAACAGGTCCTCGGTGAGCCATCTACCTGTTCTACCCTTAAGACACGGGAACTAGTCCAGGTAGATTTCAATCCAACCGATTACACAGTCCACTATCCTGGAGGTGAATAAAATGCCAAATCAGAGTATTAGGATAGCTCTCGATTTGTCAAGTGGGATGGGCCAAGGAACCAGTTTGATGTGAATCAAACAATCTAACTGATCCGGCTTTGCAAGACATTTCTAGAGTCCTGTAAGTGAAGCCAATCTATGATGAAAGGCCGAGAACCACTGTACAGCTGTCTCATCCTTATTGGGAATCATCAGCAGTGCGCATCTCAAGAAACTCAGGAGAGTCTCAAACCCGCGACATCCTGGCTATTAGTTTGAACACTTAACCGTTCGGCCATGATCAGCAGCGATGATTAACTCGCACCTAGACAGAATGTAGCGCCGCTCATCCTTCAATCACGGGATCCACATCACGCGGTCACACGTGTTGACTGACTCCTCGAGCAACGACTTCTCCGCTGGAAGTTTCACTCATCGGGTGAAGTTTATTCTTCCACTGAGCTACTTATAAATAGCTACTACCACTTATAAGTAGTAGTAGTGTTCAACTTATTGGCCAGGAGGCCGCGGGTTCGAGACTCTTCGGAGTTTCGTGAGATGCGCACTGCTGATGCTTCCCAACAAGGATGAAACAGCTGTACAGTGCTTCTCGGCTTTTCAGGATAGATTGGCTTCACTTACAGAACGACATCTCCACACACAAAAAACAAATCTCCTCACACTATCAACAATTTCTAGAGTCGAATATACTCTTGATCCCATACAACAATGGTATCATGCACAACTCTGATGATAATCGGCATTTATCCAGTATTGACGGTAACTTGTTACGCACCAAGTTTCTGCACTGAACAACTATGCAAACACACATGGAAAATTCAAATAAGATGTTATATTCCGTAAAGGAAATTACTCACTAGGTTGCTGAAAACTCTCTGAATTTTCGATTGCCGTGGCCGACTTTTTTCAGGGAATTCTTCAATCGGTTGAATACAATTCAACTACAGCTTGTCATACATTCCGATTTGTTTTTGTGTGTGTTTTTGTTTGAGAGATCAGTCGGCGGGCAGATGAGGCCAGGGTGTGTTGGTGTGAGGGTGTGTGCGAGCTCTGTGTGCGTGTATGCTTGATTGTGTGTGCACTTTAGGTGGATGTGTCTCCGTTTGTCATTGTGCTGGCTGTGATGTCTCGTTGTTGAGATTCACGGTTTAACTCTGGCCACTAACCCAACTAAGGTGTGCAGAAAGTCCACGCTACATCGACGGGATGCTGGTTCCATCCGTACAGCTGACGCGGTTCGGTTGTATGTTGATCTCTAGTGCTTCAGCGCACGCGACTCAGCCATTGCACTCCATGCACGTGAGTCAAGCCATCGGATCCATTTCAAGGGCACACGCATCCTCCAGTTATGATTCAACTCACACCTGGAACGCATGTGCGTTGAAACACTTGAGAGAATTCTATTCGAAACACAGAAAAGAAATGAATTTCAGTCAAACTGGAATCTACGGGTTCCCTTCATTCTGGATTAATCAGTCAGTAAATTTATCAGCTATAGACCGTGTACCATAGGCATATTGGTTCCAGCCGCTACAGTTTTGATCACCGAGAAACGGGGATGTGGAACGTACAACCAAGCCTCGGAGGCGAAGGCATGTTCAGTTTGTCCGGAAATTGGGTAGCCAGGCAATGAAGGTGATAGCTTTGATGCACGAGCGCTACTGACTGCGCGAGTGGGACGTCTCTGCCGGTGTCGTTGAGTCCCGGGGTCCCCATCCAGGGAGGCGTCAGTTGTCGACCCGACTAAGTTCACTGGGTAGTGTTTTCGTACTTCGTTGCTAGATCACACACTGTCCAGCGCTCGGTCCTTCCACTCGGCACAGGGCTGGAAAAAGGAGCTTGACGAGGCAGACGGTCTTCTGACATGCGGAGTACATTTTCTAACCAGGGCAGCCTATGAAACCTGAGTAATTCATCTATCGCGGGAGAGTTCCTTCTTCCTAAGACCATCTGGCGTACCTCAGCATTCCTAATCCGATGTTCCCACGAGACCAGACGAATACTTCCGAGACACTGAGCGTCAACCACGAACATCTTTTGTATGTCCTCTAAGCGCAGAGGCCAAGTTTTTGATCCATAAAGCAATATGGATCGCACCGCTGCAGTGTAAACTCTGCCCTTGACAGACAAACTGATGTTGGTAAAAGCTGCCCTGGCCTTTCCGCTTCGAGAAGTAATCTCATCTCCACCCAGTTCACCGGAACTTGTAGAGCTTCCCAGGCAAACAAATTTATCTACTACATCGAAGGGCTCACCTGCAAGCATGAGATGCGGGTTTGATCCAACCCGGCCTTGTAGCAGCATTTTACACTTTGCAGGTGTGAACCGCATGCCACACAGTGCGGCAGAGGTATTTAGGTTGTTTAAAATCGTTTGCATTTCGGAAGGATCTGAACCAATGTCTGTGGGGGAACGTCTCGGGAGCATTTCGACTCCCGAGGTTTCAGAGGCAGGCAGGGAAATTTCGAGCAGCATATCAATAACAAAGTTGAAGAGGAAAGGGGAAAGAGGACAGCGTTGTCTTACACTACTAGACGTGGTGAACTTAGGCAACAGCTTCCCGTATACTTGTACGCGCCCACAGGAGTTCGCATACAGTGCCCTCATAAGGGATAGAAATTTGGAAGGGACACCTTTGATCGCCAGACACTGCCAAAGTTGCTGACGATCGACAGAATCAAAAGCAGCTTTCAAATCCAGAAAAGCGACCGACCTGGGACGTCTGAAAGAGTGGCGCTGTTCAACAACTTGTCTCAAGGTAAATGTATGGTCGGTGCATCCTCGACCAAGGCGACACCCAGTTTGATTTTCACAAATCTGTCTCTCCCGATAATCCATTAACCCACGCAAAGTAATGCTAGCGAGCACCATAGATGCGAAGAACGCCAGGATGTTGCCATGATGGTCCTCTATCCTCGTGTTGATAACTCATAGAGTATGCATATTGCAAAAAGTCATAAGTACTTTTACTCCCCTAAGCCTCAAATCTTAAAACATAAAGACCGGATTAGCAGCACAACTGAACATCTGGTCAGTTGAGAGTTAACGATAAAGTTGATGTCACGTGACTTGGAACGCGGCATTCAATGGCAATGCTTCAAAACAAGACTGACTTTCTAAATTCAGTGAACAAATTCAAGTTGACAGCTAAGGGTTTCGGGTGCTCTTGGTGGCTGTAACTGTCAGGTGCCAACAGGAGTCGCAGGTGCACAGCTTGGCGCTTGACTGGACCTGTAGTAATGTTCAAAGTACCTATCAAGCTCTATGTTGTTCCTTGCGCTTTCAAGGGTGCCAATCTTTTCAGTCAAAGCGGACTTTTTCGTAAATTGAAGGGCAGTGATGAGCTGTTTGGGTGGAAGACTGTATGAGTACCTTCAGAGTAGTAGTGTAGTCGCAAATGTGGTGCACGATGGTAGTTCAATTCAAGGCTATACTCAGCTTTTTCCTTACGTGAGTTCGAACCCGGTCACAGCTGAACTAGACAGATGTCCTAGTTTGACGATTGTTGTGCAGCAGCAAGACGATGAGTGTCAGCGTAGCCACCAGCAACGAATCTGCCGCACTATCAGTTTTCTGAGAGATCTATGGAATATGAATATGTGGTTTACGGTTGTTTTGGATACTTCCGAATAAGTCATCCAGGCAGTTTACTCGCCGAATAGGATTAAAACTCTACGATTGCGTTCGTAGCACCCCAATGGATGACAGAAATGCCTGTTTATGAACAAAATGAGTAAAGATCACCTTGACTCCAGGTCACTCAGCGGACTGATGAGGGGTGGGGGGAAACAGGTGGAACTCCGGGTTGGTTAGTGTAAATTTAGGAAATTAAAATGCCCAATGGAAGCGGATTAGTTCGAGCGCCTGCGTCAACGTACCGCGATGCACATCGACCTTAGGAATGGTTTTTTGGAACGTTGTTTCGGCACTTCTCATTCCATCAAAACTATGTGATTTAACCTTTGTAGACAAACAAAATTATCTCTGGAGCAAGCCAACCGATCGAATGTTCATCTAACGTAGCCGTCACTAGTATGAAAACAAAACGGTGGTTTTATCGATGCAAAACGCGTTAAGAATTTCAAAACTAATAACACGAAAGTTTTAGGAAGCTTTTCTAGGTCTAACCACAGAGTTGAAGGATACGCTTTGTTTAAATTAATGAACTTTTTATCGCCAAATCTTTTTTCCGCCATTTCCGAATCGACCTCGGTACAGACTGTCCAAACTTAGTGAGTAGCGGGAACAAGCTTTCTGAAAGACAAGTAATCATTGTGGGGCAGTTGGGCAAAGGACTAGCGTAGAAGTCTATTATTAGGGTTTGTCTCATTGTCTGTTGCCTCGTTGCTTGTGGAAACGAGTTGATTTACCAAATGACTCCGATTAATTTAAGTCGACCACTTTAAAGGAAGCATTGCAAGTAGACCATAAGTTTGATGGATACTGATGGACCTCAAGGAGGAGCAAACCTTTCCGGGGCCATCAAAGAGTTTTCAGCAACCTTATGAGTAGCATGTCTTTTCAATTAAAAACACCATCTATTCCATGCAACCATGCAACTCTATTTCTTAGCTAAACTGCTTTTGAAGTGGTAATGTTTATCATAGAACACCGAAACTTTCAGGCAAACAAGCGCAGTAAAAGTACACTAATCTAGCAACTGGATGCCTCCAAAACATTTAAGAAGGTTCGTGATAAAACCGAAAAATGCTTGCGTCAGAATTACAAGGTCATCTTAATCTTCCACATCATTTTATCCGCCAGTCGCAACAACCATTAGCTTATTTGAACAAGAAGTGGGGAGGAGAACAAGCTTGGCCTTGTATTGCAAAGTTCAGGCTACCAAGCTGGGTTAGTTAGATCTATTCTGTCCGAGAGAGGCCCTGCCCTAGAAACAACACAGGACCACAAGCAGCCACGTGCGAATGAGCCCAAAGTGGGGCAATCTAAGCCGACTTTAGTTAATGCAACTGGCCAGCACTTTAATTAAAAGCCTAGCTGCAAACAACAGGGGACGAAGGAACACGCTGACGACTTGAATAGTGTTTGCAGAAACATAATCAGACTTAACCGATCAGATATAACTGAGGAGGGGGGCAATAATTTTACCAGACAAATTTGACTATCGGAGCAAAATGAACAATATTCCGTCAAACGACTCAAAATGTGGAGAGCCGATTGGGAAAACAGTCAATCATCATCATCATCATCATCATCATCATCATCATCATCATCATCATCGACAGTATGACATCACTGTTCAACACCGATGCTTCACTGCCGTACTGCCGGGAACAAACCATGCTAGTTGATTCCAATACCGCCAAGCGCATCCGTCTAAGTGGCACAATAATGTAACATTGTATAGTTTCTCAAAGATGCGTCAACCAAGTCTGCCCATTGTAGATACTTTCAACTTTAGTGGCGTGGACCCACCGGAATAAGTGCGCCAGAACAGGAAGAGGGCCATTCAAAAGGGAGTGATGTGAACGCGAATTCCACAATTCCCGTAACCACCTACAGCCAATCGAAAAATTGTCCTCTGCAGGTTTCAAGTTTTCGTGGAGCCGCCTGACTGGAAGCCTCTAACAGGCGAGTCAGTCGATCGACGCGACTACAATAGTTACTGCGTCGTCGTACGAAGCGTCGAGCAAACCAATCACACCACATAAGCCTGAACAGTTCACATTTTCAGACGTGCGAATTCATCTGCGTCCAGCGGTCGATCGTGGAATAGCAGTAAGACGCTCGCTTGGCCCAATGTGACCGAATAGTTCGTCGGCCTGCCAGAACCTATCAGAAGGGAACTGTCAGTTACTTGCAGTTTTGCTGGAGGTGTAGAAAAACGAAAACTTGATAGCTCAAGGATGTTCCCTGTTCATTCTGCCTCGTTGTACATAGATGTATCGCCTCTAACTGAAGGACTGATCGTATTTCCGGTTTGGTTGAATGCGTGCGCTGGCAAAGAAAACCACTTTCCAGGTTTGGGAGTCGGATTATGACTTCTTTGCACTGACATTGGCCAACTGAGATTTAACAACCGAATACGCTGACAGAAAGATGATTTTGCAGTTACGTCTCGGTTGCGCCCCGTTCTTTCATTCCTTTTTTGTTGACCGTTTAATTCACCAAATGAATGGTGCATTGCAATTTATACCAAAGTCTCTCAACTCGCCTCGTTATACTCACAAGTGGACTCACGTCTATCGTTGTATGTTAGTCGTATGATAATTTATGTATCAGATAGAATGCATAAGCAGATGAAATAAATAGTTCTTGCTCAAATCCTATCCCATCACACGTAAACCGACCCACCGAAAAGGCCACTTCTATGTACGGTGCTGGCCCAGGATTTTCAAACCTGACAGCCAAGTAGACGCACACGATGTATTAAAAACTGTAGAAGAGTGTGACCAACCATACGATCGAACGCACACATTTTCAACTCTTTACCCAAGAACCGTGAGAAAGCAACATGTCCGGGAATGGCCAAAGAAAACTTTCAGAGCCTGGAGCGATGAAAACTGAAACAAAACAACAAACGCTCCCAAATCCCGAGCAGACCAATGGCAAACAGTATGCATTGTTCCACAGAAGATTTTATGAACTGTCCAACGACTCAATCCATGGCACGTTACCCAGATTACAAAAGTATGCTGAGGGGTGGAAAACGGTTAACTTAGATTTAATACTTCAAGAGATTGAAGTCAATCTCTGCCTAAAAGCCTGGAAACATCGTGAGGTTAGTCCCTCTTTGCTGGACTGGTCGGCAGTGGTCACCTCAAGAGTGTCTTGGGAGGTCGGAGCCCACAACCTCTCCGTTTGTAATTCAGGGTCACAATGTCTGGTCACGAGTGGCTGATCTGTGATGCGAATAGCTTGCAGTTAGAAGTTCTACATCAACACTCATCCCTCAAATTCAGATCAAGCGCTGATATGCTGACTGGATCCTGGAGGAAGGTGAAACTGAAGTTCTTCGCCTAGTTTGTGTAGTGGACAGTAAACGGTGTAAAGTTCCGCTGTTAACCTTCTAGAGACCGGAGTTCATTTTTATTAGTTATTTTTCTGAAGTAAGCCACTTGACAGATGGTCTATTAGTCATTTTGGCACCGCAATTGTCCACCATTTCAAAACAATGGGACGAAAATGGGATCACCTAATTTCTAATGGTTCGACGCGACAATCACTTTAACAAGTGGTGTGCGTGGGTTGAAACTTTAAAACGTATGGATCACCATTACCTACAAAGCAGACCAACTTTGATAGGCCAACTTTCGCTTGAACTGGCCTAATCGCACATCCGGTTGGAAGTTTCCCCAACCCGTAGAATGAATTCTGAAAAGATTTTGTATCTGAACTACTTACAATCAGCTAGTAGGTAAACATCAATAAAGTATTTTTGACGCCTCGCAGCAAATAGCAATGGCAAGAATAACACTGCCACTCAACTGCAGCACGTTCCGGAATCGCAAACTGCGTACAGACCTGAATACAAACTTGCATTTTCTAAAATCCTGCGACTGTATAGTTTTACAGATTTACTCTTTGCTCGTACCAACCATCAGTGTATTGATCCCACAGATGTCGACATTCCCGTGTAAAATAGCATGCTTTCGGCGCATTTATAAGCCTAAGACGGTAGACTGTGTAGCGTAGACTGCGTAATTCAGCGAGCAACAATTACAAGTCACTCAAGATCTTATGAGGCGCTCTCCAAGAGAGAGACTGACTTCTGTGTGGTGACCGATTTTGGTCTAGCCTGTCGATCTCCCATCATACCCCCAGCAGAATGTGTTCTTACATTTTGGGTACCAAAACATATAATGAGTATGTCCCCATGTCACGGGCCATACGTTTCTTCCTGAAACGAGGCCAATTCTTGATTACCTAGTTGGAAAGAACATTCGACAGCTTTCACTATTCCCTGAAGCCTTTCTAATTCGAATGAATGGGATATCGTTGCCGTATAGTTTCTAAATGGTTGCTTTAGCTTGAGCGAGGTTCGCCTCTTCCTCTTCAACTGATGTGCTCGTAAAAACTCTTTACAACTAGGTAAATTACCATTCGGTATTTGACTTATTACCGAGTGCATGAGGAGTCTCACTGATAGGAACTTTTAAGCTCTGAAAGAGCGAACTCCGTGGCTACCTGTTCCTTATTCATGCTCCGTATCGAAACAATGTGCCCAATACTGTGTTATGTGAAAAAGGTACCATATAAATTCATGGGTCTTTGGGGAAAGGGGTTAGTTATTTCATTCTTCTTTACGCGCACCCCACTGATTGGCGTTTTGCTGACAAACAGAACAACACATTCCTGAGCGTCTCCAGTGAAATCAGCATCGACCAGCGTGTCTTAATAAGTGACTAGATATTGATCGCTATGGGAAAGGTGTAACAGGTGGTCGTTAGTTTGATTGTTGCAGAACTAAAAAACTATGTATAGACAACAAATTGCATTCTTTATGTCCAGCTGGCACTTACAGTGACAAAGATTCGCATAATTCCACAGATTAACATTCCTTCTCTGGCATCGTCTGGGGAGGCCGTCATTGAATGGTTGCACTTATGAATGAAATTATCAGAGATGCGGACGAAGTAGATGTTGGCTGGGTCATAGTTTCACCTCAGTGTTCCACACACTTGGTTGAGATTTCATCCTGGAAGCAAAGTCAGTCTTCTCCGAGAATCCGGACGTCGCTCTACAGCCTGTTGGGAACCATTAACAAATCCTCAGAAAGATTCGAAACCGCGGGTTTCCGGTTGACCATTGGTCGGCCTAGCTTCCCGAGTAACGACCGCTCAATCTGAGAAGTTTTTCGGAGGGAACTGTCTATAGTTTGCAGATAGCGAGTGAACTTCAGGGAGCCGGTTTGCGAACTTGACAGTGAATAATTGCCTTACGGACAAAAACAGCCCCGGCGTGTGATACAACCACCAGTCAGGCAAGAACCCGTGCATGAGTGCATAGTGTTGATGTTCGTCGTGAGTCGTAAGTCTTTACGACAACTTTGAAATTTCATGAGTTGTAATGTGGATTTTGACTCAGTAAGAAGTAAAACGGGACCCTCAGCGTCAATCTTATTTAAACCAATCGATATGTCTGGACACAGCCAACAGACACAGTGCACACATGTGCCAAACAGTACGACTATCAGATACTGTACAAGGAGAGAACAGATCGATACGATGTCAGCTGACGCAATTTCTGGACGCCATTAGTTCCGGGAAGGTCTGTAGTTCCGTGATTCTCACATGAAGCCTCAGAACAGGTGTTGGGATTCCGGAAAATAGAATCGATGGCATTATGCACAACATGAGGTAAACTCTAAGGACTTCGTGGTTGCACGCAAGCGGAAACATAAATAACGGGAAGTAGTTGGGAATCTGAGAATTTCAAGCTGAATCTTGAGAGGTAGAGTAAAGTCTGTGTGACATATGCATATCTTACATGAGTTCTTCAGTTCTGGGGGCACGGTGTAACTGTAAAGGATAACGTAACTTCAGGGGTTCTTTCCTTGCACAAGCCTACGAGACCCAACATTAATGTAGCTTACTGCCAAGAAGATTTGTCTGAGTTTAAATCATAAGTTGTGGTATATGAACTGATTCATATTTTAAGAGCCTCCGAGTGGTGGAACTAACACTGTTGCGGCAAGACTGCACTCGGATTTGCATTCTTCGTTAAAAAACAAAGTCCGCCCCCTGCTTTGAGTACTTACGCAGTCATCTCTTTCAATTTTTTTTATGTTCAAGGTTTTTTTCCAGGCAAGATAATCCCAGCTATACTCACACGGAATTCCCAGAGTGAGGCGATGTAAGCTCGTATCGTTCTCACTCACACAGGTGATTATGAGGTTAACTAAGTTGTTCAATTTTTGCGACTTTGACTAGTCTTCTGAATTGGAGACCTAAGAATAACTCATTGAATAACACTCACCAAGGGATCGGTGCAGTGAATGTTGCTCAGGTGGCTGTTGGTTCGTTAGTTGAGCCTGACAATGAACGAGCAGACATCACCAGTGCTCAGTTGGGTCGAATCGATTAGGAGGTTGCGACAAATACATTCATTTGCAAATCAATTTGATTTTCACGGGAGACTCAAGTGAATCTCTCGTTTATGACGTTCTCCAACTGAATGTGCTGCACACAGGCTGCCTCATGTTTCAGTTGGTACGATATTCGAGATATCGCAGTTTACTTTCATACAGGAAACTACTCACAAGGTTGCTGAAAACTCTTCGACAGCCCACGACTGCTTTCGCCCACCTTAGGGCTCATCGGATAGGTGCAGTCCCCGAGTGTATTTGTCGCAATCAGTTCTATTTGTGTTCACTTGAAACAAGATTGACGGGAACTCGGGGACTGCGCCTACCTGATGAGCCTTTGGAAGGGCGAAACCGGTCGTGGGCTGTTGAAGAGTTTTCAGCAACCTTGTGAGTAGTCTTCTGCACGATTACGAGGTCTTTTGGCCAGGCTTTTCTTAAAGGTATCTTGCGTCTGAACATACTCGGCACATTTTGGGCACTACACCTGAATTTCGGTTGAGAGTAGGTACTGCAACTTGAGTAAATCTAGGCTGAAAATCTGAAAACCACTGCACAAGTAATTCACTTTTGTGGTTCTTATTAGGTGACTGTGGTTGGCGAACTAGACAAATTTTTCCTCGAGTTATTAATTGGACTTTGACATTGGGCCACGCAGGGTGATCAGGCTCGGACGGGATAAGACTCTCCCCTTTCCTCAGTCACGCGGTTTACATCACTTGATGCGCGGTTGGCTGGCTTCTGGCCTGATGGCTTCTCAGATAGAATGCCGTGTTTTTCGTAATTTTCTCCCCCCTATATTTCTCCAGCTGAGATATTGGTGGGCTGTAAATAGCTGGTTGGTCTAGGCCGATTCCAATGGAACCGTATCATACAAATAGACAGTCAGATGACCCGATTTCTGGTACATTCTTAACACAAGGATCTCAGAATTACACATCCTTATCACGGATCATCAAGGTTCACGACTGCCTACAATCTCTCATATCTCCAGGATAATTGCGCCCAATAATGAACCAGTCTTCGACAATATATCGGCTTCCATTGTCTCTGTTCTAACCCAAAAGAGATACTCACTGAGGTTAAGATGGCAGTATACTCCTGGGTATCATTTGTAAAAACGGAGAAACGTCGGCTTGTTGTGATTCTTGCCCTAGAACCGAATGTTCATATTTTTTCATAGTTACCTCACATTAGTATTTATCGTATGGCATCTTGCCTTTGAGTTTTCCTGACATTGAAGCGGTCCGCGGTTATTTGCAAAGAATCTTTTGTTTGGACTGTGTTTTTTATTGCATTTACCACCTCCAGCATGTTTGGACATCTTCTCGGTTCATAGCGTCAATTCAGACCGTGTTTTACTCAGTATACGGTACTAAATTTGAACCAATGTAAACTGCGGTCCGAATATCGAAAATACTATTGGGTCTCCCCAATTCAGCTGATTTCTCCCTTGACCCCACCTTTAAACCGGGTCTACCTATCGGGGCATCCCAGTCTCGAGTTTTTCTCCTCAAAGCGATAGTGGGTGTCATATTGGCCGAAAGGCTTGGCTGTGAATGTAGCTCATTGGTGTAGTACGGCGGGACTACAGTGATGTACTCTTTACTTGAAAGGTGCTGTCCTGTGAGGCCCATGGCTTTGTATTCCCAAATCGACCTAGCTTATGAGATGCGAAGTATGCAAAAAACGGTGTTCAGTATTTGAAATGATAGTTTGAGGGGACTTGGAACTTTCGTCAATGATTTCCTCCTGAAAGTGAAGTCAATCCATTTTGAAAGGCCTAGAAGCACTGCATAGCTGTTTCTTGCTTATCGGGAATCATCAGCGATGCACATCTCACGGAATTCCGGGGAGTTTCGAACCCACAACCTGACCCTTATTAGTTGAACGAAGAAAAACTGCACTCTATACAAAATCTCTATTTGGATAGTTTTTTTCTTGAAGACCACTTGGAAACTACCAAACGTCAAACGCGTGTCCATTGGAATCCTGTGATACACCTAGAAATAGCTGAGAATTTCAGCGAGAAGATCCACCGGCTTGATAAGAGAGACTCCTAAAATATATCGATGGAGCTGGGCGGGCGGCATTCTTGTATTTATATTTGAGTTATCACGACAGATTCCTCAGACGGGACACGCTACTCTTGAGATTGCTCAAAACAACCCAGAGCCGTAAGGTTGCTGAAAATTCTTCGACTGCGCACGATCGGTTTAGCCCTTTTTGGGGCTCATCAACACGGCGCAGTCCCCGAGTTTCCGTCAACTTCATGTTCTACTTGAACGCGAATTGCGTGAAATTAGCGAACTACACTCATTTGCAAACAAATTTGGTTTTGCGCGAGACTCACATGGAATCCAAGTGAATCTCTCGTTTATGAGGTTTATCAGCAGTTGAATTACGTCTATACATGTATCGCGATATCTCGAATATCGTAGCACTTGGAACATGAGGCAGCCTGGTGCAGCACATTCATTTGCCTGGAAACATCACAAACCGGAGATTGAGCTGGGTTCCAGGTGAGTGTATTTCGCTACGCTTACAACCGGTTGCAAGTGGAATATAAGGTTGACTGGGTCTACGCCTACCTGATGATAGTCGAGAAGGGTGAAACAGATCGTGAACTACTGAAGAATTGTCTTCTGATAAATGTGTCGTTAAGACCCGAATTAACAAGCAGCTGTCCCCACCCATACAAACTCTTCCATAAGAGTTTTGGCCTAAAAAGTCACACAACACGTAAACGAAAGTGTATTTTTTATTATCGGTGACAGAAAAACGCCCTCAAGGAGCTAGCGACAACGTCAACATGGTTTAGAGCCAAATTCGTATCCGCCATCACAATTACTTAGTGGAATGTAACGCTGGACCTGTGAGTGCGTCAACACCTTGAACGCATTCGCCGGGGATTTCCCAGGTTGGAATGAGTAACTATAGCGTGTTACGTAAATAGGTCAGTCAATTATGGTCAACACACAAGCCTTTTCCTTTGTGCGCTAACGCGAAATCTATCAGTCAGATGGGTTGATTGATTCGCACCAGATATTCTTGTTTGTCATAAGTTTATTGATCCATTCAGTGTATCGATTATTATTTTTCCTTTCTTTGGTTGGCTGATATTTGCTCACTCGACCAAATCGATTGTGTTCGCGTGTTCGAAACTACATGCAGTGGAGGCCGCTCGCAAACCAACTGTTCATTGCAGGCGGGTTACAAGACAAAACGCAATGGATTACTGTCATAACTCAGCCTCTGGTTTACTCAACAGTGGTCGGATGAAAGTGACATTCAGGGATTTCTTTCCTTCCGAATGTCTTTAAATGGGATGTTATCAACTCCTTATGAAGAACATGGGCTAAACAACCACTGAAGACAAATTATCTGTTTGATAGTCACATATTCTGGACCTTGTTTCCAAAATCGATAAACAAGTTGCTATCGCAGATGTTACTCAAAACGAATAAGTGAAATCACACGTGTAAATTTCCCTTATTCTTCAATTTCAATAAGTGGGTGACATTCACGTCCCCAACATTCATTAACCGCTAACCTAATGAAACTAATAAATATCTTCTTGACAAATAAATTGCCGAAAGATCATCCCAGTTTAAAATCAGGTTAGGCGTGTAATTGTCACGACTGTTCTCTCTCTCTCCCTCCCTTCCGCTATGTGTACATGTGACCTCTGCTTTCGAAGAAGACTATGCACATATGCCGGTGGTTGTCTTGTCCTCAATGGTTACACGGCCGGTGATTTCCGTTGCACGAGCTGGTTAAGGGCAACATCCTATTTTTAGGATTTCATCACAGGTGGAATGGCATCCGCACAAAAAGCTCGACACCGTTCTGTTTAGCCGCCGTACGATGTTCGCTGCCCACACGCACCAAATCGTGCGGTCAGGCAGGCAGGCGCACGCGCAAGTGCAAGCGTTCGGTCCACCCACCAATCATTAACGAATACATTTCACCCTACAAAAGCCAAGAGATTTTTCCCGGACTAGGCAGCCGTCACTGTGCCAACCACCAAGTTTTCGGATTTTCGGCTATTTACCTAGACTGTGTGAGACAACGTGTAATTCTAAAACATTGTTTCGGATTTTCTGTTAGCCTATAACTCAATTTCAACACATCTTTCTTTGTTCAACAAACGCGTCTGAAAATGCTCGGCTATGTGACTATTGAAGTTCACGGCGCAGACATGGATGACGCATCCAGACATGCTCGACGCTTGGCCGATAATTTTCTCGACGATCTGGACACAATGCAACGTGCTTCAAGAGCCAGAGACCGTCGAGCCATGAGCCATTTGGAAACGGGAGCAGTAAGCAATTCGTAGAATGCAGTGTCCAGTCTTCGGCTACAATACATGCATGGCTTTAAATGTCCATCTTATACGGTATGCGCGTATGCTTTTTTACTAGTTTCGGTAATGATCGTGTTGTGGAGCTTTTTTCCTTGAGTGCATGCATTTTCCAAATTATACGGTTATGGTGGTGAGGTCTATTTGAACAGTTTAGACTCCATATCTCCGCAAGATGTTCTTTTCAGAATTTCGCTCCAAGAAGCACGAAGGTTAGATGTCAGTTTATACAAGTGTTGAATACAGATCCTAACTTTCTGTTCTGGGGGTTGCATTTCTAGTTTTATCCAATAGAAATCAGACAACTCCCCCCAGTTGACTCACTTATCTAGCTGGCTTAGCAACAAACCACAGAAACGGCCGGAAAAGGATCATTTTTTATTACCAGAATGAACTACGGTGGATGTCTGAGTTCAAGGTCAACAAAAACTATTTTTCTTGATATTTAATAGGTTCGCTGGTGCACCCCATGTTAAGCGGTCCCCGTCTTGTTTAACAATGTCCATCAGTGGTTCCTCAGAATGACACGAGTCGGTTTTCGCTGTAGACACAGCTGGTCGCTGGTGACCAGAGAACTCCCGGCCCGGAATTCTTGGTAATCATTGGATTTTGCAAACTTGTTGGATTGCTGGAAAGAAGAGCAATCGTTTGGAGACCTCGGTGAAACCAGCGGCGGAATTTACAAAGACCATGTTGCCAGTCGTATGTGGGAAGGGGAGCAAAACGTACTCAGGGTAATAGTGACTAAAGTCAGCCCAAAATGTTGATTGCTACCATAATTTAATCAGAAAAAAACGAGCACTGAGGTAGAATGTGGGTGATGTTAGGATCTCTCCGAATGCCTAGTTGCCAACAAAGCACACATCCCTTTCACGTACTTCGCAACCGTTTAGCAAACAGACAGGGAGAAGTAGAACCACCAGAGGGAAACCGGAAAATCCCTCCTTTGATGCCTGTTTCAATCGATATAAGCGATAACTTTCCTAAAAGCTTCAGCATTTGGATGGAAGCAACGCAAGATATCCTTATATCACTACTCTGTTCACTCCCATTATTTGTTCGAAATCACCCGCCATCTTCTGTCATACAAATTCCGGTCAGTTCTGTTTTGAAATGAATGAATATACTCCTGAGGCCTTTTCAGGGCTTTGGAAGCGTTTTATAACAGGGACCAGGTCGCGGTCGATACTGAGAATTTCTATAAACTGAGAATCACTTATGAGCGGTGTTCTGTCAAGCTTACTCATTACTATAGGTTTGGCAGACTAAATCACGTGGCACGTGACTAAATCGGCTGAGGTCATTACTACGTGCTCATAGCTCCAGCACGGTTTGTTTCGAATAATTGGTCATTGATTTGTGGCGGTCAACTGAGCTGCCACTCTCGATTGCACGCTGAACGCAGCTACAGTTCGTCAATCGCTTTGAAAAATGTTTCAATAGTTTGCAGACCATGAAACTACCTGGATGCACATTTTGTTAAAAAGTGTTTCATCAGGCGAAGCTGATTTTCGTGAATTGCTGCAAGGGTCCTACAGGGAAACAAGTGCGTTCGATACTGTGGTGTTATTGTCGAAGCGGTGTTGTGAACCCTTCCTGATTGGTCGCATGAAACTGGATCCACATGTTAGAATACATGACAGACCAAAATAGTAACCTCGGAACACAGCCCCCTCGGTAGTTGTGTTGGTATTTACTTGAAAAACACATGTGGAATACGTATTTCTTCCATAACTAGATGCACACTTTTAAACGAGAAGAATTACCCCAGTTGTATGGATTACTTTGTTCAGAAGCCGAAATATTTAAGCGCGAATGAACCATGTTCACCCGTCCCTCTCTACCGGGTCGTTTTATGTTTTTTCTAATATTTTGTTTATCTTACGTCAGGCATTCGAGTGAAAGATTTCATGCTTCCGCAACATGCAGGGTTGGAACTAAGGAATACCTGGCAGACGTAAGGATGACACAACGATTCAGAATGTATTACCCGTAGGCAGTGACGGTCGAAACGTTTGTAGGTATTCAGGACACTGGCCCAGGAAAACTTTGAAAAACGCTGCCAAGTTATGGGCAAGTTTATCATATATGAATTCCACAGCAGAGTTTTTGGCATTAACTTTTTTCAGACCACTTTGGTTCCTTCCTTATTGAGCGTACGAATTACTGTGTGCTTGTCAGAGAGGCTAGGATTCTCGGATAAACAGGACATCAACCGACTGGTGTGCGGTTTATCTGACAACGTCGAAATTCCGTTCAGAAAGGTGACTGCTAGTCAGATTGCAAATTAGATCCAAGTGCAGTATGGATTTCTTCTATCAGTTCCCCATATTATTAGTCTAATGTCTCTATAGCTTTTTTTGTCAACTTTTTACCAGATTTTCGGAAATAGTTAAGTCCGAGAATAAATAACTACTTATTCGCCATCAGATGAAAATCACTCACATCATGTCACTGTCAACAAATTAGTCTGGAGAGAACGCTTACCTGAGCTTGGATTCCACAATGTACTACTCGTTGACATAAGTAGCCGCTAAGATGATATCACTATCCCGTAGGGAATAGTGCATTTATCTGAATTTTGTGACATTTATGTAGCAACCGGAGGGCTAAATTTGTTCTGGAATAACGAGCCAAACTACCCTCTGCTTGGATCTATCATTTTCATTGCGGAGAACAGTTTCAATCACAAAGAACTGCCTCGTTCAATACCTTGTGTAGTGCCCAAAACCCGGGAACGATCCAGTCAGAGGTCGTTTTAGAACGGCTTTGCCGTACACACACAATCCAGAACATTCCTACCTGTTTTAGCGTTCAGCTAGTCAGGTGTGTCTTGAATCTGTCTTAGAAGGGGCTTGGAAATTAGCCAAGATCGATTGAAAGTAGAAGGAGAGGTATACCATGGGACAGTTTTTGTATTTCCATCCAGACAATAATAGACGTGGCTGGAATTCCTTGTCACATCCGCAAAAGTGTATATGCTAGTTCAATTGTAGTGTCAGAATTGTTCCGTTTTTGCTAAACCAGTAAGTTCGTAGCCTCGTCGCGTTCCACATTTTGACAAGTTGCGTTAGTGACGGGCTCTTTGTGAGGGATCTAGTTTCGTGACATGAATGTTTGGAAGGGAAACATTCGCCTAGTGTCATTTTGTGAAAGACGAACAGGTTGTCTGATTATCCACGTTGCTCCCAGCGAATTATACTACGGTGCCACGGGAGAATCTCAGGAGACAGAGCAAATGGAAAAAATGATCGAGCCGAGTGCACTGCATTACTTTATGCTAGATGCAACATACTACTCATAAGGTTGTTGAGATCTCTTCCAGAGCTCTTCTCCAGTCAGAACCGAATTAGTGTGCGCATTTGTTATTCCTGCACTACCTATACTACTTTTCGGCTTCATTTAAAGAACGAAACTCCCGCTTTGTCGCAGTTTATGCTCGTGTTTTTGCAAACAAAACGACTGCCCCTATGAGACGACCAAAGTCTGTTTGATAAAAATGACTTACACACATGCACACACGAGTTCTAGTAGACAGGCATGTTTTGATCGCTGAACTACTCAAGTAAAGTTGAAATGAATAATAAACCCAAAGTGCACTACGACAGTGTCGCACCCGAACCAAGCCATATTTACCTGTGTACACTTTTGTGTTCTAGTTTTTAATTGCCTGCGAAATTTTATTTCGATTCACTTTTTCCGGTGAGTTTACACCAAAAGTCGAAGTAAATGGGTACGGCGTTTTGTGTGATTGGAACTTGCTAGCAGTGATGGGGGCTGAATTCTGGACAGGTAACGGGCAAATAGAATATTGGTTACTGAGCAGATGGCTTTCGATCAGTTGGCTGAGCTTGGTAATTAACGTGGTTGCTGCGCCCTTATGGTATCTCCTCGTCTGATGACGAATAGTCTGCAAGTCCAGTGCCAAGCACAGAGAACAGTCAGAAGCCGCCAGAACTACCAGCATTTTGAGGCGGACATGTTAGGACCGGTTCACCAGCGCTCACTGAACGCGCAAATGAATATTTTGGTGCGTGAGTGATACCACGAAGCTGCTACTCTGCCATGCGGGCTTCTCGCAGCGATATATTGTCCTGCTACATCAACAGGTCCTCTTATCAGCATGCCGTAACCCTGTCGATGAGTCGAACTTATTACTTCATTTGGGTCATAGAGATGAGTCAGCCGGAAAACGCTCAAAACCGATTGATAAGGCATCGTTCCGTACAAGTTTGATGACATCCGCAGGTTGTTCACCACACTCTTTTGAAGGCCAAACTTCGTTTGTGATTGCTTTGAAAAATAAGCTTGTAGCGATCTAATAGGCCGGGAATATCTGTACAACAAATCACTGAACGGAAAAGACCTGCGGAAAAAGGCTCCGTTGGTAAAGGGCTACCCAGAAAAGGTTAGTACCTTACTGAGCACATCACAAGTTTCACCTAATCTGACTACTATAGTTAGAAAGGAAGGGATAGCTGTGAGTCTGCAAATGTTGAACACCCACGTGTCGAACAAGGTCAACAAGAAACTTCGGCCTTCTCCAAAGCGTACTTATAGAACGCCTGGAAGGCGTCTGGTCAAAACAAACACCAGAACGGGTTGTATTTCAAAATAAGACCCAGAGCTTCATTTATTGTATTGCCTCACATGTCATCTGAGTTCATCTGGGATTCCGATGACACCTATTGAAGTCTTCCTCAATCATCAGTGTAAACTGAAGTTATCTTTTAGTAAAACAGGGATGCAGTTGTCGGTTTGCTGACAGAAAAGCCAAAAATTGAGCGGTTGGTGTCCCGATATGCATTTATCTTGAAACATCCTGATCTTCTAGCATTTGCCAGTGGACTGTTGGCCGATGTCCATTAGAAACGGCTTCAGTCCGTTTCATCGGGACTTTGTCTACATATATCACGACATGGAAAGCGGTTTTAAGTTCTGCGGTGCAACGCTAACAGAAGACTTAGTCACGTTTCGACAGCTGAGAACGCAAGCAAAGTGGTTCATCAGAGCGAAACGAAGGAGCCACGACAAACAACAGATGTGAACATCTACTTCCACGGAAAAGCAATTTAAGGCTTTCCGGTCGCGGATATCTGGCCGGGGCAATTGTGAAAACGCTAAACAGTCAAAAAGGCTATGCACGTCTAGGCGTTTCTGTCCACCCGGATTCTTGCAGCGTTACGTTGAGAACCAGCGGTGGACGCAACACATATTCAAGGCGATGGGGATGAATACTGACATTAGAAGTGGGAGACTTGTGGTTCTTTCGAAATTTCACGGTGTGTTTTCAAACAGGAAACTGTCTGGTTGCGCAGACTGATGTAGAAACTTCGGTACAGTGCCGCAGCTGTAGCCTTTATTTGGAGGACATGACCCGTGAGATAAAGCCGATAAGCGCAGAATCCGCGACCTACCGGGAGCCAAGGGCTGTAAGTGTAGTTTCCATGCTGTTTGTCCTACACAATACAATCTAGGATGTCGAATGAACCACATGAAACACATGCCGGTAAACGTCGTCAAGATCGATCAAGATACGTCTGCTAATGTGCTGACGAGGGTACCGTACGTCACACACTTCCTGTCCTGCAGAGGATCCTGTTATAAGAAAACAGAAAGTCTACTCAGTTGCAGTCGATTGCGATCTCAGTCAGCAGGTAGAGGTGTTCGTATGTCCTTTTCTGACTCCCGCTTCTAACTCCCATGGTGGATCGCTCACATCGACTCGAAGAAATGAAATTACTGAGAATTTGTGACATTTTCAAAAATACGGCCACCGTGTTAGTGTTATGTCCGACTACTGTTCCTGCTCCAGTGCCTCGTGCCAGAAAAAGAACTCACCGACAAGGAACACAATACTTTACTGCAAAAAGCGGGTGGAAAAGTTACAACGGTCTCGCGCCATCTAAAGGACATCTTTTGACATTGATCCAGGCTATCTGATTGACGTTTAGTGAACAGCCATCAACATCGATCGTGCTTCTATGACCTTCCTGAACACTGATCATAGTCGGTCGTGCTTCTGTGGCGTGCTTGAACACTCAGTTGATGATGAGTGTTATTCACCAAGAGAGTTATTCACCAAGCTAACCCGAATCTGGATAATTTACCGACATGAATCGGTTACTGCGACAGTCGATGAATAAATCTGGATCAGCAACACACAAAACGACAGTGGTGAAGCTATCCCTAGAGGTATAAACCAGTTACTCATCAAAAGGGTAGGCATCCTTCATCTTCACCTTTTGCTGTTTGTACCCCAGATGATGGGTTGCAGTGGAAAAAAATTCCGATCTACCGGAATAATCTTTTCGGTTGTAGTTCTTTGCAATGTGGAACACCGTACCAGTTACTGGGATCAAGCCGAGTTTCCTTCCGGTGGTAGCTAGTACGTATAAACAGGCAAGTTTGGAGAGGTGGATTTCACACTGACTGCAAGAGCAGGTTACGATAGGGAGGGCTATCTAACGACCAAACGATTGGTCTGACAAAATGATGTTCTCCATTCGGGTTTGCAACGGAGCCTGAGTTGGTTTACTGGATCCCCGCAAGCACCTATCCAAACCTGGATGGATGACAATTTACGAATTATTCCGCTATGTGGAACTGAGGCATCTAAATTGAACTTCTCGAAAACGATTTAAAACGAAAATGGAAAAAACTGACCCAGTTAAACCAGCATTTAGCACGTTAGTGCCTGTGAAATGCTCTTGGTAATGAGCGATACGGTGTGGTGTATAGGTGTGAGTTAACCTGACCACTCGCAAATAACCCATGTGATAAAGGGCAGCTGAACTTCATATGACGTCACTCGAAAGGTCATTGAAATCCCTGGTGAGCTAACTGTCGGCTTAGCTCTCCTTGAGCCTTTCGTTATGTGTTAGGATCCACCCCTCAGTCTTTGAAGAGCGGTGTTACAGTGTTTCGACGCATTTCAAAATTTAAACGCAACCAACTGATCCCACGGGATTTTCAGACTTTTTCAAAATTTCTTGTAAAGCGAAAGAAAAAGGGGAAACATAAATCAGACTGGCAGCTGTCCTTCACGGATATCACAAAACCGTCATGTAACCAGGTTTATGAGTTCATGTGATTTCGGCATAGCCTGCTTCGCTGACCATCAATCATGTAGACGTGAACATATGGCAACCGTGTCAGTTGGGTCACATGATGAGAAGAGGATACGTACTTGAAGCAAACCAAGTATATCGTTCTACGAACCCGGGTGGCCACAAAACTATGACTGTACCAATAAGTTTGATTATCCCGATAATGTTGAGACGAATCGTTATCAGTACAAACTGTAATCAACAGAATTTGGAAATAAAAAAGTGCAAATATTTTGCACAGAGTGAACAGGTTCTACACCACAGTATATGACGGAACACTGTTTGAATAACACAAAGTGGAAGAGACCATTTCTATAGGTGTATTTATTTATGTACTTGTCTACCGCTTACCGTCATATTAATGTATGATCTATACACAAGAGGAACAATCACAGGAAACAAACTTGGTTGGTCAGCTTCTCGATAAGCTGCAACCCGTTTTCCACGCAGAGTTAATAAATTCATGATATGTGTTTCGATGTCCACGCACCGAGCTTGTTTTTGAATGCTCTGTTATTGTGAGATGATCATAAAATCATTCTGACCAAGTGCATCACTCTCATTTTTGGGCCTGAAAATTTCAACTTGCACACCGCGTGACGAATGACGTTTGAATAGCCAACAGCCAATCACCTAGAGCTCACAAATGACAGATAAGCTGCGCTATTGAGTAGAATATTGGTAACTCATTTGGCGTAAACGGTCGTTGGTTAGTTAGCTGAGCTGGGCGATTTGAGCTCATGCACTTAAGTCACCCAGCTCAGGGAACAAACCAACGATGAAAGATAAAATTTCCTTTTTTGGATGTAATATACTATTCATATCTGAAGAATGTTCAGAGATACTTCAACTCCTGGCTAGCCATTCGGCTACGCACAGCTGATCAGTCATGTGATTCACTCGTTCACAAACAGGTTACAGTGTCTTACATCCTGCAGTCACAGAATTCACGTCACGTGAGCACTCTCTAACTGGCCCATTGAATAGCGATTTCTCATCGTATGAATTATTCTTCGTTCGCTGACAGCAAATCACCAGTGATTTGGAGAACATTCGTAGAAGTCCTATCTGACTGATTCAGATGAGCAAGTAACAAGACGCTTAACAACCGCAACGTTATTGCAATAAGCATTGATAGGCTAAACGGAGGCATTTTCGCGAGAACCACACTGAGGGTGTAGCCCAGAAACAGAATAATGTCATGCTGCACAAAATCATTTTAGTGTTTTGGCCGTGGGGGAGTTTATGACTGGCCCAGTCCTTCACAGTTAGCGGAAACGGGGACTTGCTTACCGTTGAACTCAACCCAAGAATGAGCTTGGTTTTTGTGTACTGGCTTTTACATACTACTACCTTTACTGTACAGTGATTCTCGACTTTTCGACATAGATTGGATGCACTTACAGGATGAAATCTCTACTGAATATTGCCATCCACGTTCACATGTTCAATAAGCGGTTCAGAGGAAGGATAACTTCACCAGACGTGTGAAATTTCCTTTTGAGTAGTCGCCAATCGAGGTGCCAGTCAACACGTGACCACGTGATGTGGCTTCCTTTATTGAATGATGTCTAAGTGAGAACTAATCACAATGCAGATCAACCAATCGTGGCCACACGGTTTAGTATTGAACCACCGGCCTGAGGGCTGCGGTTTCGAAACTCTCTGAGTTTCGTTAGATCCACCGTGTTGCGGATTCCCAACAAGGAATGCAAAATGCCTGTCGGTTTTTCGACATAGATTGGCTTCACTTAACTGAGGTTATGTTTTCATCAGCCATAGAGGTTGTGTTTATTCTCCTTTTGAAACAAAAAAACTTGTTATCTAAATCGGGTACATTGTCCTAAAGCAAAAAAAACGATACAAAATCCGCTGCTGAGTTGGACTCAATTAGGCAAACCTCCGAAACATTCTTAAGGCTCCTCATTACATTCCGTCCAGGATACTCGGTTTCAAAATGAAGACCAAATGGGGAGGATTTCTCACCACAGTTTTCAGGAGGCCTCAAGTTCTTATTTGAATAAATGCAAACCTTGACTCAGAGTTATCAAGCCTCCATCATCATGTGGGATGCATAGTTAGCGACACTAAAGTAATGGGACCTTTAATCCAGGCTTCAGATCGTCGGATAAGCAGGGGGAATATTTGTCCGCTACGTAATCCGATCGTCATCGATGCTATCAAACAAATTCCAGTTTATCACCCATTATTTGTTAGACACTAAAACTGTGGTTCCGAGGACAGAATACTGTTACTTCGAAGGTTGCGCTTTAGACTGGTGCGAACCACATCTGAACAGCGTCCCACTCAACTGTTCACAATTGTGTGTGAGTGTTTCCCATTAGCTGGGAACATGTACAACAAAGTGGATCAATAGATATGACTCTTTCCACTTAAGTCAGGATGGGATCTATCCAGTTCCATGTAGCCTTAGTGCACTGCTTCTCGGTAAACCTGGTCACCAACAATCTAGGTTTGCCACGTGTGTGTAGCACACAAATTCAGTCCTACAAAATCGTTCACCATTCCATAGTTATGTCTAAGCCCTTAGACATCCCAGGATGTTTTCTTTTGTCCGCATGGCTACTAACAAGCTCGCCGACTGAACAAATCAATTTAGACAAGGAGGAGATTTTAGGTTATAAAAACAAACACATCGGTTTTTGCCTCCAGTGCAAACGAAGTCAAGATTTTCCTGAAGTACCAACGAGTAATCTTGCGATCTAAGAACAGCTCGTAAAAATTCCCTAAATATAAGAGTACACTTTAAGTTGAAAAATGGAATACCTGAGAGGTGAAGGCCACATCTGGCAAGTGAACATCGATTCACCATAGGACTTCATTTCAGAATCTGATAACGTCATTCTTCAACTTGCCTTGGCAAGTACCACAACACGTAACGTTTTTTTGGCGATTTACCCGGTCGTTGCATTTTACCAAGACGTTTTTGAACCTTGATCAATCTGGAAAGAGTAACGAGAGTTGGCAAACATATCACCAGCACGTAGTATTCCGAAAAACTCGGAGGAGACCGCAGGATTCATGGGGAAATAAGAATGATTTGCCATCATCAGCATGCGCTTGGTTGCCCTTCAGCAGTGGGAAGAGAGAGTTATAGCAAAGAACGGAAGTAACAGAGGGACGCAGAGCGAAAACGCTGTGTTTTCTGGGAAAACCATGGCTCTCCAATGCTTGTTCAGCGCTGAAGTGAATGCGTGTGCATCGTGATGGAGAAAGACGTCATCAGTAATATTGATTCTGTGTCCATTGTAACACCTCTGAATTCCAGTTCACAACGACGGACGAAATTTGGTTGAGCAGTGCTGCTGGGCGCTGATAGCATGCGCACCATTAGGACCGATTGCACGCCATAGCCTTGAGGGTTTCCGACCATGTGCTTGCAAACTCCACTCAGGAAGTTGTAGAACACATTTTGACCGCAGCAGTCATATCATGGCGGATAGTGCATTCCGATTAGCGATGTAGACGCCGTATTCATTACACATGAAGTTTCTACTATTGTATTCAACTGACTCAGTTCTTTGTGAACTGACTATACGGAGTACGTGCATCTCCGATTTCGGTGCAATCTTCCATTGCTTGGAATTTCTGAGCGCCACATCACATGGCATAGACTATCGTGCTTTGCAGAACGACAGCAGATCTTTGTTCAGAACTGCACTACAGTAGTTGGCGAGCGGCGATGCATTTAGGCCTGGAGAGTTTAGAGCAGCGCTTCTCAAGTGACGTGGCTGGATACTGCAAGGAGCGTTAGAGCGAAGCTGGGTGAGACAGAGAATCAACGAAAAAAACATCTGTTTCGGACAGTTGTAATCACCCTGCATCCTCAAGGATGATTTCTTGTTATAGATTCTGTGCGTATGAAAACAAGCCAGGATGGTCTAAGTTCTTTGATGGTAACGTGCTATGCTGGGCCATAAACTTCAATTGGTTTTGGCTAAAACTGGTGACGAAGGTTTGTCCCCTGATGCTCCGATGAGACCCAGTTATTGTGACGACTATTCAAAAACAAACGACCGAGTTTCCAGTTTATTAACGAAAAGTTCTCGTCAAACACGGTCGAGCTAGGATCCATTTCTAAGAACGCAAATTTATACTTTTGTTCGAGCGAGCAAATAGGTACCTGTTTTTTTAGATGTTTAGTAAATCAAGCTTGTTCCTACTACTTTCAGAATCGCACGCAGTTCAGAAATGACTCACTACTTTTCTCTGTGTGTGCCAAAACTCAACTACACTTAGGTTGTTCATCATATGGTCGTAATGCCTAGACCAACTAAGCGGTGCCTGCAAGCACCTTGTGCTACTACTACTCCCGATTAGAGTAGTATCCGCCTGTAGAGTGACACAAATACAGCGGCGCAAATGACTCATCGCAGTTGCGTGAAAGTGTCAAATGGCCTAAACTACAGTGACCCCGTGTACGTGTTTGGAAGCGGTTGTCTAAATAAAAAATCCGTTCGTTGTGTGAAGGACTCATTGCACGCCACACATCTACGGAAAGTGAGGTAAACCAAGGTGTAGATAACCCGTGATTTGGCTTACTTGGAGGTTGCGCCCACAAGAAGGGCGGAACCGATCGTGGGCTGTCAAAGAGTTTTCAGCAACTTTATGAGTGGTGTATTACGTTACTAATAAGAATTGTTGACAGTCAGATGATGATCAGGCAGATATTGGACGTTGGTTAGTGGTCGTGAGATTTCATGAAGTACGGTTTGAGTAACTTTGTACAACTTCTCACTCCAACTAAGAAAGTAATAATTTTTTAAAAAAAAGTATTGGGATGGGCACCTTGAGACCCCCAAAGTGCTCATTCCTTTATTAGAGCATACATCTCAAGCTTCGCCCCCCATAAAAAAACTCGCAAAATCCATGCAAGTGAACTAGATAAGGAGGTTATTGCAACCACCGGGTTCTAGAACAATGTGTGCCGCACCAGCTTGATAGCTGCTTTCCGAGGTAATCAACATATCACGCACTTCGCTACTTTGTAGTCACCTCGTTTCGCTTATAACCCCTTACAACCACTCGGGCGGACAAAGAACGAGCAAGAATAACGTTGCACGAAGATTTTTAGTTAATCTCCCTACACTTGATTTATTTTTTGCAAAAAGGGTATTGAATCAAGCTGGAATGACAGTATTTGACTGTTTTGAACGCAGGTAGTGACCTTAAATGGACTTTGGGTGAATTACCGCGGTTGTTTCCGAATACCACAGACCATCTGTTCTGCGGATCTACAGGACGATCAATATATAAAGTGCAGTTAATTAAGGGTAGCTGTTGCCCAAAACATCACGTGACTGGTTACCTTAGCCCTTGTGCGATCTATGCCAATTAGATATGCTTCGGTCGTGATACCCTCGCAGACGCTCCTGCTGCCTTATTAATTCTGTGCATACTGTTTCCAATTTTTTAACGGCATTTGGGATCAGTCACTTGCAAGTTTTAAGTCAGAATGACCCATCATGACACGAAATCCTAGCCACAAGAAGATACTGAAAAGAGGGAACTTCAGTCCAAGAAGATGGAAGTTCCGTCGATTGATTTTCTGTTCGGTTCTTCATTTCAAGGAGACAGAGTAGTTAGCTGGGTCTGTGATGTCAGAAATGGTTTACAGACTATTGAAGAAGGAATTTTTTACCATCTAGATGATACTGCGGGACTTTTCTCTGCGGACACATTGTTCATCATTCATAGTCTAACTGGAGATTGTGTAGGGAAACGAATCAGTGTAGCACAAATGGTCCTACACTGGCCTGATCAAGACATCGAAGTTGAAACTAGCCGCTTCATTTGCATGCTCATCGGAAACCCTGCAAGATCCACTCTCTGGGTAGGACAAAGTTGCTCTCTGACGGAACGATAGGAGCCCATGGATCGACAGTCACCGGAGAAATTGTTGACCGCAGTTTAACACAGTATGTGCAAATTTACCAAAGCTATCATTTGTTTTCATACGCATTCGTTACATCCCGTGTTAGAATGTGAACAGTTTGAAGGTGTGGCTACTGAATAGCTGAGTTAAGAATGTTGGGACATCCTGCTCGCTGTGTGCTACACGAAAGCTAAGCTGATAATTTAACAGGGAGAAACGTGCATCGATCGACCGATTTCATTGCTTGGATTGCCTGGCTCGCCGTCCGGAATTCAGTCTCAAATCGACTTTCTGAGACGAAATGAGCGTAGCAAGGTTGCTGTATGCTTTAGGCGCCTGGGGGGCGAGATGGCTCAGTGGTTAAAGCACCAATTTACTGACCGGAAGGTCCGCGGTTCGAATCCGACCTCTGCCTTTCGACTTCCCCTGTCTAGGCTTGGGTAACCTGGTAGTATCCCAGCCCTCGTGCTCCCTTCTGGGGCATGGCAGTTAGCACCGAAAGAGTGCTACAGCTGAACGATTTTTTCGGCATCTGAGAATTTGAGGATAAAAAGTATATAGTACTGGCAACATAAAGAGTAGACTTTCACCAATATTAACATCGTTAAACAATGACCGTATTGATAGTCAAGAATAAAGGAAACCTCTTTTTTCGAATTACCGAACCAGTCTTAGCCGCAATCGAGTTTCATCAGTCCAGAAGAGGTTCCACGGTACTTCTCAGGGTTTCTGCTTTTAGTGAAACACTTTCGGTATATTCAGTAACTGCCTGAGCTCCGATAGACTGGATTCAACTTTGAACATGTCAGTTTTGACGGAGTGCAGAAAGATATGAGGATACTGAGTGTCCTCTATAGCACTGAGCCCATTATACTAAAGTGAAGTCGTTTCGTCACACCTTGTTACACAAGGTGTCTTTCGGAAAATGTGACACCATGTGTGACAAGAGGCACGTGGGTTGATGAAAAACAACCATTATCCAAGCCGTTTGCCACACGCTAAATAGCCTTTCACTGTGACATTCGCGATGGACACCGATGTCCTCGAAATTAAAGTACACGAAGCCCCCACAGGAAGGCCTTCGTTAATAATTGAAAGGTCACGTGTGCGGAAAGACTATCAAACCTCTTGTAACTCTTGCATGTACTAAAGTATTCAAGCCACTAAGGTCACGCAGTGAAATACGTTCATGTTCATGTCCGGAAACGAGGGTGTTGGAAGACGTAAGGTGAGCGCTAGCTTTAAAAGACCTCACGGAGCCGAACATTTGTCGTTCCTGTTTTCACCCACCAACCACTCGGTGTATACTTGTACGGGCAATCAAAATCGGTTTGCCTCTCAAACATATGTCAGCATAGAACTCGATTAGCATGGTTCAAACTTATGTTGTGCCAAATTCCTCTTTTCCACATTTACAAGGATGAGGTATCTTCAAGCTTTTCAATGGACAAAATGAAGTCCGTTTGCTTTCATACAGGAAACTACTCACAAGGTTGCTGAACACTCTTCGACAGCCCACGACCGAGGGATTCACTTGAGGCTCCTGTGAAAACCAAACTGATTTTCGAATGAGTGTATTTGTCGCAATCAGTCCAATTTGGATTCAAATAGAACATAAGGTTGACGGAAAATTGGGGACTGCTGCTACCTAATGAGCCCCTAGAACAGCGAAACCGGTTGTGGACTGTCGAAGAATTTTCAGTAAACTTGTGAGTAGTTTCCCGTATGAAAACATACTGCGATCTCTCGATAATCGTACCAACTGAAACATGAGGCGGCCTGTGTGCAGCACATTCAGTTGAAGAACATCATAATCGAGGGATTCACTTGAATCTTCCGTGAAGATCAAATTGATTTGCAAATGAGTGTGTTTGTCGCAAGTCCGATTGCTATTTTTATGAAAAGTTTATGAGAGGCGAGATTTCGGTATACATAGTTTTGGTGATATACTTGGAGGAGATTTGTTCACATGACTAAAAGACTCCCCTTTGAACCAAAACAGGTCCATGTGTTTTGCGAGTGTGTGGATGAAGGTTCTCACTGGTTGCATGGGTCGCATAGACTTTGGCATGTTCCTACAAGTTATCATTAAGCCACCGCCGTTCATCACAAATTTCACTATCCAAACACCCCAGGCAAAGTCTTAAATTACCTTGAAAAAGAAACGCGTCCACTAGAGCGTTATATGTTCACTTGGAAGATTTTCTCTCTCTCGTACGACTCGTCAGGTCACTAAAGCTGCACACACAAGGCAGGCGAAAAGATGTTCGAAACATCTACACGGATTTTAGTTGAGTCTACAGTTAAGACCAATTCGGTATGCCATTGTGTATAGTTTGTGAGTTGCGCACAATGTCGGCTGAGGGTGGACACAAGGTTTCGGAGGCAAAAGCGGAAGTCAGGTGTCCAAGAGTTTTCAGCAACCTTATGAGTAGTATTCCGTCAGGAAAGGAGAACCAACTGCTGAGAAAACTTAGGGTGATCACACGAGCCAGATCACTGTCGACGGCACAGCATGTCTTGGATAGGGGTAAGCTGGTTTCCTACGAAGCATACAGCTTAGCGTATTCAACATACTCAGAAGCAACTCTAACTAATCAATAACAACGGAGAACCGAGCATATTCTTTAAAGGTTCAAAGCTGATCTGCTGTTTTCACTTGAATGAACTCTTCACTTTCATGTAATGTTGACTTACTTTGCGACTGATTAGGTGAATATGAAAGTTTGGGATGGTGCACATTTGTTCTCTTGCTACTTTTTTAAGTGAGTAGAATGTATCGAGTTTACGTCTAAAATGTGAAATCAGGAATATACTTTTGTTGTCCGGTGAGCAGAAAGTATGAAGGTCGTAGGAATGGTGAGTTACGCCTTAATTTCCAAACTGTAACTTAACCGGATTGAGACGGTGGCTACAGTTGAGAGTTTCATCACTTCAGATGCGGTTTTGTATTGAACCTGTTGTTGAGTTATTCAAATGTTGTATCATACAAATGACGATGACGTTTTCTGAGCTTTCTGGGGTCTGCTCAACTTGGTCCACAATGTTGAGCTTGGTTATTCAGATAAAGAGTGTTGGCAGAAAAGTTCCTCCGTCAGGACATACTCTTTTGTCCATAGTGTACGTGAGAGCGTTGAAACAGTGGACGATTTTAGCAAAATACACTCAGCTGCTGAATCTCTTCCGTCAAAACCAAATTGGTATGCGAGTGAGTGAAGTTCGCTAATTTCGTGCATTTCGGCTTCAAATAGAACATAATGTTGACGGAAACTCAGGGATGGAGTCTACCTGATGAGTCCCAAGAAGGGCGAAACCGATCGTGGGCTGTTGGAGAGTTTTCAGCAACCCTGTGAGTAGTGGACGATTTTCTCTACTGTCTTGTACGTCGTGGTAGAACGCTGGCTATCTTCAGTAGTCTCTCCAGCTTGCTGCATATCCACCCTACGGATTCATCTCCTTGTCTCTCACTTGCCTTGATTTGTATATCCTCAAGTCGTTTACAAAGGTCTACAAATTTTTTGTGGTAGTCATTAACCGGGGAATTCTGAAGAAGTGAGGACATAGCTTTTTTTATAAAAAAATACAAAGAGCTGTGTGAAGATGAACAAGTGCGGAAGTGACATTTTGAGTTGGGATGTTGAACAACCAAAGCTGAGTAAAGGTCACAGCGAGGCGGTAGGTAGACTGATGACCAGGTATACATTCCTTCTTAAGTAAGTGACAAATTTCCATCAGGGTGATCTTCAGGGGTCATCGCGGAACAAATTTCTGCCACAGTAAATGCAAACGTCAGAAATTCGAAATTCGTAAACCATTAACCTTGTATTAGGTGCAGTTTCTCGAACAGTGTAAGTGCATGTCAGCTCTTCTCTGATTCCCTATTTTGTACAACGTTATTCCCAGTTTTTGTTATTCCGCCTTTGCGCCTATACCAACTTTCTTGTTTTTGACCTGAACGTAAACCGTTCTTTGACCTTGTCATTGCACGTGTTGTTTAAGTCAACACGTGGTTTCGTTGTCTTGTTGACACGTCCTTTTGAGTCGGTGTGGACTTTGGGATCCTTTAGGAATTAGCAGTTCCTAAACCGGTGTATAGAAGCCGGCGTAGTCCCACGATTTGAGATTTGTAAAGTTTTATTATTTTTATTATTGTATTTACAGTACCGCATTTGTAGATAAACCTCCATTTGATCGCTTTAGCTTTTGAGGTTTTGCGCGTAACTCGACGTGGTCTAACAGATTGCTGGAAACAATCTATAGTGATAGCTTACTGAAAATGGAAGCAGCTGCTCTCTAAAGAACATGAACATTCATATCTGATGACCGTCTACTAGCTTTTCATGAAGGTTAGGGTTCCAGCTTGTGCACCACGATTAACCGTAATGTAAAATGTTACTTCTACTTAATTTGTTCAAACTTGGACAATACACACAAGTTACAGTGTGACCTTGGGAGAAACTCCTCATTTTGTACTTTCAGCCATATACACGCATAACCTGTTAGGGTAGGGAAACACATTGAGATGCTTAACAAATATTCATCCAGTAATATTTTTCCAACGTATAAATATAACAAGAACCAGTGTACCAAATATCCCCGCTACAACAGTGCAATTAGACAGAGATGAGGAAGAGTGTTTTTGAACCGTTCCGCTCAAACTGTTCTGCACAAATTCATCGATGGAGGTAATTTATTGGGCAAATAAATAATAATAACTAATAATAAATAGTAATAAATCCAGTTGAATGTTCCGTTAACACCAGCCTGTTTTGCAAATTAGTGGACTTTGCTATCTGCGCGTAACATTTTGTTCAATAAGAACATGGCAGTATCCCAGCCCTCTTGCTTCCTTCGGGTGGCATGGCATCTGGGCACCGAAAGGGTGTTTAATCTGAACGGCCTGGTGAGCCCTAAAACTAAGCCGGCAGTTGGAATTTGAAGAGTTTTCAGTAGACTTATAAGTAGTGCTATGTTGAGAAAATAAAATCGACTTACTGCTCCTCAGGCCTTTGAAATCCAACATATAAGTGCTATGCTTCCCATGTATCCACTTCTGGTGATCAAACTTCAAAAAACCAAAGTCAAACGTTTTGGTGCTCGAACTTTCAACGGAATGATATGTTTGTTGTTGGGCTAGTGGAGCAATTCATCAATTTTTCCGGTGTAGTCCCTCATCTCAGGCTATGCTTCTGAGGTCCATCTTTTGGCGTATTACCGAAATGAAAATGGATAACCTTGATGGATGATCTAAAACTATGATCCCATTGAGACGCCCGAGTGTTGCATGCTACTGCCATGGCCGCACTAGAAAGATTCAACTCCCTGACCATGCAGCACAATATACCACAATTTTGTTGTAAACATGTGTACTACTGATAAAACATGTGAGTAGAGTCAGGTGAAATGCCATAGCAGGTTGGTACGGTAATTACGGAGCTGCATTGCAGTGCTTGTTCATTACTATTCAAAGGAGATCCAGGAAATTTTAATGGAATGCTTGGGAAGTTTCATGTTTCAAAACCTCTGTGCAAATGAGAATTTCGTTCTCATGCCTAATGGCTTGTAACCTGTTAGGTCGAGCTGACAAGGCGGCAGCTCCGCTTTGAGAATTTTTTCGATCCGTTAGTATTTAAACCCAGATAATGACTGCTCCGGACTTTCTCGTTGTGGTTCGTTGTCATAGTGACCTACGCGGTTCGCGCGTTCATTCCACCATTGTGCATTGAGTTTGGAGACGGTGTTGCCGCGCGATTAGGTGTACTTACAAAACGTCTGGGCGACATCCGGTGTTTTTGTGCCGAGGCCCAGGTGCACGTGACAGAAAGGAAACATATATATATACATATATACATATATATATATATATGTATATGTATGCATGTATATATATATATATATACATATATATATGCCAACGTGAAATGCCGGTGAACCGATGGCAGTAGTCAGCTACTTATATTGACTTCATAATGCTCAGTAGTCCGCCAAAAACAGCAGGAGGGCATCAGAATGACGCACCAAGCACTGGTGAATAGCCAGGTGTCTCTCAAACGGCTCCCAAATGGTGAAGCGCCCACGTACAGGTGGTTAGTAAACCCAATCTGAGGCAAGAACCCAGAAACATTTTGCTGTTGTGTCGACTTTGAAATATGTATATAGTTGTCCCGCATTAAAAATGGCTCTGCCTGCCGAGAGTAGTTATACCAGTAGACGTCTGCGCCTATTCACAATAACACAAGTGGTTTGTTTGAAAACCGGACGTGTGTTGGCCCCTGAAGCCGATATAAACCAGAAGGACTAGGGTCCGCAGACAAACTTGCAGATGCTTGATGGCAGTCAGGATTTGGCCCAAGCCCGGTGGAATTGCAGTGAGCACCAGAACATCATCAAAGATTTGGATTCTGGTGTCATCCGTCAACTCTTTTACATGTCAGTATAGCACCACATTTCCCTGCACACTGCCCTATTCTATCTGTCAGATGTTGTCTAGGCCTGGCGATTCCGCTTGTCACGGTTAAACAGGGGGTACCAGTGCAAAGGGGCATATTTGCACATGTTAGAAACCGGAGCAACCAGGTCTTCGACATTGTCACTGATACAACGTGCAGATTGGTCGTCACAAGTGCAATTTTTGTCCACGCAGACGTGTCTACAAGCTCAGCAGATCCATTGTACACTGGTGTAGGTGTTGGTACGCTCACCGCCAGTCACTTACGATTGGACCGCTTATTTTGACTGTCAGATCCGATTGGGTGAAACGATCGGATGGACATGATTCATTTCAGACTGTCCTATCGTACTAGTTCGGAGTGTGGTGCGACGGATAGAAATAATGCGAGAATCTCTGAGACTCAAGTCGCGTTCGTTAATTTGGGACATCCATGGCGGCAGAGCGGTATATCTCTCAAGGGACGTAGGTGTCGGCTACAGTGACGATTGTCTTGTTGTACGGTTGTCAGGCTTGACCTCTATGAGCAGCCCTGCCTTCAACTAGTTAACAACCGTTTTCTCAATCGTAGCCGTTACCGGCGAATCCGCAACGAAACAATTAGACAATAATGTGCGTCCGGAGCAAAAAGCAATGGTGGTTTGGCCATATATTGCGTATGCCGAACAATCGTTTGCTGTGCTTTGTGCCCAGTTCAGAGTGGCCGAAGCGGAGAGGTGGTCAACGTTTGCACTAGCAGATGGGTGTGATAAAGATTACGAAAAATCTGGATGTCATCGGTGCGACTCACCTTGAGGGTTGGGGACCGCGTGATTCTCATTGGACCTGATTGGAAACGCTGCAGGATATGGCTGTAAGACTATTGTCAGAATAAATGTCTGGAGGAGTAGGCACCTCAGAAAGATTGAAGCAGGCCAGTACTGAGACTCCTCCCCTCACAGTAAGGCATTTGCACAAATTATGACTGTACGGCAGCGAAGCATCGGTGTTTGAAATTTGGTGTTGCGCTGTCCTAGATGATCATGCTGATAGCTGCATGTACGTGAAACGAGGATTTCAGTTCTGATATTGGACTGCGTGGACTTTCACAAATGAGCACTTGCTGGATAGTTGAGCAGGTTGCGGTAGGATGTCTGAGACGCGCGAAACACAATTTGTCGATTTCCTCCTCATTAGTTCACTCAAACTGTTGCTTACGATAAACCTTTTTCTGAACGGCCGGCGCCAACAGCATCCGCTAGTGCGATCCGAGAATACCCTAATATCAGGGAAAAGTATCGAGTGGCGTGAGCTTCGTTAGTTTTCAGGACCAGAACATACACCACATATCGTCTATTCATGGACACCATTATCGAAACAGGAGAAGATGATCACGCGGTACCTTTTCATGAAATATGTTGTGGAGCACTCTCTGGTCAAACAGGACGAAAAAAATTGGAGGGCGATTTGTTTACGCTATTGAAAGGAACGTTGGTGACTGGTGATCGCATCGTTGCCAGGTTCAGGGAGAAAAACTGAAGACCGACTTCTGAGTCCTGGAGAAGAGTTGTTTGTTGAAGAGATGGTCTTCGGACGGTCTAATAGAGACATCGTAGCTCCGAATATAACTGCTGCTGACGTTCTAATCTGTTATCTGAGCTTGCCTTCTACCTAACAAGGTCTGAAAACTGCTCAAAATATATTTGGCCAATCATCTGGTTCTATAAAGCACAGATTAAGCCAGAAAAATGGTCATTTGACTTTTTTCCTCTTACCGAATAATTAATAATAATAATAATAATGCCATGTTGTACATTTCCCTTCACAGGTGAAAAATCGCGGCAAACCCCAGTCACCAGAACCAAGCGAATTTTAAGTGGAAAGAAGCTGATCACACTGATAAGGGTTAGGTTTCTGGATAGTGTCTTGCGCGTTCTTTTCAGTAATGCAGTGTAAAAGTTCGACTTCAGGATAACAGGAAACTTTCGGTATACGTCTTATTTGTATTTCACTCTTCTAGCGATTACTTCAGTGCGGAATTGCATGTACAAAAGGTTGCTTCCTTTTGAAAAGTAAAAAAACAGTCAGTGTCAGAAAGCCTCAATCAGGTGATCTGTGACAACCAATCATCTGCAGCCATCAAAATTCGTCATATTCTTTTAAGTTCCCTGATTAGGATTGAGTTCACTGGAAGATCAATAAGGCTGAACACGAATACGTTGTAATCAATGCCATAATCGATAAGCGAATCAAAATAGCCTTTCCACTAGTTCGTTTCAACATGATTGCATCTAATCTGCGCCAAACGTTTTTAAAGGTCAGTGGGAACGGTTGATCAACAGGCATGTCTCTCGAAAAAGGCAGACGTGCTCCCACTCAAATAAAGCTTGTTTTACCTTTTACGAGTATACACCCCTCTGTCGGCATGGTGTAAAACCGCATCCAAAATTTCGACGCCGTCTGTCAATCACTGGGAAGTTTCCGGCTTGGAAAGTAAACTACAAGCTGGGGGACTGAAACTTTCGTTACGCTGATATAGGATTTATCAAACTGATCGCAATCTCAGTGATTTTTCCCCCCTGACTGCCCCGTTCAACAGTTCACTTGGCCCAGTTTCCTACCTTCGAAGGGCGAGATGGGAGCATTCACAAGCTGCACTTGCGGTGTATATGGATGAGGTCAGGAATGCTGCGCTCTCAATCATTAGTGCACAACTAGCGGTAAGGACAAGCCTAGGTGCAATCGTGATTAACGCGTGTAATGCGCAATTACTTACCACGTACAGCCTTTCGACACACAAAGCGGAGAATGACATAGATGTTAGAAATAGTTTGTATATCGGAGATGCACAAAAGTGGAAAGGATTCCACTCTAGGGTAAAGCAGGTATAAACATGCTTTTTGCTGCTTCTATTCGCCAAACAAAGGTCGCTTTCAAGCACAGCTGTAAGTGGCAAGTAGTCAGTATTAAATCAGTAGTATCTTATCACATACATAAAATCAAGTTTACTTGTAAAATGGAACTTCAGAAATGGAGCTTAGATTTTCGTGATACTACTTTCTGTTTCGTATACGTAGCAGGTACATTCTAAAAAAAACCGGACTGTATAAATCTTCTCAAGTAATTACAGACACATGTATTCATCTGTTGGTTTATAGCAAACAACTGTTTTGTTGTGATTCCATGTTATTAGTTTGTTTCATGAAGCAAGATGATAAGAACCGTTTGCGTTCATCGCGATTCTCGCTTCCGGATGACCACCGAACACTGCCGCTTGCTCCCATATCTTGAGGACGTCTCAGACTGTATTGCCTTAACTCTGTCGTAGTTTGGCCAGGCCAGGAAGATGTATCGGTTAAGCACACATCGAGTGATTCGCATATGGTGGTACCTAATTTTAGAAGTTTGTTGTTTTGCTCGACTTACAAACCAGGGATTTGAATTTTTCAGCATTTGAATTTTCAGCATTTAAATATACAAAGTTATCCAATAACCACGAGAAGTTATTTCCCAAAACTCCGAAATATCGTGAAAAAATCGCCTGAAAAATCAATCAGTGGAATTTTTACAAAACTAGATGAGAATGTTTAACAAGATAGTGTGTTTAGCCAAATTAGAGTGCATGGAACTGTGGTAACAGGAGATTCCGGCGGGTAACTGCTGGCAATTGGTGCCAGTATGTAGAGTGTACGTAGATGTAACGACTGACTAGCGGGGAATTTGAAGAATGTCTAACGCACGTAGAATAAGCATCAAAAAGTTTGTTGAAGGCTGTCGAAGGATAACGTTGGAAAGTTTTCATGGGTGACTTCACTTTCCTACCAGACTAAACAAATAATTTCCGTAGCTCTATTGATTTGGTTCGGTTGGTTTCCAAGTCGTCCAAGCACCTCGTTTTGTCCTCATTATAGCCTATTAGGTGTGCATAGTCAGAATCATACAGCAATCATGCCGAACTTGCGTAAATCCGCTAGTCATGGGTAGCTGAGGTTATAAAACGGACAGAAAATTGCACATTTCAGCTAGACAGGATGGCAACAGAGAGAGCACCGTCCGTTCTCAATCGATACCGTTCAAGGCAACCTGACCACAATTTTCAAGTTATCGCGCTCAAAATATCCTGCATGTATAAGTATTTTTGTGGGTTCATGAGTTTTAAATGTTCTGCTGTAGCCCGAATTCGGCATTTCCGCCTCACATGCGTCAGATGTGTGTCTGAGTCTCTCAAACTTGTTTGATAATTGACGATTTACCAGACCTTTCGTGTGCTGTGATGAGGGACCTTTTGATGCTGTCATATGAACCTTGAAAGTTTGGTGTATCTTGCGTATAGATCGCCCATGTATTGATCAATTCATTCGTCTGACGAATAGTTGCTTGATCAGCAGTTCTGGTTTTTAGTTGGCTTCTACCCAGATGTGCTAAATGTTGCTAACAAATGATGTTTTTTTTGCCGTGCAATTTGGGTGATAAAAATAACCTGGTCTCCTAAAATAGTATAGAAATGTATCCTTGTATCTTAATACAGACAACTTTATTCTATGAAATAAAGTCTCCCGTAAATCCATTTTGCTCTTAAAGTTCACGCGCCTTTTGGGTGATAGACAGTCAGTCTCCCAGAATCTCACGTGATACCGATAAACACAAGAAACAGAGTAGTTCGTCAAAGGTGTAGGATGGCAGAGTTACCCTAATGGACTTCTGGCGCAACGCATTACCTCTAGACCGATGTTTAAATTTTTTAGGGGTAGAAGCTGAAGCTAAAAACAACGTAACATGCACTGCCTGGGGTACGTTGTGCGGGTCAGGGTGGCGCGAATCCGGTTAGCATTTTCTTGTACTTCCGACCAATCGAATAAAGGATGGAGAACCAAGGGTCTGACTGGATTCCGGTGAAAATATAAACACCTTGCCAAAATTGTCTAAAGGGCTATAGATCAGCAAAACAAGCCTTTTCTGAACATGTGAATTACTACTTCATTTTGCTTAAAAAAGAGGTGTAGACGAGTTTCATGTTAAAGAATGCACCTGTTCATCGATCTTAAGCACGTCGTATACCGCTTTTTGTTTCTGAATCAAGTTTTGTGGATGGTATTAGAAGATTGCCTTAGGTACAACGTAACATGGAATTTTTGGTTTTACAACAATCTGGTTGTATCTGTCAGTCTCAGGTACACATCGGGCTAAAAGAAAACGCAGAGTTAGAAGGTATCCTACAAATACAGTGAACTGCACTGTTTCACCTGCTTGCTTCTAAACATGGTTCGTGTTATGCCCGCCTTCGGTTGATTCACTTATCAAAGAATGAATCAATGTATGTATCGTATGAGCTGGTGATTGGTCAAGTTGTTACTGCAGATGACGGTGTCCCCTCCACATGATTGGTTGGTTTTCGTATTGATCTGTGTGTCACTTCGGTAAAATCACGTGTCAGTTTTGCAATACAGGAGGTACCAGAATGGAGCGCTTTGGTTCGACTCCAAAAGTAGAGCAGTTAGCAGTAGAAAGCGCCATAACAAATATCCGAGCTGTGCTTCTTTCCTCACCCTCTTTGACTTGCGGGTACCTGATGGGCGAAACAAGTAGGTTCGTCTGTTGGCTCGGAAAGTGTTAGTCATGCAGTGGGCATGCGATAGGCAAGGGCTACAACTTGCGGGATTTTGTGCTGCATTGTACATGTTCATAGCCGATGATCAACGTTAACGGAGCATGTGAGTAAGGAAGGCTGTGAAACTTGAAAATGGGGCTACTTAAGTCCTGCAAGTAGGTTCTCAATGAAAGGAAATGTATTTCAGAGACACTGGATATTTTCTGCAACAGAACAAGCAAGACAGATATAGCCTGACACAAACCACGGATAGGTCGAGAATCAGTCTGCTTAGGGTCCAGTGTTCTCTCTGGCACTGAATGAATACTGACCAGATTTGGTCCCGGTGTTGCCACCATTTTTTAAAATCATTCCGAACACGAACAAGGCACACATCTGAGTCGACAACCCTTGGAGCCGATGTAGGCCGGTGTAAGTAGGGTTGGCAGACGACCAAAAAGGATCCTATTACAAGCCTAAACTTGATGGCACTAACATCGTGCACCCACACCAGTTCTGCCTCGGAAAGCGATTGATAGAAATTACCTGATTAATCTGGAAAGCAAACTGTTGAACTGTCTTAGGTCTGCTGTTCGAAAACCGAAGGCTTTGAAAGCTTTGCCTTTGAAAAACTACTATATATGCCTTGAGGAAGTATGATAACAGTTGTGTAAGGTAAAGGCCAGAAATACTTTTAAGGACGGAAACATTGTAACTTTGGTGTGATTCTTCCCGACCTAAAGCTGCCACCTTGACGTGGTGGTCGGGCTTGAGTGCTGCAATGATCCCGCGGGCTACACTGGCTGGAACGTCGTTCCACAAGGTGCAACCATGCCAGGAAGGCCAAAGGGGAGCAGTCAGACCAAGAGCAGCGAGACCCCGTACTACGAGTAATCGTGCTACGAGGCGGTCTGGGGGTAAAGTCGTACTGTCCTCTGCGACAGGAGTGTGAAGGCAGTAAGGTGTTTCCCCCAGGCGACCAGCATCTCCATATTTATGAAAGCAGCGATGATGCTTTCTCCCGAGGAAGGACGGGTTAGAAAAGGTCGGCCCTAAAAACCGCACACTCCGATCGCCCAACGGTTGACCGTGACCGACGGCGCATTATCCACTACGGTCGAAATACTTTTAAAACCAAAGAGTCCGGTGCTGCTCAAAAGGCACCTGCTGTGCGCAGCCGCATCAGGAATGAGACAGTAATGCCTTATTCCCTGCGCCCTCGGGTTAGGCCAACCCCCTGCAGCCGAGCAGGTCAGACTATTGAGTCATCGGCTCCGGGCAGGGTCCCCAAAGAAAACCCTACTGTCCACTGCCTCGTGGGTCAGACTTTTAAGTCAGAGGCTAGGGGCAGGGTCCCTGAACAAAACCCTAGATCCCCCCACTGCCTTGTGGGTCAGACTTTTGAGTCAAAGGCTCAAGGTGGGGTACCTCAACCAAACCCCCTTCTTCGGCCTGGGCAACCGGGAAGTATCATTTGCCCGCGCAGTTCTGTGTCCACCGATGTCCCTCCCCAACCCCTTCCCACCACACAAGCAAATGTCACTGGGTCACTTGACTGTCAGTTATCTGACCGAAAGGCCCTATGCCCCTTGCTGCCTATTAACAGTAAACAAAATAACACCCTTCTAAATCCACGAGATCCTTTCTATATAGGAGCTTTTAACGTCCGTACTCTATGTCAAATTGGCAAACAGGCAGAGCTTGCTGAAACTTTATACTCCCTTAAAATTGATGTATGCTGTGTCTCCGAAACACGCATACAAGACCCAAGCGTGGTTATGCATCTCAGAACGCCAAGGATGAACTCAGCTCTTTCACATTTCTCCCTCCGTGTGTCCGGTGACCCAGAAGCGATGACTCGTGGACTATATGGCGTGGGAGTTGCACTCAGCCCCAGAGCTGAACGCGCTTTGCTTGATTGGATCCCAGTGAACAGTCGGCTTTGCGCCGTCCGGTTATCCAGTTCAATCAAGCTCAATGCCTCTCGGCATAAAAAGCGCTGCCTGTTTGTAGTGTCGGCTTATGCCCCAACGGACTGCAGTTCTGATGTTGAGAAGGATACCTTTTATCGAGAACTATCCGGGCTCATTCGTCAGGCAAAAAGCACTGATATTGTGATCCTTGCAGGCGATCTGAATGCTCAAGTGGGTCGTCTGAGCTCCTTGGAATCACATTTGGGCGGTCGATTTGGAGTCGATGCTCGCCGCACAGACAACGGAGATCGACTCCTTCAGTTGTGTGCTGACCATGAACTGTTTCTGGCAAGTACGAACTTTCAACATAAGCGTTCGCATCGCGTGACCTGGCGGCCACCAACTGCAAATCAACCGTGGACCCAGTTGGACCACGTGGCCATCAGCTACCGGTGGAGAGCCACAATTCAAGACTGCCGTTCCTTTTGGGGCACTCCACTTGATTCCGATCACGCCATGGTGCGTGCACGCCTGACAGTTCGCTTCCCTTCAGGCCCTCGCAAACTAGAAAGAAGCATGCCAATCCAGTATCTTCGAAGATCGACCATAGCTCAACAGTACCGATCTGAGCTAGCCCAACAACTCTCTACATGCACTGGCAGTGCGAGTGTAGATGAAGCATGGCAAAATGTGAAAGAAGCCATGTTAGCGGCGTTCAGTGCTGTCTGTCCAACCTCCCCGATTCGACCACAAAACCACTGGATATCGGCGAGGTCGCTATCCATGATTGATGCCCGGAAATCCATACCAGCAGGCAACGCGTACGACGGCGCACGCAAATCCCTTAAACGCCAAATAGTGAAGAGCCTAAGGAAAGACCGAGAGCTCTGGTGGAAGTCGAAAGCTCGAGAGATGGAGAAGGCTTTTGCTACGGGAAACAGCCGTGCCCTATATCAACTGATACGATCGACTGGTCCCAGGAAAACAATGGTCAGCGAAACGATAAGTGAAAAAGACGGCTCATTAATTCACTCCCAAAAACGTCGACTGGAAAGATGGGCCGAACACTTCGAAGAGCAGTTCAGCTGGCCTCCTGCAACACAGCCTGTGGAGATAATGCATACGGGCCAGTGGAATGTAAACCTTGATCGTCCTTCGGAAGAAGAAATAAAGTACGAACTATCCGTACTAAAACGTGAGAAGGCACCAGGACCGGACGGTCTCTATCCAGCCCTCTTCAAAGAAGGCGGAGAATCCCTGGTGACCCATCTGACAAAGCTTGCTGGTGCTATATGGAACGAAGAGAAGGTGCCTGCAGAATGGGGCATGTCGACAGTTATCCCTATTTTCAAAAAGGGTACGCGGACGCTGTGCGAAAACCACCGTGGCATCAGCCTGTTAGCTGTGGCATCGAAGGTACTCTCTGGTCTTATCCTTCGAAGGTTAACTGAACACAGGGAGAGACAAATCCGTGAAAACCAAGCTGGGTTCCGTCCTGCAAGAGGATGCATCGATCATATCTTCACCCTCCGACAGATTCTTGAACAGCGACACTGCTTCCAGCAACCAACAATGGTTGTGTTTCTCGATCTGAAGGCTGCCTTTGACTCTGTAGACCGCCAGGCACTATGGCAGTGTCTGTGGAGCAAAGGTGTCCCCCTTAAATTCTTGACCCTTCTTAAGGCGCTGTACGCCAACTCCCGCGGCCGTGTGAAGGTCTACGGGAAGCTCTCTTCTGAGTTCACCACATCAAGTGGTGTCAGACAGGGCTGTCCTCTTTCACCTTTCCTCTTCAATTTCGTCATTGATACGATCATGGAAGACTCATTATCAGCCTCTACTGCCTGTGGGGTCGAAGTGCTCCCGGGGCGTCCGCTCACAGATATCGAGTATGCAGACGACATAGCTCTTCTTGGATCTGACGCCGTGGTAATGCAAAGAATATTAAATAATCTAACTAATTCCGCCTCACGGTTCGGCATGCGCTTCACACCTGCAAAGTGTAAAGTGCTAGTGCAAGACTGGGTGGGCCCGAACCCTAGCCTAGTGCTTGCGGGTGAACCGATTGAGGTAGTAGACAAATTTGTCTACCTGGGCAGCTGTATTAGTCCCGGTGGTCTCGCGAAAGATGATATTTCCATCCGAATTGGGAAGGCCCGAGCAGCTTTTGTGAACCTGCGTCACCTGTGGCGTAGGCGTGACATCAGCTTATCCGTCAAGGGTCGAGTTTATAATGCTGCGGTGCGCTCCGTATTACTATACGGATCAGAAACCTGGCCGCTGCGCGCCGAGGACGTCAAACGACTTTCAGTGTTTGACCACCGATGTCTCCGGAGCATTGCCCGAATCTGGTGGGAACACCGGATCAGCAATGCTGAAGTACGTCGAATGGTATTCGGGAGGAATAACTCACCCTCGATAGATGAACTGATCACACTGCATAGGCTGCGCTGGCTTGGCCACGTGCTGCGCATGCCAGTCGACCGACTTCCTCGAAGGGTTCTTTTCGCACAACCACGTGAAGGGTGGAAGAGAGCCAGAGGCGGTCAAACAATGACTTGGCAGCGAAGTATAAAAGCCATTACCAGCAAACTCAGCTGCGCTGGTCACTGCCGTCTTCCTGGATGGGGACCCCGAGACGGGCCACATCAATGGTTAGAGACATTGTCAGACATGGCCCAATCGCGCCCTCAATGGCGCTCATGCATCCAAGCTATTGCCTTCAATGCATAGCCCCCTTCCCAATTCCCCGACGTAACAGCCCATTGACAGTGGTGCATTTAAGCAGCTCGCGCCTCCAATGCGCAGCTACCTACCTCACCTCCCCAAATCATCGGCGGACGAAACTGTGGCAGCTAAAACCACTGTACGACAAGTACACGGTTTCTTACAGCTGATGATGTGATTCTTTGGCCGATATGACTCAGACGTTGGGAGATACCGAAATGTATCTTTTCCTGAGGCTTTTTACCGTGGGTTGACCCATAATTGTGTTATTTTTCCGCACCAGAGTACTTAAGTTTCAACTTATACAGATAGACTACACAGATTTATAAGTTCACAACAGAATTCTTCGGTTTTATCACAACTGAATAAGCCAAACACTCCGGATCCCTGAGTTCTTGTGATGTACAGTACTTCAACAGTACTTCAACTTGGTGAAGTTGCATGACTATCTGAGTCCCCCGTCAACTAGATGACCAAGGGGGAGTGGTTTTTGTCACGTATGCGAAAGCGGCTGCGAATCACTTCAAAGAAAGCATTGTTTACCGTTGATACACTGACCTAACCTCGGTCCGTTAGAACAACAACAGCCTTTAGCATAGTGAGAGGTTTTTTACGTTAAAATACAAGCCAAATTAAATCAATCCCAGTAAACTGGTTCCTAGTAATATGGCGGGATATTATACGTGCACATTGTACCTGATCATTTTCAACTCTGTTGAACTCCCAGTGAACTCAGGTGTGCTCAGGATTTCGTGATAGGCCTACTTGATTTCCTACTTTAAATAGTTATTATTTTCATAAGAGCTTTTAGCAAATCGCAAGGTAACAGCTTGAAATTCCGTTTAGGACCGTATGCTTGCTCCTTACACTCATACACAACTTTCACAAAAAGCCAAAGCGTCATCCTATTTAATACATTTTGACAAGCAGTTGAATCTATACGTTTTGATGTAAGAAGCATTCAATCGATCATGATATTGATTTTTCAGCGGAACAGTGCTATGATCGGTTCACCTGGGACCGACGCTTTGGAACGACGACGCAGTTTGAGCTACACTTCTAATAGGTCTTACGTCTCCTCCCCTCCGGTCAGCTCATCAGTTCACTACTATTACCCTCGCCGCCGCTACGTATCTCGTGTATACTATCCACCTACACATCTTGTCACACCACCGGTGATGATGGTCGGAAAATCAGTTTACCCGTCAGTTTATGAACCACTACGTCACGAATTTCCACGAACCATATCGAACAGTGTTTATGCGCCACCTACAAACGTCTACCCGCCATACACAAGTTCCTGGCAAAACAACAATCCAACTGGAGTCTTGCCAACTTCGGGACTACGCGCACATTCGCCACCACGAAGACATATCATGACACCGGTACTGATTTCTCAGTGTTTCTCAGCCTGTCGTGGTTTAGTTCATTGGTTTTGACTCAACAAACGAGAAAGAATTTCCTACCAAGGAATCGAGGGAAACATGGAGATAGGCAGTTTACGGAGACGCTCCTAGAATGATCTCGCGGAATACCAGTAGTTTGTTCATTAGTCTTCTATATGCCTATCAAGCACTGAATTAACCAATCAAAACGGAGCTGACTAGTAGCCAATCAAATACAAGCAAGTATATTTGATATAGCACTGGAATTTGGGGAAAAGGATGGTTTTCCAACCAGAATGAATGTGTTGTACACATTTCGGCAAAATGAATAATATCAGGCAGGAAGATAGCAATTGATTGAGAATATCTCTCCGACTATTGAAGAAATGCTTGCAACATAGATGATGCTCTCAGGGAAGAGATAATCAAGTAATCAGAAGATCCTTTCAGCAAGCAGACAAAAATTAATACGGTATACGTTGTCAGAAAGAATGAATTGAGTGCTACTTAAGAAACCTATCACAGGGGTAAGAAAGTAATTTAGCGGACGGAAAACAGATAAGGTTATATGGTGTTAAGTGAGGCACACCCTACATCACTTTTTAAGGAGCATATACTTACGCCGTATTTCGCTAACGGAATTATAGACTAATTCGCACCGTGGACATCCATTGCATCACGTTCTGTGGCGGCGTGAGTTACTCAATATTTCTTCCATTGAGTTCTGCGCAAATTTCACGATACACGGTGCACTATTTATGCCAGCATATTTACGACACCTCGAGATAGTCCAGTGGGTAAAGGGCGAATTTGATGACCGGAAGGTCTGTGGTTCGCGCCCAACCTCAGCAATCCGACTGCCGCCGTCTTGGATTGTCCCTCGTACTTACTTTAGGTGATATGGCAGTCATACACTGGAAGGGTGTCATTGCTGTATGATTATTATTTTTATGTCCGTTTGAAATGCGCTAGATAGCTCGGGACTCAAGTAATCTGGATACCTAGTCAAACCTGAAAGATGATTAACACTGCCATTTTATTAGGTTATAATTGGTCGAAAATCAAGTACTGGCATTCAAAGAGAAGAACGAACAAAATTCACTGCAGAGTGAGACAAACATTTGGCACTACAGTGCGTACATCACAGATTAAAAGAACATCGGCGTTGATGTTTTAGTCGAGGTTTTAAAGACTAATCACAGTACTGAGACAGTGAATCACAGAAAAGTGCAAACAGAAAAATTTTCTGGCTTTTTCAGTTAGAACCCCCGAGTGGTACTTAGCTATTCTGGTCTCTGGCTCTCTAGAATACATTGTTGGTCGTCGTGGGGAACCTTTAGGGGCCACCTAAATTCGGCAGCAATTGGGTTAAGGGGTTTTATCATGCTGTTCTGAAATATATATACACGCAGTACGTTCTGTTGAAATCTTTTAGAGAAAGTATTCACCAATGAGTGTAAGAGAATGATACATCCAATGTATGATACCTCTGACAGGTTGTGCAACTCTCATAGGATGATATGATTGCCGTTATGAACTGTTATGGAACACAAGAAAAGCCTTGAGCTTAGGACAACTTTGCGATCTGAAAACCAGTGGTCCTTTGACAATAATGAGGCATTTACTGCTAATGCGCAACTTCAAAGGAAGCCATCGTAACTCCCACAGCATCTTCAAATCCAAAGTTAGGAGTCAGCAAACCTAGAACATTCATCAAGCTGTGCACTGCCCCAGTGAAAACCCCATCAGCGTATCGAACGGGGCTGAACCTACGTGACACCGCACTGATCCCATTCAGAATTGCGAATGCCAAAATTGACATTATGATGAATGCGTTTGGAAAGTTATGGTGGCTTTCTTCGAAATAGAGTGCAGTGTTTACAGCAAATGGAAAGAATGTTATACATTCGTAGGTAATGTTTATACTCTCTGTGGACATTCTTTGAACAAAAGAATATAAACAAATGATTAATGCTCATTCGGGGTAAGCGCAGTACCAGACGAGTCACCTTAAATGACTGCTTGCTTTGTACGATGTTTATAAAGCTAGATCTGACCCAGTCTGTTACACAGCAGGATAGTCTCCGAGATAGCTGTTGTAAATGACAAATTTTTCAGCAATTTGACAAACCTTGTATTTATCACTTCTCCCATACTTGGTTCAGCGTGCCGCAGACTATTTGCGCTATGGCTACTACCCGTGGCGCCGTGCGTATTCCCTGAGCGACCTTTATGGTGACGCACTTGTGAGTTACGCATTAGTGGAACCGCTGAGGTGTTTACTGCACGCCAACGACCGTTATTCTGCGCTCTCTTCATTGGTTATCAACCTTAAGCCTGTTGTCATGACGATAAGCATGTCATATTTGCTTTCCAAATCCACACGCCGCTTTGTCAATCACCGAAACGCAACTAGTGGGTTATCATCACGAATGTTCCGGTTGTTTCCGTAGTGACGCACCTTGATTCACGAATGACAGTAGTCGATGCTTCATGCCTGCTGCCACTTACTCACCTTCAATGGGCACTCACAGCTGCCATGTTGGTGTCTTAGTCGTGTTACTGCTGAAAGACGATCACAAATTAAGTGTCATGCTGGCCGCTGCTTCCGGTAAATTTTCACACAGTGCACGTTCTCACATTTTAATTTGTGTTCTTTTAATTTGAGTTAATACAATACGAGATATTTTCAAAGTATATCTGGTCACATCCCAGAACTTTGTGTGCCTTTAGACAGGCAGTTTTTACTTGTTCGAGTACAAAGACAGTGGAGCCACAGAGCGGGGGGAGGGGTTGGACATCTCTCCAAATGCTTTCCTTCGTACTGTATGATTGGTTAATTTCACAGTGGAATGAATGGGCTTTTGAGCGGCCTCGTACTGTCGTGGTGGAAATTCGATAATGTCTTTTTATATACTAAAAATAGTAATAATAATTTGACCGTGACATCCTTTCGTACCGTACCTGCCATTCCACTTGAAGAAAGAAGTAGCATCTTCCTCGCTTTCGTAAAGGCAAGCATCATCATCATCACCGACATCCTCATCACACTCTGCAGTATACACGTCATCAGCTTCATTGTTATCCTCCTCTCGTTTCCTCCAGGTAATCTGCAAACCTTCTTCAGCAGCTACCTCCAAAACAACGTTCATCTGCTATATAATTCAGGAATAACTTTTCACATATCTTGAGATTTTTCTACAATTCTCATCATTTTAGTAAAGGCCTAGAGCCCACTAGATAATAAAAGTGATATAATCCACTTAATTGAGTCACGCAACCGTTTATTTTCCAATCAGAAGTAAGCCTAATCGGTCCAGCAGAACTTCAACTGAAGGTTGTAAATTTCCGTATTCTACCAGTGAAATTCGGTCGTTTACTTGGCACAATACACCCATTTGCAAACAAATTCGGTTTCGCGAGAGACTCACCTAGTAACCAGCTAAATCTCTCGTTTGTGATGTTTCCAGGCGTTTACTCACTGTCTACCTGTTGGTCTTCCAAGACACAATCAGCCGGCGGGTATGGTACAGGACGCGCTAAGACACTTTAAAGGAGAAAGCCTAGAAAACTAGGTTGCACGTTTTCATTTACAAAGAGCCATCACTCGACAGTTTGTGTAACACACTACTCATAAGGTGCTGAAAACTCCTCGACACCCCACAGCCGGTTTTGCCCTACTTTGGGCTATCCCAGTAGGAGCAGTCGACGAGGTTCCCTCGATCTTATGTTCTACCTGAACCAAAAGTGAACAAAATAACCCACTACACCAATTCCCATACTAATTTGGTTTTTACGGGAGATTCAACTGAATCCCAACTGGATCTCTCGTTCATGATGTTCTACCTCAACTGAATGTGCTGCACCAGGTCGTTCTATGTTGCAACTGGTAGGTTTCAGTCAGTAATTTTTGCACTTTGTAATTCGTGTGGCCATCAACAGCAGTGAGTATCCTTCTGCTAAGGGCATTTTACCATAAAATCGAACATCGGCAAAACAGTGACGAGTTGGCTGTGATTGATCTGATAGTGGGTTTCGGTCTACCGAGGAGAGGTGCAGAGTTTCCTCGTAACTTTTGCCATATAACTTAGTGGAAGCAACTTCCATGTCTTAGATGCGACTCTGAGTGAGACTAAACCATGAGATATTCATCATTAATGGCGCCGCACTCAAACAAGTAGTTCCAACAGACGACGTGATTAGGGAAATTTGATTTTTTCTGATTTGGTCACCCAAAGTATCCGATGCTGGCTACATTTGCTGTTTTCATTGCATTATGAGAAACAGTACCACAATACATTCCACATACTACATAGACATATTACCCCTGGCGGTTTTTTCCTAGGGTTGCGGGGGTATTTTACAGCATGACCCAAGCTCTCTGGTGGTAATAACGTTAATACCTCAGCCTAGTCCTCGTTCTGAACTTTCAAGCTAGCGTTTTCTATAAAAGAACCACCAAAAGTGCACAGCGTGTAATAAATGTCTCAAACCAGGTCAAAAACATGTGTAATGCATCGTATCTAAAATCTGTGAGTCGAAAACTTCCTGGAAATTCCGCCACTATCCGGATGCTACATTGGCAACTGGCATGCGTCAGATACTGAATCACGCCTGTCTGTTGGGTTTACACTTTCAACCAATCAGGGCTCGTCTTTGTGCTGGATTGGCAAGCCAGCTGATCTGGCCAATCGCTTGCGGATTAGACCTCTAATGGTAAGCGGCAAACCGACTTTGGAGCGATATTCGGTCCAACATACATGTTCCTAGTTGGGACATGCGTGAAAGAAGTGGTAGCCACGTTAGCTGAATGCATTAGGTCTAGTATGCCGCTTCCACTCAAGTATTCAAGAAATCCGTGCACCGTCTGCAGTTAGTCCACTAGAGTCTCTAATTTGGCGCATCCTTTGGACCAACGAGTTATTTTGCCCGGCATTTTCTTCCCGATCAACAAGGCTGTTTCCAGTATTTTTCGCTTGTACAAACGATATCCAAATATGGTAGCACTATTGACTTCGTTTTTCAAACGAAGCTTTTGGTTCCAAATCAAAGATCGATGGGAGTAGACAAGCAGTAAATTCATGGAAAATGAGTTCATTTTTTAACAAACGATCATTTGTAAAATCGAATACCGTGGTCTGATGTTTTTGCATGCGGGTTCTCATAAAATTGTAACTAATTATGTTTGCAAACCAAGATAGCTATTCCATCTTGGCGCCTTAAACCGCGTTCAGTGATGTGTTGATCGATGTTGGCTTGATGGATTGCCAGTCATCCTTATCTTGATCAACAACCTCAAACGGAACCGAAGCCCAATCGAGTGCTGCCACTCAAAGGTGATTTTCTCATAAAATTAGTAAATTAGACTTCAAATCATCCAAAAGTGAACGTATCGTGCAGCCCAATCCTAATGCCTCTACGTGTGCAAAGAGTACCAGCCCTGGAACACAAAACAGTTGTGTGGATTCTCTCAACTTTACGCTGTATCTATCCATTCACCTATAACTGTAGGATGAACAGACAAAACTCCTGTTGTCAGCACTCAGGATCTCTCCCCTCGATTGGCAACTAAGACCGTTCAAAGACATGTCCTCGAACATGGCCACTTCGCCGACATTACGTCAAAATCCTCCACTTTTAATGCAGTGGATCAGATGATTGACACGTTCATGCTTTATTGATTTCTCGGTATGGACCACCATGTCGTCCCCAGAAGTGCGTGCCAGCCATGTCAGGCCCTCAGACTTTTTTATATGCCAGATTTACAAGCAGTGTGCTTTGCCGCATTTGTCCACGCTTTCTTTCTTGACCTGTGTTGCGACCGATGAGGAGTAATTTTATCGGGAATCCGAACGATCTTGGGGAAATGTGTGGCTCACTGTTGAAAATAGTACGATCTACCGGTCCATCAGACCGAGCGGGAAAACACACCTTTCATGGTGGTTGACCAGGACTACTGGAACTGTTTGGTTCGGTCGAGCTCTAACAAGCCCTGTAGTCCACATCACACCGAACTGGCTAGCATGTTGTCCACTTTTTAACTTGATGTTATTGAAGTTCCTCAGCGCTGCGTGGTTCTTTCAACTGTGAATGCCCAAACAGTTTGGCTCCTGCGGCACCACGGCTGGGGGGTGCAGATGTGAACTTTTGCGGACATCATGTTTGCCATGCTCCAATCTCCGTGACACTCACTGTACACGAAAGCCTATAACTAGCATTAATTACCTAATCTTTTTCCAGCACACTCAAACTTGGTAAAGGAATTCGCGTAATGTGTTTAAACGACTTTCGTCACAGCTGCTTCTGCGTTAGAAATAAAATTAATAATTAATAAAACCAGAAAAATAATACTTATATCTGGGCTCGTTTGGATTCTTAGTAAGTCCGCTATCTTAGCAAACACTACCTCTGGCGAACCATCATACTGGACAATCTCCCACCACTAACGCTATTCTACTTACAATGGGTCAGTAGTATCTGCCCTTCCCGGAGTTCAGGTAAAACATTCCGTCGAGGAAAGCGAACTTTTGGCAGAGTGAACCACAACAAGTTGTTTTTCAATAAGAAATATTCCAGTGATCTAAAAATATATCAGGTCAGATCGATCGGTTTCACAAATCCCTCAAGGCGCGTTTTCACGCGCTGATCCGAATTTAGACCGCAGTCTTTTGTGGCGCTGAACAAAACTCGGTGTTACATATTATCACCTGCAGTTCTTATGTGGGCCGAAATTCGTCCGAAAAGATTCCGACCAAGGTCGATACATGCGATTGGTCATGGGGGAAATAACTGATTGGTTCTGCCGTGTCTATTAAGCGGTTCATGTAGTATGCCAAGACAGACTAAACTAAATGACAACACCACGATGTGTAGTCCATTTTTCTGTAGTTGGAGGTCTCTTTTTAAGGAAGAAGGTTACTGTAAATCGAAGCATACTCATCACGAACTAATAGGCATATCCGGAGTGGGTTTGAACTGCCAATCCCCCGCTTCTGATCGGTGATTTACTTTCATACCTAAGTGTGTCCTTTTGTTCCTAATCTGTGTAGTTGAAGTTCACGCATGTGGTTGAAGCATGTCGCTTGCCTGAACCAAGATACGATGTGAACAGAGCAGTCGGAATTACCGTTGCCACACTGCACGGACAGACGCGAAAGTGCTGAATTCCACAGCGTTAGTCGGGCTGAAATATGCTTTCTGATGCACTTAACGTAAAGATAAAACTGAATGAGTGAATTACTTCATTAGCAAACGTTTTGGCTTATCTTTCAGTGGGAATCAATCTGTTAAATTTACTAAGACTTATTAAGTTCATTCTTTGAGTTGAAAGGATTAACCTCTCTATGTAATCGATGGTTGCTTTTCAAAGCAATCGCTCTACTAATTTATATGGGTTACACTAAATACATCGAACTTTATTTATTTACGAAAATGTCCCGAAAACGGGGAATCAGAAGAGGCCTGAGGCTGTACATCCAGGACGAGAAACGGCTAGTGTCAAGTGGTCGGTCTTTTTGCCGGTTGCGGTATAAATGTTGCAAGTGGTGGATGCTACTGATGAGGCATGTGAGTAGTACATCCTCTCGTCAATCCGCTTTGCGTGTCTTGAAAAGTGAGATCTGTTACGGAATTGGCGGAGTCTCTTTATAGCATTCGCCTGGATTTGAGTAACAGTCAACGACTATCCAGAAAAGTTCAGGAAGATGCGCTCGAGAAGAAGGTGGATATTCAGTTTTGTAAGCGATATGCATATGAGAGTTTTGCTCCCCTGTTCAATAGTCTGTAACTGTTAAGTTGGCGTTCTCAAATAGACAACTCCGAAGCAAAGGCCTTCTTCCTTTCAATGCTACCATTGCATCTATAGTTTTCTTGCGCTTCAGCCTGTCGCATTGGTTTGTGCACGCTCCAGTGATGAATGTTCGTTTGAATTTCATGTCCGTTCGCATTTTTGGTAACGGCTAATTGGCACTTTCAGGAAGAAACCGTCCCACGTGTGATTCACACCACGATCAGTCGACGCACGCCGTTACGGTCGGCGCGACTTGGCTCAGTCCCACCGGTACCGGTCAGTCACACCTATCGCCCGGTTTACTACGCATCTGAGGTCGGTTTACCACCGGTGGTACCAGGACGAACTTATTACCGCACAAATCGTTATATAACCGAAACGCCTTACTATTTGACGTCTTATGTGAGTTTTTTGTTTCTATATGGAATCTTTTCAGGGTCCAATAACTTTCTAGTTTCGTGTGGCACCAGCCCAAGCTTGATTGTGTAGTTCCAGCGCTGTTAGTGAGCATACCGTACAACTATTCGGTCTGTAGGCGTGAAAAAGGAAGTGATGGGCAAACAACGGTGGATGATAATAAACAGCAGTCTAATAAACTGACAGAATTTCATACGACTTGATAGAACAAGTTGGTTGCATTCTTAGAAGCCAATAGTTGTGAGCGTTGAGAAGCCAGTTATGACTGGCTGATTTCCACGTTGATTTGATTGGAGTATAGCCGCGAACTGAATAGTACGCTGGCGGTCAAAAGCTGACCAATTCCTACGCGCCAAAGCCTGTTCCGCAGTTGTGTTTGTTCAAACTTGGGATGCATACTCAATGCTTAGACTGGAAAAGAGCGTACGGTATGTTCAAGCTATCGTTTTTTTAACCCATTTGCCCTATTAATGCGGTTTTCAACTAGTTTTAACGCCTTTCTCTTCTCAGACCACGCGGACGGCGGAGCCAAGTCGCCCGATTTTGACAACGCACTATGCTTCTTCGCCGGCACCGATCACTCAGAGATACACGTATTACTATCCGTCAGTGATAACCGGAAAACTGCAGACACCTTATCGTGTAGGATCCCAAACGAGTTTGAGCGCTGAAGTTGAACGTGAACGTCGTCGCATCGGGGTAAGAGAAATGAGGTCGTTAAGATTTGTGGGGAGTCATTTCTATATCGTATCACACATTGCCTTTTCCACGCAGCTGGAGAACACCCTTGAATACCTAGCGTTTACCCTGATTGAACAATCTCCCCAACTCAATTTCGCATTGATTTTATACACTTATCAAACATAATTAGCTAATGGTTTGGTGGAGAGATACACTGAACCACTTGGTGGACTTCAAGCCTTGATAAGCGTGCGTTCATGTGTTTTAAAACAGAGACTAACCCTCGATTATTATTGGCTGCATAAGTTTGCGATCTTATTGGTTGGCTCTGGTTCAGAACCAACGGACCAACCGACGTAATTCACCGCATAAACAACCAGTCATAATCGAGTTTCAGTCTTGATTGCCAGGACATGTGTGAGCACATGCTGTCTCCTAATGAACAGTACCAACAGTCGCGCACACTACTTTATTATAAGAACTCACTGACTTCATCCACGCTAGTAACGAACCTAAATCAGCTGCGGTTGCTGAGCTCATGTTCTGAAAGATATTTTGAGAGAAATTTCAAATATTTGAACATAGATCTGTACTAAATGCCTTCCACTTTCCCTGGATTTAAACGCCCGTTATCTGACGTGCACGCCACCTAACTGCACCCACGTAAACGGGGGAGCGCGTAAATCCAACACCTTTCCTATGTGAGTATCTAACCCCACACGACTACTTCCAAGGGGGGGGAAGTCACCTTGACTGGGTGGTGTTAAAGTAGCGAACTTTCACAAATCTCTGGAAGAGTGTGAATGAGAAGGTCCTGGGGGCAGCTGAATCCTCGGCCATTTTCTTGCGCCGTTCTGTCACGGTTTTTAGCATCTAGTGTCATTCGGGTGCTTGAACCCAGATGCTCTTTTGAAATATGCTAGAACCGGGCGTTTGCTTTTGTATAAAGAAGTCTTGTCACTCACTTCACGCATCAGATGAGTCAACCATATTCGGTAAATATAGGGGTTCCGTGGTTCCCAAGGAAATTCACCATACTTCACTTCTCTGGCCAAGTGTTCTCCTGGAGGCCAGCGTTTGCTTAACATAAAACACAATTGAAATTTGACTAGTCCGCTTGTTGTCGTCGCAGCGGGACACTGTTGTGTTGCCTGGTTGACAAATATTATAACGAGAAGACCAGTTTCCGGACTAGCGGCTTATCTTTACTAGTCATAATGGCAAACGACAAGGCCGTTTGAATACGGGTACGTAGCAGTCGTTGTTGACGCACGCTCTGGATACCAGCTCCTTTCGTTGGGTCCCGTATTTTGAATGTGCGTCGTGTTTGCCTCCGAATCCTGCCGCTTAGTGGAGCATTGGATTTCATATTCGTTCGATTTCTCCCGATGTCTTCCACACACTGACCTCCAGTACGGAACCATTCCACGATGAACCGTGACGCAGAATTTCTGAGCCAGTATTTAGTTGACCCCAGCGTTTCTCAGTTGATACTTTCGTCCATGTTATAAACCGATTTGCCTGTAGCCAACGAGAGCCGTTTGCCCGTTCGATGGTGCCTATAGATTTACCACAGTACGACCATACTAGTTTTGACGCATCGGCTTTGTTTGTCGACATGTGCGCCACGATGGCTATTCGTACCCTTTCTGTGTTAAGTGTTACGTTTAATCTGATTGCATATTTCGGCGGACAGCAGTTTCATGAATTGGGCAAATTTTCAAGGTCACCAGACACATCATTTCGAAATTTCGGTTACTATTATTGGTATTTACATTGTGCATGAGTGTGCAAGAACTCGAAATCAGGGTGATGCACTGTTCTGATGTTCTGGATGCGGAAGAAGTTTTATAGACTTTTCACTGTCAACATAAAGTCGTCAACCCTAGATTGGTAAAATTGGATACCCGTATAAAAATAGGCCACACGGTCAGTGATCCGAGCTACCAAAACAACTTCAGGAATGATTTTCCCTGTTGAATCATCCTTCGGCGCTGAAGCACGTCTACGATTGCTGATTGCATATTTCGGCGGACAGCAGTTTCATGAATTGGGCAAATTTTCAAGGTCACCAGACACATCATTTCGAAATTTCGGTTACTATTATTGGTATTTACATTGTGCATGAGTGTGCAAGAACTCGAAATCAGGGTGATGCACTGTTCTGATGTTCTGGATGCGGAAGAAGTTTTATAGACTTTTCACTGTCAACATAAAGTCGTCATCTGTAGATTGGTAAACTTTGATACCCGTATGAAAATAGGCCGCAGGGTCAATTAGTGATCCAAGCTACCAAAGCAACTTTAGGGATGATTTTCCCTGTTGAATCATCCTTCGGCGCTGAATCACCTCTACGATCATGCACATATGATATTTCAGTAATGTGTGAACATATCCTAACTGCACTGAGGCAGGTAGTTACAAAAAACGCTATATCATGGATCTAAAAGGATGGAAAAATCTGTCACTTTGGTCGTTGGTTTGTTCGCTCATCAACGACCATCTATACTACCTGAGCTACCAACATTCTCCTCTATAGCATTTGTAAAGTTTTTCAGCACAATCTAGCATTCTTAAAGTCGACTTGGGCCAACCAGCAGTACGCCTCGGCAAGACGCCTCGGCTGATTGGCCGTCAGCTCGCTGATCTCGATTCAGATGTCAAACTGGGCCACTGAGTTTGCGAACTAAACTCATCTGCATACCTACATGGTTTTCACGAGAGAGTTAACTGAATTTCATGTAGATTTCGCGTCTGTTTTTAGAAGCGTTTTCAGCAACATTGTGAGTAGTGTGCTACGTCTATACAATATATTGGGAGACTGGTGTATCTTACCAACAGAGATAGCCTGATGCAGCTGATGATTTAATTGAGGAAGAATAGCATAAACGAGATGTTCAGTTGTGATTACGGTGAGTCTCCAGTTGAGGGAAGCTCGAAGACTGCGCATACCGAATAAGCCCCAAGAAGGGCTATGGAAGAGTATTCAGCAATCTTATTAGTACTATGTGGCATCTGAATCTTAATGTGTGAGACCGAAACTGGGACAAACCACCCCGCATATTGGGAAAGTAGATGGGGTATGGAAACGTCACGTTTGTAAAACTAGGAGTACTGTGAACTAGGGGGGTGAGGTGAAGTGAGCTGAGGCGAACATCTTGTAGTGCATGGCTAGGTTGTTCAACAGAGGACCAGATAGCACAACGAGCTACCTCTTATAAATGGAAAAATAAACCAAATTGGTTCACCAGCTTCGCGGCCCCTGGTGGTCACGTGGGCCGCAACGCGCGGAACGAACGGAAATGAGCGATCAGTCTAACGCTTCGGTCCTTGACACGTTTCGCCCTTCCGCGCAAGCCCACGTGTAGGCTGAAAGGCTCTTAAATCGGTGCGCTGATTGGTGGTTTGTTCCTAGGCTGTCTGGACTGCCGACATACACTGTGGTCAGCTCTCGTGGCAGAGTTGCCGTAGCAACTGTCGACCATACTGAGTGCCTGCAGTCACTCCGACCCCACCATCGTATATACGAAGACGTTCACAAATTCGCTTTAAGCGGATCAACGTTACAGCTCTTTTGAATCCATCTGCTCTGTAAACCTCCGAACACAAACACTTTCCATTCCAGAGGACCGGTGGTCCGGTAACAAACGTTCATTACACAACGCTGCCACTTGTTTCCGGGGGGATATCAGATCAGTATCAGGTGCTTCTCTGGTTCGGTTACTAGATTTCCGATGAGTCATCTAGGGAGATTATGCTCATAAGAACGAATCTAAAGCGCTTAACCGCCAACTAGCTTGCGCATTGACAAACAGATCTGGCGGACGAAGGCGATGGAAAGAACAGGGGTAATGGAAGACAGTCGTAAATGCTTCCGTCCAACCAAGTTGGTCAGCTCTAAGGCCCCGCTGTCAGCGAAACGGTCTGTCAGACAAACGGAATATCCACCTACTTGTTGTCAGGTAGGTAGAAAATTTCGAGCCTCGGTCAAACTGGCAGTCTCACTGCGCAGTCTACTGAATTCAACCCCCAATCTGTCTCTGCTTATCCACTTATCCCATACGGCACTCAGCTTGATAGGTGGTGACGAACTCCCGACATCTCCCTTCCCGGATGGAGGTAAACTCACTGACCTCTTCGCCCATATACGTACATCACAGTCCTTCCGCCACTGCTCTAGTCTTCAAACGGAAGCCGAGAACATGCTGTTCAAATCCTTGAAAATCAGTCCTGGTTCACTTACTTCCAAGGTTTGGGTGAATATCATTCTCCCCAGGCTGTAAACGACACGTGAGCTTCGGAGCCAGGAACCTCAACCCATCTTCCGTCGTGGAAGTATCTGCATTAACCAACTACTCATCCTGACAGAACTGCTGGAACGTTGTCATGCTTACCACTGCTGTATTCAAAGCCGCAGAACCCGGCGGTTCTGTGAGGTTTTCTTGTTCGGGATGCCCGTAGAATTCATGGATCTCCTGAATGCACCATACAGTGGAACGACAGTTCGAGTGTGCATTTAACGCCAACTGTCTTATCTTCCTTTATTTTTAGCGCGGTTTTTCAAAGACGCTAAGTCTACCCGTTTTTGCCGAACTTCTTTGTTGATGATATGTGCAAAGTCTGGGAATCTGGACAATGGAGGTGTAGGAAGACTAAGGAACAAGAAAATTCTGGTTATACTTTTTTAATAGTTGACATCCGACCTCCTCTAAATACTCATGAACCCTTACCGCCAACAAGATGTAAAATCTTTGAGCAGGACCAGTCTGGACCTGAGATCACGCTCGGTCCGTGAAACACTCGGGGTGGAGGACCACTACACGTACCTCAGGAGTCGGATATCTGCAGATGAAGATCTAACTGTCGAAGTCACGTAGATCACCGAGACTAGCAGAACGTTCAACAATCTCCTGCACCTCTGCGTGAGGTCAAATGTCATTGAAGAGTCGAGTTTGCAATGCGTTGGTTTGTTCAGCACTTATATGCGCATGTGAAACATGACCTCTCCGAAATGAAGGACCCAGACGACTCGCCGATTTTTTCCCATGATCGCCTAGGAAGCAAGTAGTGGCGCGACTTGTAGCCGAAGCCAGGAAGTGATACTGAGGTTCGGCGACGTGTCTTTCTCGTAGAAACTAAGAACAGGCGGATATCGTAGACCATTATCAACTTCGATATTTTGTTTAAATACTACGCTCAAACATTACGACTTACCGACGTTGTTCAATGTCTGAATTGAGGTAGAAAAACGAAGGGGTCAATCGTTTGATTTCCCGATGAAGCCTGGTTTTTTGAAGATTGGTTTAGTAACGTTATGTTGCGCTGAAAACGTGTCTAGAGCTACCGAAATTTCATTCAACAGTGCATAGTCAATGGGAGTCGTTCGTTTAACTACTACACTGCTGTGAGTAGTATATGCCTAGCCGACTTGTAATTCCCTTGAGATTGCGTCCCGAACCGCGAATCACTCTTGTTTTCACCTTGTCCTTAGGGACGTTTCTAGTAAATTATAGAGAGCTTTCACGAGAGTAACGGATTATTTGTTCGATCGGCGAATGGCTGAAGGGCTTACATGAATTAGCACAGCCGAAGGTGGAATGCAGCTAAACAAACAAAAGTTACATTTCAATGTAAAAAAAATCTTACTCCCGGCGCCTAACAGTTTTCGAGGAATTTTTTGCAGCAACCAAACTTGACCGCAAACTTTGTGTTCAGTAAAGTTTTCGTTTGTAGGAAACATTCCCCCCCTCCCCCCGATGTTTACCTCTTTTTCGGAAGTCACTCGAGAACTTATGTGTAGAAGCCCAAGATCATCTTCACCCATGATTACTTCAGTTGACCGCATATTCGAAGAGATCGGCCGCTGAATAAAAACAACTTTCGCCCACAAATATTTCCAGTCAGCGCGTCCTAAAATGCCAGGCTGTTGGAGATCTTTTCCTGGAAGACATCCCTACTTCAAAGAACTATAGGATTGATCAAACAAACTCAGGTAATGTCTCAATTCCTTTTGGAATGACAATTGCACAAGTCTACGTAAAACCGAGGTGCGAATTGTGGGATCATTGGACCGCTAGTTCCTACCAAACCCCGGGGTCTCATGGTACTTTCGATTGTTGCGTTAGAAATAGACAGCGTTAAGTTAAATAACCATTCTCTAATTCTCTGTCGAAAACGTGAACTTGCTAGCCCAATCTCAGTGCAGCATTCGAAGGCGTTGTCATCCATCCCTCGAGAAAGAAAATCACCAGGTCATGTACCAACTGAAGTCACAAGGAAGCTTGAGTGCCTCTCATAGATAGATCACCACAGGTGTCTGCGTTTTGGTTAGCAAGGCGTGAACTAGCGGGAAGAGACCTTCTCCGGGAAGAATCTGAGGGATCACGAGGAACGCAGTTTGAAGGTGTTGATTTTTCTTACTGAAATTCCTTATTGGAATTTGACAAGTTATTTGGTTTATCCTCAAGACCAGTACAACTATCACTGTTGTCCTAACTTCGTGAGATCAAAAGGTCTGAGGGGAACATCGACATGAAACTCGACTGCAAACCGGTGAATGGGGTAATTATCTAAGCGGGGAATCTATGTTTCTGACTGTACTCTGCATGTGCGCAAATCTTTTTTAGGCTGCAGGAACGGGAAACCAGAACAGCAATCGAAAGAATCTTGGGGTAAAAATTCATGGGGCATGGTTCTATTATGTTCATGCTCATTTTGTGGCCCGCCTGGTCAAAAACGGATACTGCAGAATAAACAACACGTGACTGGTTCATGCACATGTATATTCAATTCGCATGTCCTATGCACACCGTGTCTGACTCAATTTTCAGTTACATGGCGACCAATTTCTGTTTCCGGATGGTACCTGTCGGCTTGTTCAGGTTACAGCCAGACACAACGAATTGTTGCTTACCTTATAAACTCATTAAGTATTGCTGGATCTTTGTTGTGGAATGCTGCCTCTTGGTTTTTTTATGGACATCTCGGGCGACTTGGGCTCACTGTGTTCGCAATTAAATTTATCTACTCATACGTTTCGAGTAGCATACTTTTATAACGGAAATAGCTGTCGGCACCGAAGTACACTGATTGTGACTACTACCGTCCGGTGGATATTTTGCACATCGAAGCTACCCAATGGAGCATGCCACTTTCGTTGATTCAGCCTTGCCAATCGCTCTTACAACTTGCATTTCGCAGGAGGACGTTTTCAACCTGGTGTGCAACTTCTGACGTCAGTTAATGGTGAATGGGTCACAGGCTACTCTCAAAATACACGGCATTCAGCCCGGGTTCAGTCGAGTTTCCCGTTGTTATTGTATACAGGGTGGCCTCGTATTCGGTCTGTTTTGAATATATGGTTTAATGATTCCCTGATGAATGCCAATTCAAGAATTGGCAGTAAGTCTTCCACCTGTTTTCAGTAATCTATGGAATCGCGTCATTGACTGCAACCAACGCTCAATAGATTCTGACACCCCAAGACACCATATCACCTGAGTCGATTTTGTACCAGTTTATCCTTCTTTATGGATGTCCTTGTTCTCATCAAGTTTTTTTAACCCTGGACTGCATTTGCGAAACCTTGTTGGTTGGCATTTTTATGTAATTCTAGTATTATTGTGGTGCCGTCAACGAAGCCGAATACCACCCGGCTGGATACACCCGACACCAGCCTGGCCAATCTAATTTCAGGGAAAAACAGTCAGTAACTGGAAACCTTTGAGGTATGACTCACATTCAGGTTCGCTATCGCTTAAAAATTTATCTCACCCTTACCACTCAAGATTCACATGACGGGTATGACCCTAAAATACGCGGTTTAAAACGCTTTTCTATGCGTCACACATAACAACGAACTGGGTTCAGTACATGATCTGAGCTTGTATAGACAGCCCACGACCGGTTTCGCCCTCCTTGGGGCTCATTAGGTAGGCGCCGTCCCCGAGTTTCCGTCAACTTTATGTTCTACTTGAACCCCACTTGGACTCATTTCGATAAATACGCTCATTTGCAAATCAATTTGTTTATTGCCAATGGGTGTATTAATCGAAATGAGTCCAAGTGGGGTTCAAGTAGAACATAAAGTTGACGGAAACTCGGGGACGGCGCCTACCTAATGAGCCCCAAGGAGGGCGAAACCGGTCGTGGGCTGTCTATACAAGCTCAGATCATGTACTGAACCCAGTTCGTTGTTATGTGTGACGCATAGAAAAGCGTTTTAAACCGCGTATTTTAGGGTCATACCTGTCATGTGAATCTTGAGTGGTAAGGGTGAGATAAATTTTTAAGCGATAGCGAACCTGAATGTGAGTCATACCTCAAAGGTTTCCAGTTACTGACTGTTTTTCCCTGAAATTAGATTGGCCAGGCTGGTGTCGGGTGTATCCAGCCGGGTGGTATTCGGCTTCGTTGACGGCACCACAATAATACTAGAATTACATAAAAATGCCAACCAACAAGGTTTCGCAAATGCAGTCCAGGGTTAAAAAAACTTGATGAGAACAAGGACATCCATAAAGAAGGATAAACTGGTACAAAATCGACTCAGGTGATATGGTGTCTTGGGGTGTCAGAATCTATTGAGCGTTGGTTGCAGTCAATGACGCGATTCCATAGATTACTGAAAACAGGTGGAAGACTTACTGCCAATTCTTGAATTGGCATTCATCAGGGAATCATTAAACCATATATTCAAAACAGACCGAATACGAGGCCACCCTGTATACAATAACTGTTCAACTGTAACACCCTTTCGGTGCCTAGCTGTCATGCCACCCGAGGGAAGCATGAGGGCTGGGATACTGCCAGGTTGCTCAAGCCTAGACAGGGGAAGTCGAGAGGCAGAGGTCGGGTTCGAACCACGGACCTTTTGGTCAGTAAACGCGCGCTGTAACCACTTGAGCCATCTCGCCCCCACCCTATATACAAGAACAACCTTGGAATTCAAAGTACATGGACTGGTGGATAACATAACGAACAGGAGGAAGATATAGGTTGCGGAACTGACGTAGGAAAACGACAGACTGAACAAACAGACATGGTGTAACAAAGCAACTTTCGCCGCATGACGGGCCGAATCAGCGGTCAGTTAGGTTCAGACTAGATTTGAGTGAACTATGTCACGTGATAGTTTCCCATTCATGTTCGTCAGGTCTACTTTCTCATTGCTTGGCTGTTCCGACAGAACTATTGACGCAGGGCTCGCAATTCCTTAAGTGTTTGGACCAATGGATGTCTTGAACCGCGTCTTGTGATGCTTTGGGACTGGAGATGTGCTTGAGTCTCCTGCGAATACTGCATTTTCAGCTGTGAGAGGTGTGTGTAAGCGAAACACAGATGGTGACTGCCATCCGTTTCCTGAATGGTCTCCCAAATCGCACTACGCCATAAAATACCGCGCAGAATAAGTATTGACGCATGGATTTTGTGCTAAGCCTCATCCATATCCACCTGAATACCTTCCAGCCGGTTTAGATTCAAGGGAATACGACCGGAGGGTGAAGGGGAGGAAGCACTTCTGAAGCCACGAGTGTGCGCAACTTGTGTTCCATGAATATCGATTCAGCTAGGCACGACTGAACAGTTGAGCTCAATGAGAACATAGATAGTACTTTTTTATCACGATGTGTTACCCTCTTATCGGTGACAGGCACAAAACTTTGTCATACGCTCGTTCTCTGGATGATGTATCTGTGGTCTGTAGGACCTCACAGTTGCTGAATTAACAAAGCGCAAGACTACTGATGAATGAATCAAACTTTACATGAATCGAATAAAAATCCGTTTCCTGTTGAAACCTTTTTGGGAAGGTAATTCCTCCCTGTGCGGAATTACTGACTGAAACCGTCATTGGAATTATAACAAATCAAGTGCGATTTCTGGCGTTAAAAATGCACGACTGTGGGCATTGATCGTTTAGGTTCTTGACGCTCGAAAGTCTTTCGTCGCTGGCAGATGCGAAACTTCCACATTCTATGTTCTTGGTAGATTAGCTGTGCAGAATTCTTGATCCGATCGCAAGCACACGCAGTTTAAATGAGTTTTAACCAACGCGGAGGGATCTACTTAAAAAACTATCCTATCAACCCAGTATGCTATCTCAATTTTGGTGGAAATACATTTTTCGATGTGATAGCCCACCAGTAACATCGCTTAATAGCCACAATAGCTGTCTCACCTGTGTAATCTGGTGCATGTTCTCTTGGGCATCATTCACAAAGTCGAATGCTTCAACTACTCAGTCCAGTCTTGTATCCGATCCGAGTTGGGACGGGCTGGTCGCCAAACCCACTGAATCCTCATCGCATGCAAGCTTTTCCTTTTTTTTGAAGTCGCCCTCATTCCACACACTTTTCTAATACACATCGCATAGTTGTGCGTGCATTCTGGAACGCGCATCTACATCCCTTGTCTGTCTGTGTCTGTGTGCCTGCCACATCAACTATGATTCCGTAGCGCCGCATGGATGATGACCCGCTGGAATACAAATTGCCTCCACCGGAATACTACAGGGAGATGCGTGGCTCGCTTCGCAATTTGCAAGGAAAAATGGACGAACACCGAAGACTGTTGGACCGGTATTCGGGGATCGATATGGCAGCGGCCCCGACATCGGTGGAGGACCGTATCGAATCAAAGTATCAGCAGCTGGCTAGCCGGTGAGTTTCTCACGTTCAGACTCATCATATGCGCGTATGTATCTGTGCCACCTGTCCACATTCATTGGGCATGGTCATACTGGTCTGTTTGTACACTTCATGAGTGACACCATTGGTACTAGCGTTTCCTTGTTTTCAATTGAACGTTTCTGAAACCTGAGAGATTCAACTGGTGACAAGTACATTGGGTGTGTCTGGGTAGCCGTGTGTGTTAATTCACGCTCACATCACGATCGTTTGAACAATCGTCCTCCTTTCCTGGCACAATCATTCTGACGAGTCCACACCAAACAGGGGATGGTATCACTCGGCTTGAGTTTCAGTCTTATTGGACCCCATCAGCAGTCACAACTGTCAACCACCAGCTGGAGTCGGCTGGCATCATTGAGCACCTGTATCATTCGGGTGTAGAATTGTGCCTGACAATCGGGACAGGGCATTTAATGTTTCGACCTTCGCCCGACTGTTCGGAAGACCCGAGGGTGTTTCTCCCAGGATGAATCGTTTAGCATGCACTGAGGCGATAAGAACGGAGGGTCTCAAAACACTAATATTTACTAACGGAATACACTAATTTGCAAAAAATTTGGTTTTGCGAGAGACTCACCTGGAACCCAGCTGAATCTCTCACTGGTGATGTTTCCAGGCAAAACCAAATTTATTTACATGTGATTGTATTTCGCTAATTTTGTGCAATTTGGTTTCAATTAGAACAAGTTTGACGGGAACTCGGGGACCGCGCCTACCTACTAAGCCCCAAGAAGAGCAAAACCGATCGTGGGCTGTCGAAAAGTTTTCAGCATTACTAATATTTAGTGTTCACCATGAGGATTTGTAAATAAAAGGCAGTGCTGTAAAATCAGCCAATTTCAGTCAATTGGAACGATCAGTGCGGCGTTGAACAGAATAATGAAACCAACTAGTGAATGGGAACTAATCGATAGCACCAATATTTGATCCAACAAGAAATCAATACCTTAATCGTTAGTGACGCTTTACGGATAAATGAATCCATCTAATTTTACTGTAAACTGCTGTAAGTTGCTTAGACAAAGAAACAACCCACAAGTCTTACGCGGTTTCCATCTAAGAGGTCGTCACCCGAGGATCACCAGTCCACCTGCAAGATCCAAGAGCAGTGCACAAAATCTCTAAGGTGCATCTTGATTCTGTGGAATTCGGACTACAGGATAAAATATCCTCAAAAATATGAAAATCGCGGGGAGAGGCGTTTAAGACGATATTCTGAATAGTCAAAGTTCTTCACCAAGTATTTCCTTGAGTCAATAGGTGATCTGGTCTGTGACTGATAAGACTTTCCACACAGTTTGGTAAATTGGTATATTTCGGGATGATACCTCCTGATCATCACATCATAATCGAACCCACTCCAAAGATGATAGACTTATTTACAGGAATGAATACTCTGTCCTAGGAGTGTACTGGGTACACTTTGGGTGGCAAATGGCGACTGACAACGCGTTTTGGATAATTTTCTCGCAAGATACTGTGGAGTTAGTTTGGTTCGGAGATAACAAATGCTGAACACGTGACCACGACCCCGACGGATTGGCTTTCGACTACAACAATACGACTGCTGAGTAATGAGTCAAGGATATCCATCCCGTACAAACAAAACCGAGGGGATCGAGCATACTGCTTGATTTGTAGATCGTTCTACAACACTTACCTTATGACACTACATTTACACTCTATCATATGTATTATATTGCTGATTACTTGTCTTTCAGGAGCACCTGAAAATGCACTCTTCAACTATTGCTTATTTGCGGAGCACTTTCTGACTGGAAGTTATCGAAGGCAGTTTGGATTGTTCATAATATTCACGTTAATTTTCCGGTCCTAGTTGAATGCTAACTTACTATTTTCAGTAGGAAGCCTGTAGATCTCAATCAAAACGGCGTGATGGAGGAACGCGTATGACCTATCATTTGCTAAAACTGCCACGAGTTGGACAGATGGCTTCATGCCTTCTCGCGAAATGCTCCGAAACTTGACAACTTCCTCAGGGCGTGATACTGCATTGTGTCCGCAAATTCGACCAGAGTAGTCCTTTTTTAGAAGTCACTTCACGCACGGTATCATAACTCGGGACTGCTTAACTATGAATTACTTTTTTCTTTAAAAGAAATTCTGCTTCCAGTCAGAGTTCAACATAAAACGTTTCTCAACCACCCTATCCGCATATCTTTGAATAGTCGTGTATGCGTTAACCTATAATCTCTCACGTCCGACTTCCCATACGGTGTTTTATTACAAATATTAAACTTATCCTTACCTGGAACACTGGTATCTTCTGCATTTTCCAAAAGTTGCTGCCTCTTTATAAACACACACGGACTTGTGTACTATAGCGCTAACGACCAAAATGTTCCTTCTTCTCAACAGAATGGGTCGATCCTCCACGTGAGTTCAATTGCGTTTACCATTCATTTCATAGGTGACTGAGCATGGCCAAGCAACATTCATCCAGCAGGACTCCCACGCCATTACTTATCCATCTTACCATTCGCATCGTCTTTTTCATTTTGCATTTGCAATGGAGTAGATAAGGAAAAAGTTTGTTTCGTCTTTGTCAAAATGTTGCTGCCTCAAATAACTGCACGTTTCTTAATGGCATGACCGACTGAAAAGTGATGGATGGTAAGCATGCTATCTGCAGAACAAGGATGACAGTTCAGTCTGGGACGCTGCTAAAGTCATGTGAAGCTACAAGCTCGCATGGCTTCTAGACGAATAGCCAATCAGCTGACTTCGATGGACAAGGTCATCACGATCTCCAAAATCAACCAATCAGAGATTAAGTATCATTTTTTTGTGTTTAGTGGATATCGGCCCACTAGCCCACCCTCTATTTGGAACGATAGCGTCCATTTTAAGGCAAACACAAAGAGTCCTCTCGATTTGAGCCGAATTACTCGAAGGCAGACACTATATTCACAAATGAAAATGCATCGTGGCACAATCAGACTGCCTCATGTTAATGTGTTAGAGCATTATGCTGTCAGTATGTTAGAACAGTTGAAATTGTATTGTGATACCGTTTATCTTCTTAGTCTCAGCTCACATGATGCTTTTAGCCAATAATAATATAATAATAATAGCCAATTTAATAATGAACTTCATTTCACTGATACATGTAGCATATTCACTCGTCAGCTAACCATATGGATCAAAAGGCATGTTTGAACCCCACTTCTCTAAGTATGCCTCGGTTTGTGGTTCATCATCTAAGAGGTTCATGTGCCAGTTCATGACCTAACCGGAGATGCTGTACTCAGACTAACTATGGACCACTTATTCGATCTTTCGAATGGGTGAGGTCAGAAACTTGTGGACACATCTGTTTGGTGGTCTCCTTTGCACCCCATAGCTCAGGTAGCCCCTTACAAAGCTGGAGGGCTGGGGAAGCATTCAGTATTTAATTTGTTGGCGTGTTTAGCCACTTTTTGTCTGCGCAGTACGCATGAACAGTGGAAAGGTAATCTGTTAGACCGTACGTTTGACCAAACGAACTGGCATATTGCAGCCATGTATTTCCACTCATTTATTCTATGATTCATTGAAGTTGGGGGCCGAAACTATCAAGGCTGTTTCTCTAGCATTCTCTACTCAGCCATTGCGCATATCATCCTGGCCTCAACTAACTGCCTGTCTTATCTTCCCCCTGTGCACTCTACCATTATCCCGGCATATCTGCTCAATATGGCTAATGTCCTGTTCCATGTGGATGTTGGATGACTGGCATGAAACGCTTCATGTTTTCTCTCGCTGTTGCACGCTTCACTCTATGGGGCAATATAATAACCGTCGTCTCATGTCTCGCTGTAATATTAGTGCGCGAGATTCACCTATCCCTCGTTCCCATGGCCCGGCTGTTGAAACTTCTCCCTTGGAAACTGATTTGTACTATCGGAGTCCACAAACGACGCTGGTAAGAAATACAGAGGTCATCTGATGGGAAGGCCCTAGTATGTAGGATAAGAATTCTTCACGGACGCTGGAAACTTTGGAAACGCAGCGTGACGAGAGAGAGGTTGAAGCCCACAATTGCGTGTTGTCTTCGATACGTGTCCCTCTTAAGTTGTGAGATAGTCCTCCGAGTGCCTCCATTGAAAAAATGGATGTTTAAACTCCTGTCATTGTTGACTCACGCAGACGCAAAAGTCCGAATATGTAGTCCATCAATCCGCCAGTTTGGCCGATGTGCATCACATATCAATTAGTAATGCAGCAGTTTGGCCGATGTGCATCACATATCAATAAGTAACGCAAGGCAAAATGCACTGCTAAATAAAGCAGTATGTAAATACCTTCAAGTAGACAAACCTAACTCAAGACGGGCTGTCTTGGGGGAGAATTACAGCCAAAGCGTCCAAACTTAGAAGTGAAAGTGTCTTGGATTTAGTGATAAAAGTCGTTTCCGGAAATATGTTCCTAGTGTTCCTTGGGCGCTTCTGACAACGTGTTCTACGACCATCATTTTTTAAGCCTCGTTCTTTTGCACTGTTTGAAAGTACATTCAAACATCGTTCTGCTAGGCCTCATGAATGCACGCGGCAATACATCAACTCGAGGCACACCTGAATCGATTAGGGGTTTCAGCTCTGCCCTTTGATAATCTGTTCACTCAGTAGCGGCGGACTTCTCTGTCAAGAATCCTGAATGAGGCTGTCTGTAGTATGGGTGGACCGGATGCAAATAGTTTGTTTCGTTGGCGAGTGTGCGCAGAGAATTCCGTGATCGAGGCCTAGCCGGCCATGAGAGCACGCAGCATGCGAGTTCTGTGACTCGTGGAAACTATTGCGTGGCATCTGTTTGTGGAGTCACCAAACTGGAGAGACAGTTTTGGTGGATTTACGAACTAGACCCAGTCGGCACGCGCTTGAGATACCATTGGATCTGTTCTTTAAATGCACCTAGGATCCAAATGATTAGAGAAGAAAAAATTTTATAGGCCGAAGTCCAGTAAGAATGTCAAGACGAATCACCAACAGTTTGGTAAGAAAATGGCGGTAGTATCATCCGCCACTGATTCATGATCGAAATTGCTCTGTTGGTCACGCCAGTCACCTGACTTATTCAGCAGGGCTCGTCGTTGGACTTGTGTGCTGCCAACGAATTGTAGCCGATAACTTCACACTCGTTTGGCTGCAGGAGATAAGCGTCCTGCTAGGTTCGAATGCCTGCCACCGGTTCCTGTACAATATTCCGTAGAAGGACACATTGGTCTTCCGAGGGCTTTGATTAGATAATTCCACCCGACCTGTGGCTAAGCTAAAAATTCACGGCATTGTTGGGGAGATTTTGGAATTTTCGTCCCGTAAATGAGGCCAATTAATGCTGAAAAGCCGAGAAGCAATATACAGCTGTGTCATTCTTATTTGGCATCATCAGCTGGTGACTCGAATAACTTATTCTCATATATAGGTTAGGTGGCACATAGACAGGTCAGGTGGATACTTATCAGTGAAGCACTCTCTCCAGGTGACAAGTCCTAAAAACGAGAAAAAACTGCTCGATTTATGAAATTGCCCATCTCACGGTACCACAACGGAAGCATCGCGTTAGCAATGGCTTTAATGAACGGTTGAATCCTCTCAACTGAGAGCCGACAAAAATCAAACCACACTGCAGCAGTCTCTGCTATACGGCTATGGATGTTCATTTTGGTTTGACTTGACTCGTTTTGATTGGACTTGGTCTGGTTTGACTTAACTTTACACGCTCGATAGTTTGGCGCGGCATGCGTCTTCAGAGGATCATCCAATGGCAAAAGATACAAATGAGCGATACAATACAATTAATCAATATCTCTCACCTTCCTGATAATTTCTTTGCAATACTAAATTACACCTATATCAAACAATTATTTCGGTGTCTTAGTTTTCCGAGTTTGGCAGGAACACTTAAACAGTAACTGGTTGAAAGTGTCAAGGGTGACAGGAACAGTTTGTTACTTTTGATCCCTGTTCTAACTGGCTGTTAAGCTTCTGGAACAGTAAGCTAGCTGACGGTCAACGAATAGTTCAAATGTATTTTCCGCTTATTCCTCGAGTCCTACGGAGAACCTACCCGGCGCCGAATCGTTGGCTGGGGACTTTATTGGGTACTTGGAGTAAATGTGAGACTATTTGATTATGTGACCATCTGTGTAGACCAAGCAAGACATCTAAAATCAAAGTGTGCAGATTTGGATGCGTAATTCATAGGTGTATGTTTAACGGAGAATATTCTGTAACCAGATAAAAGACTCAACTGGCAGGTATCTAGAAATATACCATAGGTGGATGCCCTAAGAGACCATTTCTTCCTTTCTAATATTTTGGCTTAGAGTTCGAATCGTTCACTCACCTTCAACTCTCTGTCTTGCCATTTAAAAGTGGATTTTGTGAGCCACTTAGTTCTATTTAGTCGTATGAATCATGACAGATGTTGGGTTCATGTGAATGTTTCCCCCACCCTAATTATGTTATAAATTCTAACTACTGAAATTCGTTTGGAGTAGCAACGCAGTCAACTAGAAGCTGTCGTGAGACGAAGTAAATTCTGCAGGAAAAATCACCTCGATTCCGTGGGCTTAGTTTGCGTCTGGTGTAACCAAGGGCAATAACGTTGGGATCCATTTCGTAAAGATGCGGAATCATCATTTTACCACACCTGCACTAGTATTTACCGGCCAACCACAATTCCTTAACTTTCAGTGCGGAAGCCCGTGTAACAGCCGGCCTCGGATATCCGTCAGAACATTAGGTCACACGAAATTGTACTGATGAGACATTACCGAAAATGAATTTTAATATCATTGGGGGCGTCAGTGATTACTAGTTGCCAGTTACAAGTAGACTTCAGTAGTTAGGACTCCTACCTCGAAAAATTGAGGTCGGGAACGTCATCGAAAGGTGAAGAGGTTATTAGACAAATGTGTGATCTGCGACAAACGACTACTTGTCTGCACATTTTTAACACAAACGCTCATGCCATAGCTTACAGGTATTGACCAGAGATGGATAGATAAACACAGTTCAGACCAAAACACCGTACATGCACGGTCAAGTGTCAATGGGTCTCTACACTATTCACTTAGAAATTTGCACACAAACTCAACCGCAGTCAAGCACATAAAGTAAAGTCGGAAGTGTGGCTTGAGAGCTGAGCCAATTTATGGCAGTATGCTTTGCTTCACAGCCTCACCGAAGCCTTCTGTTATCTCCTCATTTTACAAAACGTGTACATGTCTACCAAGACAGGTCTTTGTACAGATTCAATTTTCGTAACTCAGATTTACTGGTTTGGTTTTGACCTTTCCACCTGACACTGTTTTTCGGCCTAAAATGACGCAGTTAAGATATATCACATTGAACCAATCCACTAGCACCATCCACCATTTCAGCGGGATTTCTCGACCCGACAGCATGAATTGAGCTCAGATATAAAAGAACCTTGATTGGTCCCTCTTCTGAGCTTGCCGATTGGTGCAGACAGAAAGCTGATGTATAGACAGGGAATTCCTTGGATTTTGAGTTCACGGTGTGCATTCGGACATACAAAGACTCCATACCTGGCTTCCTTCATTCTGAAAACCAGTTATGCACGTGTTGTCTGTTGTCCCGACTACGCTGGTTGGTCTCTCCTCTGAAGTAGTGTTTGGCGCGGCCCCAAACGCGTGGTAGATTGTCATGGCTCAGTCCACTAGATGAGTTTACTTCATGTCGCGTCTCCGGAAAACAAGGGATACGGTTAGATGTTGCCCCATTGTTTTGTTTTCGTCCAACGGAACGGTCTTAGATGTAAAAAAGCGGTTAGCTTGCAGGATGGGGAATCGCTTTTTTCTCGAAAGACTGGATAAATTCTATTCTACTGTCAGTTGCATGCAAACTGAGTAACACGATAGGATAGCAGTAGTTGAGCGGTCACGTAAAGTACACACACAGATAGCGGCTCATACACACAGATATCGTTTGACGAAGCCATTTGCAGAAGGCTTATTCGCATCATTCCTAAATAAGGTTCATTCTAGGTCAAATTTGATATCCGAGAAGCACGGAATATTTAACAGTGCGGCATTCCTTGCCCACTGTGCATTTTCCCCCACAAAAGTTTGCTTTACGGAAATATTCTTTACCTTAGAATTGGGGCAACTTATGGACAGAAATAGTGCTTTTATGTGTATGAATGAAGCAGAGGACAAACAGCTTTGTCCTCACAGTGATGAACAATGAGCAGTTAGAGCAGACTGTGTAGACGTTAGCGATGGAACGAGGACAACCTGCAAACACCGGAGGTCATTGGTGGGGTTACGAGAACGTAAAAAATCTTTGTTCAGCAAATCCCAATGGCTAGAATTCATTTCATCATAGATGATGTAGAATATTTTGTAGGAAAACCCCACAAAACGGCGAAAAGTTGTTTATTTGTGTGAAAGGTTGCTCTAGCAGGAACTCTGCGCCCTATCCGTCGTTGATGCCCTGACCAAGTATGTCGTCAGAGGAATTTGAAACAAACGAATTATCGATCGAGCTTCCTTCTGGGCATTGTACAGGCTGAACCAAAACTCAGTTTTCTACCTTGTAGCTACCACAGTACCTGAAACATGAGGCGATAATTTTGGTCTTATCGAGAATTTGAACTACAAGCTGTGAAAACTGACCACGGACACATTAGCCCGACTGAAATCACGCATGTTCCTGAACACGTGTCCACCCACACTATATTTTGCCCCTGGTGTTTGGTCCTGGTGCATGCAAGTGTTTTGAGCAATGAAAATCGGTTTCGACTAGATGTTACTTGCGTGAATGTTATCTGCGCACGCGCGAAATGCATAAACCTGTTTTCAAACTCGACGAAACAGCAGACTACTGAGAGACATGTGTTATATACAGGATAGACATAAAGTCCTGCTGCACTAAATCACATATTATCCTTTTTGTACCGTTTTTACTGTTTGTTGACGCATATACACCACATTCGGTGCATATGTGGTAAAGTTCAACTTATCTATTGTTTACAGTAAGTGAGTGTCTGTCCTCCAAGTCAAAGAACTAGACTTCAGTGGTCTGATGATCGGTCATGATGACCGTAGAACCATCGGCTTCCCGACGGGGAGGGGGTAGCTTAGGGAACTTCAAAATCTCTGTACTCTCCGATACTACTAGTCGATGCTGTGCCAAACGGGACAAGACATGGGGACCAAACGTTCTATCCTGTGAGCTTCAAGAGCTTATCTTTAAAACCTTTTTCATGACAAATAGTTTTGAGTACTATTGTCAATCACGCCCTCCATTGCGTATCTTCAAACGTAATGGTTGGTTACGAGGATCCTCAGCTTTGCGGTGAATTGAAAATACATGGCGCGCTAAGTAGACGTTTCGTGAGCCCATTAACTGGCGACATCACCTCCAACTTCGCCAAATGTGGTTGGGAGATCGCACCTTCTTGTGAAGTGAGTGGGCGGTAGTCCGTCATCTGGATCGCAGCTTTGTCCTAAAGTATTGCGCAATGTGTGACAGCACAGTGTAGAATGGCGCAATATTTTACAGTATAATAATCATTCAGCTGTAACATTCTTTCGGTTCCTAGCTGCCACGCCACCAGAAGGAAGCACGAGGGCTGGGATACTGCCAAGTTGCCCAAGTCTAGACAGTGGAAGTCGAGAAGCAGAGGTCGGGTTCGAACCAGGGACTTTCCGATCGGTGAATTCGCGCTCTAACCACTGAGCCATCTCGACCCCTGAGACATTTCGACCATTATAGTGTGGTACAGTACAGCATAGTATGCTGTATTGTAATATTGTGTAGTATTGGTATTTTGTACCACACCACTATACTATATGTAATAACGTATGTTTTGGCATACGGTGGTATCATCATCATCATCATAAGCTGTAAGAAACCGTGTACTTGTCGTACAGTGGTTGTAGCTGCCACAGTTTCGTCCGCCGATGATTTGGGGAGGTGAGGTAGGTAGCTGCGCATTGGAGGCGCGAGCTGCGTAAATGCACCACTGTCAATGGGCTGTTACGTCGGGGAATTGGGAAGGGGGCTATGCATTGAAGGCAATAGCTTGGATGCATGAGCGCCATTGAGGGCGCGATTGGGCCATGTCTGACAATGTCTCTAACCATTGATGTGGCCCGTCTCGGGGTCCCCATCCAGGAAGACGGCAGTGACCAGCGCAGCTGAGTTTGCTGGTAATGGCTTTTATACTTCGCTGCCAAGTCATTGTTTGACCGCCTCTGGCTCGTTTCCACCCTTCACGTGGTTGTGCGAAAAGAACCCTTCGAGGAAGTCGGTCGACTGGCATGCGCAGCACGTGGCCAAGCCAGCGCAACCTATGCAGTGTGATCAGTTCATCTATCGAGGGTGAGTTGTTTCTCCCGAATACCATTTGACGTACTTCAGCATTGCTGATCCGGTGTTCCCACCAGATTCGGGCAATGCTCCGGAGACATCGGTGGTCAAACACTGAAAGTCTTTTGACGTCCTCGGCGCGCAGCGACCAGGTTTCAGATCCGTATCATAATACGGAGCGCACCGCAGTATTATAAACTCGACCCTTGGCGGTGGTATAGTATAGTATGGTGTGATGTGGCACAGTGTGGTATAGTAGTGTGCAAGATAGCTTAGAATAGTGTGGCATAAGAAGGAATGAGATATGACAGCACAGGATAGGATAGTATAGCCAAGTAGAGTAGAGTGGAAGCTAGTATGTAGGAAAGGATATAACTCTACACTACGGGCACGAAGTGTTTTGACTACCCGACATTCATTCTGGGGATAAAAGGTGACCTCTTGCCGAGAAATGTCCCTCGTGAAAAGCAGAAAGAACCAATCGATATGGGAAACGCTTGTAGAGCAAGTAGTTTGTTTGCAATGTAGAGATCGTTGGGGAAACCCTCTAAAACTCGTCAAAATTCTTATCTTTGGGTTGAACAATCACCACAGCATTCTGCGAAGCAACATGGCCTCAACAAACCAGACTTTATACAGACAGCGCCAGGCCAAAGATCGCCAGATCGTTAAGGAGCCAAAATCGCTTTACTGATTGCAGTGTTCACCATGAGTTTTTTCTTAAATGTGACTCACTTTCCCACTTTTGATGACTGCCAGTGAACACACATCTGAGGTCTCCTGATGCTATCACTAAAACATCATTGCAGTCCTGTGAAGACAGCCAAATATATTCCCCAGCAAAACTGTTCCCCGTGAGGAGAAAAGAACAGTTAACGCGGCGAGCTACCCTCCCCCGGTTCTTCCTGGCTTCCTTCTATACGTCATTAGTTAGGATGACACGACATTACCGAAATTCTTTGTGCAAATGTCAAACCAACCGGTGAATACTGTACAACAATGCATGCGGTGTTTTCACACTCTTCTCATTATCTGTGCCTTCAATCTCCTGTTTTCTACCTCAACAGGGTTACGGCCAAGGGTTAGTCAAACCAGAAGGTAGCCAAGTTTCGGAGTTACGTGGCCGTATCAAACGTTTGCTGTGTCGCGCCAGAAAAGATCCGCACTATTATCGTTTCTTGCCTTGAACCGACTGAGGTGATTATATCATTTTATTCAAACTATGCACACACACACACATACATACACACATAAGCAAAAATAACGTACTCAGCCGGGGTTTATCCCACATTATTTATCGATATCGACTCACCATGGATCGATCGATCGATCGTTTGAGGTCAGTCCACAGAAATCGACTCCAAACAAAACAGAGCATGTCCAATTTTGTTCCTAGCAATATTCTGTTTGTCCTCAACAACAGGTGGAGCCTTCAGTGATTTCGGTCAACCGACGAGTGTCCTGCGCGCTTTCGTTATTTTTTGCCAACCTACAGCTTTTTTTGTCCTTTGCTTTATCACAGTGAGGTAGTACTGAATGCCAGAGGTGTTATCTTGTATTGTTTCACTAAATTCATTGCCTCTCTCTCTCTGTAATCCATTTGTGCCCCTCGAGGCTATTTCCTTTCATGTGCATTGGGCAATCTGTTCCCCCGCCCCTTGGAAGAAGTTGCTTTCGGCTAGCCCAGCAACCATCCTGTTGAAAGTGAATCTTAGAAATTCTAAAATTTGTTTTGAGATTCTTCATTCTTGTCTCGCAAAGTTACACGGAGGTCACCCCTTATTGGTTGTTTCCAGCAATCAGGCGGGGCCAGGTTGAGTTACACCCAAAAACCCTAAAAGTCAACTCGTTCAGATGGAGGATTACCAACAAATGAGACGCTATGAATACAATAAGATAACATGAAGCTGTACAAGCCTCAAATCGATAGATTACGTCGGATTTTATACAGAGTCAGTTATGGTTGATTCCAAATGGGATCCTGTACAAATAGGTAGGTATAAAACAGTACACCTTGCAAAATTTCACTCTGCATCGAGACAAAATAGCTACAAGGTTACAAATCTCACGTGACTGCATCAAACTAGACCCGCAATGACAAGTCAGTTTACGTTCAAATCAAAACAAGAATGGAGGTATAGGAATTCCGTCCTACGCAAGAATAAAAGAAAAGAATCCGTCTCTTCATGAAGGAAACTACTCACAAGGTTATTGAAAACTGTTTGCTAACCCATAGCCAGTTTTGTCCATCTTGGGGCTCATCAAGTAGGCACATTCCCCTTGTTTCCGTCAACTTGAACCCAAAATGGAAAGATTTGGACAAATAAGCGAGAGATTCAGTTGAGTGTCCCGTGAAAAGCATATTGATATCCAAATGAGTGTAGTGTCAGAATCAACACCCTTTTTATTATTGTTGTTGTTGTTGACATTGATGGATTACAGACATGTGTCGTGGATGGATCGGACGTTTTTTCAAGGTCACTTCACAAGCGCGTCTTTCTCAATCTGCGTTGAAATTTGGCTGGCTGGCTCAGGGTTTGTCAGTATAGTTGCAACAGTCTTTCTTTGTGATCTGATGACACCTGGTCAGCTGTAAATGGTTCTCAGGTGGGGTTAAAAGATTTGCTCTTAAAATTCACTTGAGCATGCCGGTAAGCAAAAGAGATTCAGATTCCAACGTACCGGCATTTTCGACCCTCAGTAGGTCACTGAAAAACCGCTATCAAGATGGACATGGTGAACTGTTTGATTTCTGCGTCCACTCAAAGGGTGTTGTGGATTGTTTCTAGGTCTACATAAGTTGCTCCGTTTCAAGCGGTCTTCGTATTGACCATTTAGCGTTAGTTCCACACAGTAGGGAGGTACGAACAATTTGTGTCCTCTTCGACAGTCCATTATCGGTTTCTTTCTTCTTGGGGTTCATCAGGCAGACATAGCCTCACACTTTCCGTCAATGAATGTCAAAAGACATCATGTGTAGTGGCTCAATACCTGGCGTACGACACGAGTTCGAGAAATACATTAATTTGCAAATCGATTTGGTTATGCGAGAGACTCACCTGGAACCCAGCTGAATCTCCCGTTTTTTGATGTTTCCAGGCAACTGAATGTGCTGCACCAGGCCGCCTCATGTTCCAGTTTCTACGATATTCCAGATATCGCGATACATGTATATACGTAATACACTACTCATAAGGTTGCTGAAGATTCTTCGACAGCCCACGAACTGGTGCAGCACATTCAGTTGCCTGGAAACATCAAAAAACGGGAGATTCAGCTGGGTTCCAGGTGAGTCTCTCGCATAACCAAATCGATTTGCAAATTAATGTATTTCTCGAACTCGTGTCGTACGCCAGGTATTGAGCCACTACACATGATGTCTTTTGACATTCATTGACGGAAAGTGTGAGGCTATGTCTGCCTGATGAACCCCAAGAAGAAAGAAACCGATAATGGACTGTCGAAGAGATATCTGCAACCTTCGGAACTAAGAACCTGAGGCTGCCTGTGTACATCACATTCAGTTCCAGAGATTCGTGAACGACATATTCAGCTAAGAATCCATTGGTTTCTCCGTCAAAGCAAATTAATGTGCAGCTAAGTGCATTTCATGGGAAAACGTGGGTATAGGTTCTATTTTTGTTGTTCCGACAGTTTGTTTTATTTCAAAACAATTTATTAATTCAGCTCAACTATTTCCAGTAGACTTCAACAGTGGTTTTGTACTGATTCAGCACAAAAGAGCAATTAAGAAACATTGCTCTGAATAGTATCCTTTATGAATATATACTGCGATATCTCAAAGATCGTGGCCACTGAAACGTGAGGCCAACTTTGCGCAGCACATTCAGTTGAAGGATGTCCTAAACGAGAGATCTAGTTGAGTCTCCCGTGAAAACCACATTGATGTGCAAGCGGATGTATGTGTTGAAACATTTCTGTCCTTCGACTGCAACTTCATGTGATACTGTAACAAATGTTAACAAGATGCGCCGACGCGGCTGAGACAAGCGATACGCTTACTAATGCTAGTGCTCAGTCTGGAACCCGTCACTGCTACTGCCCAACAACGTCTACATATTATCGCGCCTTTAGTGCCATTGTGAATAATCACCCGAAAGCTAGGTCTACATAAAGCTGGCTTATTTAAGTAGTTGATCAACTTCCAAGGCATACTTAAGTCGATAAGAATGTCTGCAGTTTACTGTACCACGTTCAAAAACCAATCAGCTCTCCACAAGCATTTCTTTGTGTTCAGTGCCTGGTGGAAGCCTACAACAAGCATTCAGAGGTCCCCACACTCAAGCACCCATTCAGAAAACAAGGCCACGAACATCGATTAGCAACCATATATAACAGCGTCTCCAACTATGCACGAAAAGGATAACGTGAGTCTCATTCTGGACGACGCGTCGCGTACCCAAACTTCTCGTAGTTATTCATATAGCCCTCTGTTAACTGACTACATCTCTGCTTAAGCCACTCTGGAGTGGGCGACAAAACAAACAAACCATCAGTTAGCACGCCCAATACATGATCAAGACATCGCCAGACACATGCCTCGATTGAAGTGACTGCTGGATAAGTGAATGCCCGTTTTCCAAGTGCCTCGTGGATTCACCGGCGCAGACCTATCGAAGACCCGAAGACGTATCAGTTCCGTTGGTCACTGAATTCACGTCAGTAGTCTGCCGAATTACTGGTAGCTCTGGTATGTTAATGGGTTTTTGATAAGGTGGCGGTTGCTCTGTTTGCCGAGCTTTGCAATTTTCTCGCAAACTTTCTGCCACTATTCGAGGAGACATCGGCAGTGCACTCGAAACTTTTGCAAGTAAATTACCAGGCTCAGCGAACAGATCAACCATCACCTAATCACAGCCTAGAGGCCAGGTCTTACAACCACAACCTGTACTTGTAAGCACGTCCTTCGAGGAGAAGAGGTATGCCGCCTGGTCTGCCTTGGCGAATCACATTAGTAAACGCCTTGAGAGACTTAGGGGATGGTTTATTGACTCCAATGGGCACTGCAGTCGAAGCTTGTACGGTTTCCAAGGTATACAAAGGTCTCCTTAACTTCACGCGCTTCTTTGGGATGTAAGTGACGGAATTTCCAGCAGCATGGCCTTATAATCTGCGGATGCAAAGCACATACCAAAGAGTGGAGTGACTTTGGTCAGTTTATCCAAAAATAGCTGTGTCTTCTTCCCCCAGATGGGTACTCTCGATACTTGAACTTTCCCCGGCGTCGTCACCCGAAACTTATGGGCTGTCAGCAATTCGTTCAACACTATCAAACACATGGAAAATTATGTACACTTGAAATGCGTTCACAATTAAAAACTGTAAATAAAAACCAACCTTACGACATTATACGACCTTTTCATAATCATCATCATCATCAACATCATCACAGACAGTCTTTTAAATATCCAACCGGTTTATGAATAAACACGCGGTTTGTTTCAGTGCAGTGACAAAGTGGTTCATTTTCTGAAGAATACACAAGCCTAGTTGTGGCAGACCCAGATTCCGCATTGCCTCATCGTCATATCTGACGCACGTCAATTAAACGAACGTTCACGTGAGCCGGGAAAACCACTCAACAGTGCTATCTAGACAATTTTCACAGCTAGATTACATCACGAAATTAGTTCCAGTGAACTGTTCACGAGTTAAATCACGTGAGGAGTTTTGTTGCACTAATTCTTCATAGTCTTATGCTCCAGATCAATCGTATTTTGTCGGCTCACGAAAATTCAAAACGCATTCCGACAGGCAGAATGGTTTTTGTGTGGTTCTGTTACTCACACTCGGAGCCGACTTCACAAAGCGGTTTAGGCAGACATCTTGGCTGTGTTCGCGTGCATTGTGTGACTACTTGCGTCAGACTCTTCGCCTGTGTGCGCCGATCAATCCTCCATTAGCCAGTGTCTGTAACCATTGTGATCAGCACAGGATTTGCTTAGATCCTGCGATGCGTGACCAAACCCTCCTTGGAAGCTTGACAGTTATTGGTAAACAAATCTGTCACCCAGATGCACTAAAAAGCGTCCACAATGGACGGCTGATGATAATGACGTTCAACCTGCTGATCACTGTGACAGTCTGGAGATGCCGCAATACGGTCTACATGTGAACGTAACTTACAAGTCAACCTCACAGGTACGACACAACCACCGAGCCTACGTGGATCGAATTTTGCTGCAGTGACGCTAAACTAATATTCGCTTAGTGCATGCACCGTACGACATATCATAGTGGGTGATTAAAGATACCTTAACAAATGCTTCAAGTTCGCCAAAATTCTGGTAGGTCAGTGGTCCTCTACGAATGCAATGATCTCGAGTTCATCACTGTGAACGAGTTCATTGATTGAAATCATCGTTTGTTTCACCCGTTGGCTGATAACTGCGGGGCAATTTGAGACGAGAATCCTTCGGTTCACCAAGATCCTTTCTCTTTACCTCTCACTACACACCGAGGTGTTATTTCGTTGGGACGGACTACCAAGCCCACAAGGATAACCAGTATCGACCCGCAGAACACCACGTGCTTCCGTTAATTGGGTCACCTGGTATGAACCGAGTTCTGAAAATGTGCCCAGTATCCATGTCAGAAAACTACCTGTCACGTTTAAACTCACACAAGTCTGACTAACCACACTGACGCAACACGCTCGAAAGACAGAGAACGATTATTTTTCTCGTGCGTACACTTATTAACAGTTGGAAGCTGGCAGAATGACAATAATTTCACTTTTCATATTTCATTGTGTAATTTTTTTCTCGCTCTCTTTACTTCCACTTTCAGTGCAACTATCACTCAGCTGATCACGCGTTCCTATCTCTGATCGATCTTCGTTTGATTATCACATGTCCTGATTCATCCACTCCGATCGATTTAAACAAATGGGCCAATCATTCCATGTGCACGATCAACATGAGTTTGACTCCTATAATTTCCGGTTTGTTTGAAATGGACCAGCTACCCGGGATTAGTACACGCCCTTCAATGGTGAGGACGCACTAAGCACGATAACATAAGTCTAAATGAGTCACATTTGAGGTCTTTCACCACGTCAAGGAAAGAAAACTCTCTGTTTCAGAAAACTCTGCAGCTAAATGAGAGGTTCGCAGCATACAATCAGGAATCATGTGGATGGTCACATTGAATCTATATAATGAAGTAAAATATTCATCAGCGCGCTGTTCATCAAATCAGGCGGTACCTTCTTCAGCGGACTATGCTGAGCTCAAACAAAGGTTCAAACAACCCTTCCTGCACTCTGTGCATTTGTCCTAGATAAATGGCGGGGAACCCGTAGACAAAGTCGCCGTGATGGGCCGTTGTGACCACCAGTAGTGTTGACCGACTGAGTGACAAACATGCTTTCGCGCGCTGTGCACTGTCGACAGTGTGGTGACTAACATCGGAAAGGTCAAAAACTCGATTGCAGCATCAAATGGACAACCTTCGAAAACCGCTTGCACCCATTAAACTGAAACAGTTCATACAGTGCTTTTCGGCTTTTCGTGGTATGTTGGCTTCATTCACAGGACGAAATCTCAGTGGAACATTTTAGTATTTTCTTAAAAACTTCCAAAAGAGGCTATATCTCAAAATTTGATACATAGAATGTTCGGGGAAACTACTGATTCGTCTTGCCTAGCAGGTTACGAAAGACGCTTTCCACTCAAAGCACTATAGTTCAAATGAACCATGATTTACGGTCAAAACGCTGTGTACGCAAACGAAAACTGACATCTGCCGGCATCAGCTAGTAAAGACTGGTGTAAACGGATCCCGTGGGCTATGGTAGCAAAATTTGACAGAGTTGTAAAGCCGGCTGTCCTCGTTTCTCCCTATCTCGTTCAAGCCGTTTGCGTGCGGTCAATAAAGCGTTGAATTTTACGTCTCGTCTGTCTTCGACTGGAGAATCGATCGATTGATCGATCCACCAGTAACAACAATTGCTCAGTGTTTGTTTTGTTCCGGTCGGCTGCAGTTGCCCGCCTGACAACGCTTAAAAAAGAAAGTAAAGAATCGCCCCGATTTTGTTCGCCCTGGTCTAGTAAGAAGCTCCTTGCTGTTGATGAGGTATTTGTTTTCATTCTTTTTAGTAAAGACAAGTGGTATGGAATTTTTCTCGGTTCCTTACTCAGAATCAATGTACTGTTTGTGTGAATGGAGTAGCAAGCGAACAATAACGATTACCATCGTCATGACTAGGAGGCAACCTAAGAAATCTGGTTGTCATATTACTACCGTGCTCATAGAAAATAGCGCCACTGAATTGACGACCTGTCACCGAAAAAAAAACAAGTTCAGAGCTTTACAAATACACTCATTTGCACACCACTTTGGTCTTGACAGGAGACTCACCTGGAACCTAGCTGAATCTCTCGTTTATAATGTTCTCAAGCAACTGAATGTGCTGTACCAGGCCACCTCATGTTTCCGTGAGCTATTTGTTCTACTGTATAGACGTAATACACTACTCAAGTAGAACAAATAGCTCACGGAAACATGAGGTGGCCTGATACGGCACATTCAGTTGCTTATAAACATCACAAACGAGAAATTCAGCTGGGTTCCAGGCGAGTTCCCCATCACAACCAACTTGATATGCAAATGAGTGTATTTGCAAAACAGTCCAACTTGAGTTGACGGAAACTCGAGGAGTTTGTCTACCTGATGAGCCCCAAGAAGGGCAAAACCGGTCGTGGTCTGTAGAAGAATTTTCAGCCACCTTATGAGTAGCATATTATGTCTAAACAAGCTCAGATTTTGTGCTGAACCTAATTCGTTGTTATGTTTGACGCACAGAAAAGCATTTTAAACCGCGTGTTTCAAGGTCGTACCTGTAATGTGAACCTTGAGTAATGTTCCCGAGTGAGTTATGTTCGCGTCAGTAAAATCTTTTTGTTAAAACCCACATTTTAGACGGCTGTTTTCCTTCAGAAACTCTCATTCCCTCCATTTAAAACAAGGCCTCTACAGTCTTGCCGAAATCAACGTAAATTGTTGCTTCCTAATCTGACTTGCAATAACACTGATGCTGTGGAGTACGGTGCGGTAGGTGGAAACGATGCATTGTGGGTTTCGAAACAGAGTTTTGTTCAGAAACGAACAGAAATACATCTTTATTTGCGGATTAGGTTGATCTCAAACGGGGTCTAGCTGATTTCCAAACGAACTTCTTGTTTATGGTAGTTCACCACTTGCTTACTATTTGATGCTCAAAGAGAAAATGGGGTTATTGGAAACCCGATGACCAGACCGTTGGTAATGGTCGAAGAATTTTCGTCAACCTCATAATTAGTGTTTAGTCAAGAAACTGAGGGCAATTTACGTTTGATCTGACCCACCTAATCTATCCAAATGTTACTGAATTCAAAGTCAGATTCCTACAAACTTGTACGATTTCCGTTTTCCGGTGGGATTTTTCGCTCAAAGCCCTTCCATACTACTAACACATCAGAATGGGAAATATCTCACATGCAGCGTGAATCTTCATTCAGTTGCGTGAGTCTTCCTCCTGAAGACCAATCACTTGAGAAGCTAATCAACACGTGACCAAGTGGTGTGAATCATGTGATTGAAGCATGATTGACACTATATCCTGTGACCGTTTAGCTACTGGCCAGAAGCCTGGGGGTTTCGAATCGCCCTGGGGATACGTAAGATGCGCACTGCGATTGACTTCAAACAAGGATTTTCAGGATTGGTTCAAATTACCTGCAGTATGAAAGCTCCACTAAAGTTCCCAAGTTAGTTGCCAAAGCTGAATTGTCGTACCAAACGAATGATCGCCGAACTGAGATCATTTGAAACAAATAGTAACTGTCCAAAACGGAGCTCTGTGCATTCGGAATTTCACATCTATACGTTCAAGCACCTGTTTTTTGTGAGCTCCGATAACCGGAAGCTTCTCCTCACAAGCTCTCCAGCAATTTCGGTTGCTGTGCAAAACAAACACCTGAGCGATTCTACAGGAGGATGCAAGCGCTGCCGAGAGATCTAGTTTACTTCGATGAGTAAACTGCCTCTGTGATCTGTTAAGAGGACTGGCAGTACCTAAAATGTGCCTGCCCTGGATTTCTGCGCTACAAGACAATCAGTAAACGAGTCACCTGATAACTTCATATTGTTTAGTATTCCATGACACATGCTGAGTCTTCTCAGCAGGCAAACTCTGCTTTGTTGCACTGCACTGCGGTTCGCTCTGGCTGCGTCTATAGCACAGCTTGGATGTAACTCTTGTTGACAGTATTTCTGAGTACGTACTTTTATATGATAGTAAGATCAGCTGAGTAGCTCGAGAGTTTTCAGAATTGTAGGCTACAGCATGGAAACAGCTGATCGCCCACATGACACCGACAATACACGGTGAAACCACAGGCTCCAGCTCCGACCGTCTAAGGGTGCACTAATAAGAAAGAACATGTTTTTTGTTCGATGATATTTATGCTATTATTTACTAGTTCACAGGACATCGTAATAATCATACGTGATATACCTATGATTCAATCTCAAGCAGTCCACGACACTGGAAGTCAAGTAGAAACAAGGAAGGTACAAAGTTGCGTTTGTTAAATGCACCGAAAACAGACACCTTTGGAAGGTGAATAAGTACACGCTACTCGCTAGCCCCGTCCTCAAACTCAGTTACCAACAATCATAAAATGCAACGGAAAGGTTAAATGTTTCTTCTCGTCACGCTGTTTTCTGAACCCTACTTTGAGTAGAAGACAGGCTGGAGAAAGCACGGCCTGGCATTGAAGCCTACGAAACCTAACAACTGGTCCGAGCCGCCTGCGAGTAGTCATCATCATAGACAGCAACAACAGTGTTGACACTGATGCTGCACTAAGTACAAGCACAAAGTTTACCCGTTTAAAGCCTCAGAGTGGAGAGAAGAGAAATAAGTGGATGGGAGAGGGGATCTGGCGCCGGCCCAGTGCAAACATTCTGAAGTGCTCACATTCACAAGCACTCAATCAGACAGTCTGGAAAATAACTGACAGCATGAACACCGTTGACATCAATTAGGCGCCATTTCTTGCAATGTCTCCAGTCCCAGCCAAGCACAGGTGAGGTCACGGGGATCTCATCCTGGAATGCGTACAACATCAACAACACCCAAACTCTTCGTGATCCCTTTCACGCCTTTCTGCCAAGTCACGCGCTGTCCATCTCACGGTTTACGCCATTCTGAAGGAGGCACGGAGAACAACACTCGTCTCGGTAGACGGTGTTTCGGCATGCATAGCACATGACCGAGCCATCGTCGTCGGTGGTGCTGGATGATTTCCATTGAAGTACCTGCAGCGCAACCATATACCCGTTTTCTAATCACCTCGTTACGAACACGCTGACGCCATCCAAAATCAGCCACGCTTCTGAGGCATCGGTGATCGAAAACCTGGAGACGCCTCATATCATCTGTCTGCAGAGGTCATGTCTTGCACCCATACAACAACACAACCCTTACTGTAGCCTGGTACACACGACTCTTGAGGTCTAGTGAGATACCTTTTGACGCCAAACATCCAAGTGACATTTTCCAGTGCTTGCATGGGTCCCATCATCATCGCATTGTTCAATATAGGCGTGTTGGTTTTTGTCCAGTCGATGTAGTAGACCTAGGGCCTGCTGCTCACCGTTGATGGAGGGAAGGTTATCTGGTGTTTCAGTCTTATAGTTACCCGACTCTCAAAACAAACTTCATTGACGAGTTACTTTTCGCTCCGTTGTCATACCAGTTAGTTGGGTGCCACCTGAATTCTCTTTGATGGCTTATCCGGTGGCCGTGGGTCTGTTCGCAATTAGCATGCAAACGTTTTGTCACCAGCCGAGATGACATCGTCAAACCGCGGTGATGTGAGCGATCAGCCTTCTTGGGCTCACTTATGAAATCCGGTAAATGATAGAGACACCCCACTGAGCCGGACAAGGGTAAACGAAAGCAGAAAGACGGTTACATAAATAATGACCAAGGTTCAAATTGACCTGCTTTATTTCAGGTCATTGCTGTCAATCGGTCACATCAGGGCCGAGAATGAGCTCGAAGGAGGTAAGCTAACTACGTTTGTGTGTGTGTGTGTGTGTGTGTGAGTACGTGTGTGTTTACGGGCCAGAAATACCACGATCGTCTTCTGCTTGGACTTTGCTCTGTCAGCGGACCAATACCAAGTTGCTTGACATTGAGGGCATGCGATAAAGCCATGAACCATCAATTTCAAGTCCGCTAGATGCCATATTCAAGCAGTAATAGAACCCGGGCAGAGATTGGTCCTCCTTCTGAATGGCAACGTTTCGCTTGAAAGTACGCGATTTACCATTCTGGGATATCGATCGGCAGCCTTGAATTATCAAGGATGGTTGTCAGATGTGAGGAGAACCAAGGAAACCTGAAGGTTTTTTTCCTTTCCCTGTTTGCCGTTCCTGACACATTTTTGCAACAGAATGCAGAGGAGTTGGGAAGAAAAATGCGACATATCGATTCTACAGCCATCAAAGGATGCCCCTGTTGGTGACCGTAAAATCGTTGGCGTACGCGAGGAATATCATGCGCTGAAGTGGATGAAATAACCAGGAGCAGTCGTTTAACAAAACTGACGGCTACTATTAACTGGACGACATGTAGGCCCTAATGAATACGAACGAAGCCAGGCTACATACGGATGACAACAGGCGCAAATGCTGTTTTAGGCTTACGGGAATTGTTCAAACGGCGCATCTGATATTTCATAAAGCCATCGCGCTCAACGAATAACATGGCTGAACCTAACGCAATTATCACGTGGTCTGTATACCCACCTTTCATAACTTTTAGAAACACAATGGCTTGGTTACTTGAAAATAAGCAATTCTATCTTTATATGTTTGTGTTTTGTTGGGTCTCCTGTATTTGAGAATACTAGTTCATCCGATGAGTGTCCCTTATGTAGTATACGGTGTCTGTCCGTTTGATTGACTTATATGTAAGTATTGGTGATGTCAACCTTGCTTCGGCTCTCGAGCTTTGTTTCTGTTTTCCATCCACAGAAATTGTCGTGAACACCTGCCTTCGGAGAATCACTGTCCCCTGGTGCTTCCATAGCGTGCATACTACATATTTGGCGACCACGCCAGGATGGTTACCACACACTGGTGGACCTACCACAAAGACCCTGGCTCTAAACAGGTGCATACACGTTGCCCAATCACACGGCGGAGGGAGCCCCAGACACAGCAACCTCAGCATACGCTCACCAACCTCAAGCACACCACTAGCACCGGCCAGTTCACGTAGGCTATCGTAGACAGGGTACACCGGGGCCGGTGTTCTTCAAAATGGGGCCAGTGTAGTATACGGTGTCTGTCAATTTGATTGATTTATATGTAAGTATTGGTGATGTACAACCTTGCTTCGGCTCTCGAGCTTTGTTTCTGTTTTCCATCCACAGAAATTGTCGTGAACACCTGCCTTCGGAGAATCACTGTCCCCTGGTGCTTCCATAGAGTGCATACTACACTTATCAAGAGCCTGTGTTCTGTTTGTCTGACCAGTCAGCCTTTCAGGTTTTAATCCCACCAGCAACTTCTAGAAAGAACACTATGAGGAGATGTATTGATGAAGATTACTTCGCACTTCACAGACTGGAGCAGATTTAGACCCGGTCAGAGAGGACTGAGGAGAATCGGAGGGGGAATGTACCACCGAATTCGGTCAAACGCATGTACAGACGATGTACTTTGGTCTGGCTAATTTTCTAATGTGTTGGCTCCTGCGTAGACTTGACATCACTGCGTCCACTACATGTTGAAGAGATCACATTTAACTAGGTGAGTTTCTTGAATCTAGGGGGCATAAATATCCGGTCACAGTCTTGAGAAACATGATGCAACTGTTTGAGCACACAAACCAGCTAGACTGATGGCTTTATGGTTGAGATTTTTAATTGACTGGTTTATTTCATTGATCGGGGAAGCCGATCTATGCTAAAGAGCCGAAGAACAATATACAGCTGTTCCATCCCTATTGGGATTCATCAGCAGTATGCATCTCACGAAACTCTAGGAAGAGTGGAACTCATGAACTCCCGGCTAGTAGTTGGAACACTTAACCTTTTGGCCACAAGCAATTGATGAGCCGCGTGAGTAGCAGGCTAGAACGTCATCCATCATTGTGAGGTGCACACTGCAGTAAGGATGAACCAGCTGTACTTTTCTTTTCGGCCTTTCATAGTAGATTCGCCTCGCTTACACGACAAAATATCTACTAAAAACTTCATCTATTGACTTTTTGAGAGTCCGCAAACGGAAATAACGATGTGAATTTTATGAATGTATCAGGTGGCCCCAAGATTATAAAATCCTGGCCTCATGTGAATTCAGGTCATTTTGAAGTCATTTCAACATGCACAGTGAACTAACTGGCGACGGTGATGGATGTCCATCACTGTGAGGCATACATCTGCATAGCATATCTGCGACTGTGCCGGATGTTTTAGCTAACCTACAAAACTGAATTTGTGGCATATATAAAACGGGGACAATCAAAATATCATATGAAACACACAAAAGGCGCCGGGAAGCGTTTTCTGAGGTTTCTTGGCGAACCGATCACAGCTCGTAACTGGAATCTTGCTTGATTAAAGCGTATTCCAAGGCTTCTGTCGCGCTTACCTTCCGCACCTTTTACTTTACATTCGGTCGTTCAAGACACATGCTTTGACCTTCTGGATTTCGGTTGCGATCGAATCTGTGTCCGTAAGCCATCCGTTCGCTCACGGATGGTGTAATTATGGCAAGAAACAGGAACGATATTTTACTTTTGCCACGGAATGTGTGTTACTCCGTCCGTGGTATATCAATAGACGACATCAAGTATGAAACCTCATCTCCAGGCGTTGATTCTGGCAGACCTGAACAATTCCCCACACGGTACCCCCCCACAACATGCAACAAGAAATGGACCGTATGACGCGTAAATATCTCGTTATGGAAAGACTTGTCACCAGCCCCCTGTGGAAGAGCGTAGTAAATTTATCGTTTAATCTTTGATTTGGCGATGATGAGCCTAATCATAGTTGCTCGATTGCAACCCACAGGTTAATTCACTATGACAGTTCAAACGTTAGGTGCGGAACTCAACAGGTCATCTGAATTCGGGTAGATAGTCTGGTTTTATCTTTATATACGTTGATCTTAGCAGGGAACCGGATAATCACCAATGTTTAACAAAGGGGAGAGCCAGCAGTGAACGGGCCGCGGGTCCGGTTAGTGTTTGTGCACCTGACGAATCCCAGTTGAAATTTAGGTCGGAGTTTCCTGGATCCTACCGTAACTTCGCCGAATGTCTACTCACTCTAACTGCTTGGTCGTTCAGGTTTCGGTCCAGCGTTTAGCTGATTGGGTGAGTTGAGTACGATGTAGACTTCTTTGCTCACGCGACTGAAAAATGAGACAAAAGCTAGGCTACTATACCCTGTCTAAATTAGATGTTTTTATCTTGGACCACAGTATATTCTTTGCTTGGTATGGCTGCTGACCAGGTAGCGGTTGATACTTCTGCTGAGGTGGCTTGCAAACGTTTCGTCACCATGCGAGGATACATCGTTAGTGAGCGACTGGGTGGGCGATTGTTGCATTTTCACTTGCGTTTATATAGTTTGTAAATATCAGCCAACAGCAGTAACATGACTGGTCAGTTCCAAAACAACCAATCACGTTACCGATGTTGATTGCTATGTACAAAGTATGCAAACGCAACTAAATATTGGAGCAGTCGTCCACCCAATCGCTCACAAATTATGATTCATCACATGGTAGCGAAACGTTTGCAAGACACTTTCCATGCTCGGCGAAAAGATCAACTTCTATTCGATCAATAGCCGACTTTAAATGCAATCCTCGTTTACATTATTCTTCAAGCGGGTCTTAGCAAACGGAGACCGCCTTAAGTTTCAAATTGAAAGTTCGCGACTGGGGCAACCTGAAAAGCCTACGAAATATTCAAGAATGTTCCACCAAACTTTTAAGACAACTGTCCATATTGAATACCGTGTGCTTCTTTGATGTAGCGCCTTTATTTAAACACGCGCCGTTCCATTGAAACTGCAGATTTTTGTGCAACTCCGTAGAAGACCACTCGACTGTTACACCTGTTGATATCCTGAAACTGTTGAGGTTCACTTATAAGACAAGTGGCTGACTGTCGGTCAGGTAGCAACTGATCTGGTTGGCGAAATTGATAAGTGGATAATTAAAAAAACTCTATAGTTGAGGTATCTCCGTGGGTAGTCGGATTACTTTTTTACATAGGTAGGGTTTCTTGCAAGGTCTTCGTCACCACTGGAGTACGTAGTGGGGCAGCAGCGTGCCATGTCTTGGCAGCGCATCACATCATCTCAATAGGTGATCGTCTGAGATACCTTTGGACAGTATTCATAAATAAATTCACAGAGTTTGCCATCGTTCACACCACCTGTCCAGAGAGTTAGTCCGTTTTCTCTCTCTCTCTCTCTCGCACAGGCCGCTTCCGGCCCTCAGTTTAGTTTGCATTCAGATTTTGCACAGGCCCGTTACGGAATACACATAACTGAGAATGAAATAATTGCCGGCACACACGCACATGTGTAAATAGTTTTGTGAGGTTCGATAACGCGGTATGTCAGTTGACAAATCAAATAGCCACTTGAAAACTCAAAGTACGATTGAACAGTGATCGGTGATCCGTGAGATTAATCTAACGCTTACCGAAGTCATTCCGATCTGTCATTTTCAGTCCAGGTTCGCGGGAACTGGTGCCTTCGTATTTTGTCTTGCCTCGTTTCATTAAGAGGAACTTCTGTTGTATGGCAATTTGATGATGCAATTTGAGTGGCAATACAGCCGACATTACTGTTCCTGTTTCGATGTGAACGCGTCATACACTTTATTGAACATATAATGGGGGTAAACTGACTTTCAAGTGTGCGGAAAAAAACTGTTCAGCTGTAACACCCCTTCGGTGCCTAGTTGCCATGCCGCCGGAGGGAAGCACGAGGGCTAGGATACTGCCAGGTTGCCAAAGCCTAGACAGGGGAAGTCGAGAGCAGAGGTCGGGGTCGAACCACGGTCAGTAAGCTCGCGCTCTAACCACTTGAGCCATCTCGCCCCCAAGTGTGTGGGAACGCTGCAATTCGATTGGTACGAAGCAACTGGCTGATTATTTGCAATTCAGATTTCGTTGAGTATTGTGCAGGAAAGTTGGGCTGACACCCCAAACTTCCCGAAACGCCGTGAAGCACAAAAGCAAAGCGGCACAAAAGAGGATCGATTACCTTCCACCATCCACCGTAGTGCCACACGGCCATCGGCCTGCACGGCAAGTGTGCATCAAACTGTTCGTTGGGAGTACTCGAATGGGCATCGCCAACTTTTCACGGTCCTCGTGGACGATCGGAGAAGAACCAAATCAGTGGATTTGGATTTGAAGATGTTTGATCTTGAAAGACAAATGTAATAAAAGCCGTCCCACTGTGAAAACTGAAACGGAAGAACATCACAAACGACAGATTCAACGGGTTCCAAGTAAGTCTCTCGCAAAAGCCAATTTGTTTGCAGATGAGTGCATTTCGCTAACTGGCTGATTATTTTCAATTCAGATTTCGTCCCGTCAGTGAAATCAATTTACGCTGAAAAGCCGAAAAGCACTGTACAGCTGGTTCATCATTGTTGTGATGTGGTCAGGAGTGCGCATCTCACGAAACTCGCAGAGTTTCGAACCCGCGACTTTCTGGTCAGTGGTTAAACACAGCTGTTCGGCAGCAGTGTGATCAGTTCTGACTTGGACAGCATATAGTGCCGATCACGGAAATCACTGCAAGTGCTCAGGTGCAGGCTGACTCTTCGGGCGACGACTTCTCAGATTCAAGTTTCACTCATCTTGTGACATCATTCTTTATCTGAGTTAAACACAGTGATGATATTAGTTTTGATGACAAGTGTTGAGTCGTCTGAACAGATCACTCTCAGGAGAGACTGACTTATGGAAATGAGCCTCTTTGCTTGATTCCATCACTGATAAACGAGTGACGGTTTCAATCAGTAAAAAACGCTGGGAACCGATTAGGTAGTCATCGTTTTCGGAAAGGTTTGGTAACAATAGGTAGATTTATTACTGGGCAACGCTTCGCTTTTGACACAAAAGCTTCGTCAGGCCAAGTGACTAGGTTACGAGCTTGGTCGAGATTTAACAAGGCAAAAGGAGAACCAATCAGCTAAGTCAAGTTACATCTCTGTTGGGTATCGGCCGAGGGGTTTCGTGTGTTAGGGTGGGTGACCAAGTGTTAGGCCGATGGGGAACCTACATGGATTTGGGTTCAGCCTAGGGTCTCGTTCTTCCGGCTTGGATCACGTGAAGATCCCTATTGAACTTTGATTGGGCTGGGATTTCCACCCCCCCTGATTTGCTTATGATTCTACGTGCATTGAAACCCGCACACAGTCAGGTGTCAACTCCGCTTATCTAAGACCGCTTTCCATATGTTCGCCAGTTCCACACCCTCGATTCTGTTCACGTCGTGATGCTTGATGATTACAATTCTTCCCTATATAGCCTCATACGTTCGACGGGCGATGCAAAATACTCTAGAAAAGTGGTAAACGAAATATTGCGTTGAGAATCTTGAAAGGTCGGCCCAGGAGTCGAAGTGTTTGACAGAAAGGTGCCGCGAGACTTTAAGGACCCCTTTTGTAGCATCAGCTCCTGCATGCACGCGTGACCTTCAACATCAGACTGCTAGCATATCATTTGAATAGCACTATCCTCGTTAACGTGAAGTGTCAACTTCGGATGGTCTCGTTGGTGTGTTTTATTCGTGGCCTGAACTTTGAACGAAGTTACCAATGGAAAAAAAACCTTTGGTTCTAGAAGGTGAGCAGTCCACTAAGTCATACAAAGAACCACCGTCAATCTGGTTGACACTATGTTAACGACGCACACAGGCAGACGCCTCTCTTCCTGGGAGGTGGGCATATAGAACTACAGTTGTTTTGGCTTGCAAACTCACTACCTTTCAAGCCGCTAAAATAGAATTCCTTGAGGAGATTGTATTTGACAGTGCCGGCGATAAATGGCCACATTCCACAAAAACGATTGTAAGTTTGCGAAGGTCACTGTTGTTTTCATGAACCAATAGTAGTCAACCTTTGCAATCATACCAACAAATTAACCTTGACCGACCAATCAGGTCAATTGAGGTTTGAAACACTTAAGTCGGTGTGAGTTTAAAGAAAAAGCCAGTCTGAAACCACCCGGCCCGGAGACCCACTCCAAACTGGGTTGTATCGACCAAATTAAACAGTGTACGAATGTGTTTTACATTCTCTTCAAGCTGGAAATAAGATAACCGTTGCAGTTAGCTAAAGAGTCACGTGGAATTGGGAGCTCTCCGAACCTGAACAAATTTACTAGTCCAACTTTTGCATTCCATGCGTAATTATCCGTTTGGTAAGCTAGACAGCGTGTGTTTCGGGAAAGAAAGTTGGCAGCAGGACCTACGACCTCTGTAAGTAATAAGACAGTGAGGCGTTTTTCGATTTAAAAATAAAACGGGAAGAAACCTAAGAACCGAATAAGTCAACAAAAGTCAACCAGATGCGACGAGCTACTCGGTGGTAAAGTTGTCTTGAGGGTGTCCGCATACCGCTTTGGAATGCTGTTACTACACAAAGCCGGTCGTGTTCACATGGACTTACTGATCAGGCAGACACACTCTTTGATGTTGGTGTTCAGTGAGTCATAGGTAGCTTCTTCGTGGTTGAGCAAAGTCACTGGGTCAAGTCCCTTGTGCTTAATACCTTAGATCAAGTGACTGTGTTCCGATCTAAGCCTCTGTGGTTCCGTTTTCACGTCCTGAGGTTATTTTGTTTGTCTATCATGTGCCACAAGTAATCTCATGAGTTAGCTGATGAACCTTCTATTACATTGCTCAGATTGGATCCTGTTGGCCTAACTAGTTTCGGGATATCAAAGAAGATATTGGGGGTCGAATTTTAGGAGAACTCGAGTGTGGCACGACAGGACAGTATGGTAGAGGCTTCACAAGCCGACGGCCATCACTCCCAATACGGACCGATTGTGTGATTACCTCAATGAACGGGACTTTGATATCTCATAGGCACCTAGAAATAACTGGCTTGAATGGATATAGCAGGGAAGGTAGTTTGTGTAAACTTCAATGGTAGGGAAATTGCACTGAAGAAGAGCAATGCCTCTGGATAGGAACTGAATCAAGATTTTGAATAGAGGCAGAATTAGCCTCGCATTGCACAATTAGTTGTCGGGAAGTTGACAGAACTCAGATTGAAGTTCCGTCTATGTGTTTGCATTCTGTGCACTTCTGTTCACACGACATTAATCTTTCGGCGCGGGTTAGGACGTCGTTGATTATGCGATTCCCCACTGAGCGTTTGAATGGCGATCCAAAAGCTTTTCACACATCAAGTTGGAAAGAGTGTTATCGCGCAGTGTCGGTGGAAGGAAGCACAACAGTTGAATTTGTGAAGCAAGTTGTCACCCACGAGCTTCATGTTTAGAGAAAAACCTGAAGATCATGCGATAACGTAAACCTTGCTTCGTGTACAAGCTCCAAGGAACACTAGTTCATGCAACCAATTGCCTCGTCAAACATATCGGTGTTGGTCAATAATCACACCGTCAATAGTGGCTTAGCAATGTAAGTTACCATAACAGCCGGAGAGGAGTGACAGGTATGAAGCAATCCGAAAAAGTAAGGTCCGTGCGTAGCGCTACGCATCGCCACGCTCCCTAACAACGCACTAATGATGTCGCTTCGATTGGTGATGAAACGTTTGCAATTAAATTGCCCAGCTCAGCGAAAAACCAACGACCATCTATGCTACCTGAGCTACCAACATTCTCTTCCATAGAAAACCACGCATCTATGATTATTCATCCATAAACAATTGGTTGGTACTAAAACTTGTCCACTGGGGAATGACGACCTCAAGTTCATTGCGATTCTTCGGAAATGCATTCTGCCGGTAAACCAGCTGTGAAATGGCGCCTTGCTTTGAAGAACTCACAAATTCTATGAGAAATACACTTTTAGTGCATCGGACACAAACAGGTAACCTGGAGATTGCACATGTTCAACGTGTTCAACCGACTTTCACTTATCTCCCAGTACCGTTTCACCCTTTTGAAGGTCATCAGATAGCGTTGTTCCCGAAACCAAAGTCGGACGTTTTTTATTCCTTTTGTAAGTCAAGTTTGGTTCCTTTGTTCCGCTCGTGATTCATCGGAAGACAAATGACGGTTGGTTTCAGTGAGACCAATTCATTCCACCGTGTCAGTTGGAGAGTTTTTCAAACAGCTTAAGGTTCCCATTGACAACGACAACAAACTATCACACACGTGAATGTTTGCTGGACCCGACATGAAAGCAGTGGTGTGTTGACAATTGTGCACGAAAGTTGGGCTGACACCCTCAAACTTCCCACATGGCTGTGGAGCTCAAAAGCAAGGCGGCACAAAAGAAAAGAATCGATTACCTTCCACCATCTACCGTAGTGCCACACGACCATCGGCCTGCACGACAAGTATGCATCAAACTGTTTGTTGGGAAAACTCGAATGGGCATCGCCAACTTTTCACGGTCCTCGCGGACGATCGGAGGAATTCAGCTACGACTCACGTGAGCCTCCCGTCAAAACCAAAATGACATTCAAATGAGTGTTTTCGCTAAGTCCGTGCAATTTGGGTTCAAGTAGAACATCAGGTTGACGGAAACTCAGGGACTGTGCCTACGTGATGAGCCCCAAGAGGGGTAAAACCGGTCGTGGGCTGTTGAAGAATTTTCAGCAACCTTATGAGTAGCGTACTACGTATATACATGTATCGCGATATCTCGAATATCGTGGCAACTAAGACATGAGGCGGCTTGGTGCAGCACATTCAATTGGATAAGAACACCATAAACGACTAATTCAGCTGGGTTCCAGGTGAGTCACCCATTAAAACCAACTTGATTTGGAAATGAGTGTATTTCACCATCGAGACAGTTCTATTCAATGTATACTGATTGTGGTTCAAATTCATTCTCCGATTCGTGATAATAAGTGACTGGCTATTACGCCCGTTGCAATCTGCCGCGGTTGTCATTCCCTTCATCCCTGGTGCATTTTACGGCCTGTCGTGCTGTCTTCAAAACGTGGATTTTTACTCGTGAGATCCCAGGTAATTTGGATTCATTTGTAACATTGTTGATATGGAACTTAACAGCCTTATCTTATTCTGCATAACCAGACGTCTGAAATCGGTGTTTCTATCCGCAGCAAATTTGAAGGCATTGGTCAGAACTTTTGGACTGCTTCAGGCTTTTCATAGTCCTCTGCTTACGAATCTAGTCTCCACGTTTGCACAGAGATAAACCACGTGTCCTCCATAAGCTCACTTGATTGATCCATCCAATTGATTATTTCGTGGTGTAGCCACAAGATGAGCAATGCTCACAGGCCAATCCCGATTTCGATGGCCTTGCCATCGCCTGACTAGACACTCATGAAGTGGTTTGCACTTTTAAGGTTGTGAACTAAGCAAGTTCGCTAGGTCTCAGAAACTAAGCATTGCGTTACACATTACGTTTCGTGTGTATCGAAGGCCAAACGATGTCTCTTGAGTTGAATAATTACGTTCCAAATTTGGAAAACAGAGGGGGGCCAAACGATGTCTCTTGAGTTGAATAATCATGTTCCAAATTTGGAAAACAGAGGGAAAAACGGGGCCGAATGTTGCATGCTTCGGTAGACAGCGGCATGGACATGTATGTGGTTACGCAGACATTACCGTGAACAGGGAGTAACATGCGTAGTCCTACCACTCAGAATAGACTTTTTTCGATTCGCTATGGCCCCCTAACAGAATGATTTGTTCCGGCTCCGTGAGTGCTGTAATTTTTGGCTTAAATTGTTGTTTATCAGAAAGCAAAACAGAGTAAATATGCCCCTCCAGTTGCTTTTTGCATACCCTTTTAGTTTTTGAAAAATTGTATGTGTTGGAGAAAAATGACGTATGTTTTTGTCGGAATTAATGGGGAACTTATATAAAATGAAAGCGGTTTTGTTTGTTTTTACTGAGGACCTATTTTTCTCGTTCATATTGAGTTTTTTGTTTTTGAATGTGAATTGCGATCATGTCTGAAGCGACTCTGGCATTGTCAGGGAGGTTTCCTGTTATTCGAGACCATTCATTGGTTGCGAAAGACAGAAGCCCAATAGAACGCCGATCTGCTGAACACGAGCGCATGACCATCGCGTTCGATAAATGGGGTCACAATCGGATCAATAAAATTCTCGGCTACCGCCTACTTGCGATAGAGGTATGCGGAGTTTGGAAACAAATGTCACATTCCAACTACCGAGTAGCTTCATCGTCGCGTCTCACTAATTATCAGTTGTGAGTCAGAAACCATATCAATCTGGAAAAATTTCATGGTGATGTCAACTGAGCAGTACCCGAACAAAGTCACACATCGCCGGAGTGTGTTCTTCATGTTCTTCTTGGGGCGAGATGGCCCAAGTGATTGGAGCGCGAATTTACTGACCGGAAGGTCCGTGGTTCGAACCCGGCCTCTGCCTCTCGATTTCCCCTGTCTAGGCTTGGGAAACCTGGCAGTATCCCAGCCCTCGTGCAACCTTCGGGTGGCACGGTAGTTAGGCAATGAAAGGGCGCTACAGGTGAACGGTTATTTTTTTATTCATTCTTCTATTCACCCGCATTCATCAAGTGCTAGCCAAGCATCCTTAGTATGTCTACTCTGTTCGTCAGAAACTCCTATTCAGCTAAGTTCACATTTGAGTGGAGATTAGCTCTTCTCTGTAAGTCTAGCTGGCTTTACAGTATTCAGAATACACTTGCCACGCTAGTTAGCTGATCGGTAAGGTGAGAAAGACGAACTGGTGTTGCACTGCGATAAGGGTGACACTCAAGCTTACGGCTTCTGTGGAATGGCCGTGCGAGGTAAAAAGAAACCTATATAAGCAGTAGTCATGAGGGTAAAAATCCAATGAATATTGCGACAATGAAGCACAGTGCTGCGGTCAATGGCCACAATGACTGTTTGTGATGAAACTGCGACGCAATCTTTCCTTTACAGTAATACCATTTTCTTTGAAAGCCTTCGAAACCATTGCCGGAAATGGAGGATTCTCGTTCGGAAAATTCTCCCACTGTCCTGAGATAGCTGTGACCGCACCAGAGGGGAAGACCACTGGACTCGAGTTTTACCCTTATTAGAGCTCAGCAGCAGTGCACATAACTGGCCTTGGTGTGATTTAAGCTCTAGCCGTCCGCTATGGGAGACGAATGCATTACCGGGGCACGCTGGACGCAAATGAATTATCCTGTCTGAACATGCTTACACTTAAGCGATGTAATGTCTTGGCTAAATCACTGCAGATCAGAACATCAGCGACTGACTTCGTGAAACTAATGTGTGTTCCATTAACGCGAAGTCCACCTAGGTGACCTATTTCGGTGTAAGCAGGCAACCTGGTATAGTATGCTGAAAAGCCGAGCTGCCGTACAGCTGTTTCATCCTTAGTGGGAATCAGCAACTGAGGGTTTCAAACTCGCAACCTTCCGAACACGAGCGTTGATCAGCCGTGCGATTGGCTCTCACTTAGACAGGATATAGTGTCAGTCGTCCTTCAATCACGGAAGCCACATCACGTGATCACGTATTGACTGGCTTCTTGAAAAACGCGTTACTGACGACTTGCAACAAGCATGAAACAGCTATAAATTCTTCTCAGCATAGAGTGGCTTCACTGATAGGATGAAATCTCTATTGAAAACTTGGTGTATACTGGTCAGATAGTCTGGCGCCAATATTGTTCATTTCGGCAAAACACGTTGTCTAAAATCTTTAGATCATGTGAGCCTAGTAAACAAATCAGATTCTTTCGAAATTCGAAGTTAGGGACGTTACGAAGATGCGATGACATACAGTTTGTACGTAGCAACTGGAAAATGAGGCGGTCTGGTGCAGCACATTCAGTTGGCTGGAAACACCACAAATGAGAGATTCAGCTGGGTTCCAGGTGAGTCTCTCGCAAAAACCAAATTGATTTGCAAAGGAGTGTATTTATCGAGACCTTGAGAGTCCTAGATAACCTACAGGGGACAGCCATGTTCAAACCGCTGGTTGCCGTCCAGATCTTCTGGATGAGTAGATTTGCGTGGTAAGCCGACTTGGTCCACCTTCGGTTGTCATTTTTTAACCAAATGTATAGCGAAGTGAACACAACCATTAAATTTTTCGAAGCAATAAAGTGCAGATACTTTGAAATAGTGATTAATCACAAGATTTTTTTAACACCTTGAAAATAGTCACCAAGATCTTGGTGCAACCAGAACACAGAAAACGGATGAGTACCTTACTTACTTGAATGAAAAGATCCATCAAACGTGGCGTACACAGAAAACCTACTTAATCAGGTCAGTGTATCCATCTATCCCTCTTTTTACCCAGAGATGGAACAAGTGGTTAGAGCGCGAATTTACTGACCAGAAGGTCCGTTGTTCGAACCCGACATCTGCCTCTCAACTTCCCCTGTCTAGGCTTGGGCAACCGGGCAGTATCCCAGCCCTCGTGCTTCCTTCTGGTGGCATGACAGTAAGGCACCGGAACGGTGCTACAGCTGAACGAACTTTTTAGCCACTTGAGGCAGAGGCACAACGTCGTTCGCGTGAGCAAACTTCATATCGCGTAGATGAACTAGAGCTTTCAAAAAATAAACATAAGATAGAGAGATGGATATTTTAAACAACTTACTAACCGACACAGTTTGTTGAGTTCAAAGACCTCCAAGACAGACAGTATGTACGAGGAACTCCCGACTGTCCAGCCCTAAAAAGCACGTACACCACTACAGAGGTAAGGGCTACCACCCGAAGTAAATAAGACTAGCCATTAGGGGCAAAATCCCACTTTGTACATCAGTTCACACATGACTGCAGAGGGTTATACAGGCTGGAGCGATCTGTGGTTGTCCTACAAAAACAGTACGATGTCGCATGGGTTTACCACTGAAGACGGGACCAAGAAGCCAATGGTTCTGTTTACGATGAAGACGTTCCGTTCTAAGGAGCAGCGGATAAAGTTGTGTAGTCTAAAGCAGTGATATCATTGCAGTTGTCTGAATATGGACAGAGGATGGACACACAAGCATTTCTCACTGGCTCTTCATTAATGTGAGACATGTATGACAGATACCGGGCAACAGGAACTAGACGACAGATCAATGCAACACAGTGAACTTTCGTTCACTGCTTTCGTGAGTCTTACGACTACACAGGCTAAATCTCAGTCATTCGGCGGCATGACATGATTCTGATTATCGAAATGCAATGGTGAAACTTGAGATTGGTTAAACGAGTTGAATGCCATTGCTACGAGCTTCCGGTCGATAGTAAGTGCTAATTTGGCACTGGAAGTATACCCGAATGGAATTGTTTATTCAGAGAGATACCTGTTGGTCCTGCCCATATGAATACCTGTCATGTGAGCTTAACGATTGGCTTGCACAGGTTTTGTCACAAATCGGAGAGATATTATCTGTGAGCAGTTGAATGGGTCCACTCAACTGTTAAGTGATAGTGTCTCGTCGACTGCAAGCCAACAGTTAACCTCGTCGAACAAACCAACGAACACCTGATCAACCACCAGTGAGCGCACCCAAGCTACTAATAGTTCGAAACATTCCCAACCATGTGAATTTGTGCCAGTGATTCCCCAGATGGAAATCGACGACTGGATTCTAGCTGACTACCTCATCATCATCGACAGCATGACATCTGTGTTCAACACCGATGCTTCGCTGCCGAAAACCATGATTTATTTGAAAGCCTCATTGTAAGCCAAAGGATAAACGTGGATGGGGAACGGACTTAGTGCTAGCTTACTACAATCAATCCGAGGTGCCTACCTCCAAACATTCACTCAGGCAATCTGGATAGAAACTGACAACACGAACGCCACTGACATCGGTTAGCAGCCATATCTTGCAGTGTCTCCAACCAGGCGCAGTGGGGATCACGCGGTCCCCATCCTGGAAGACGGGTAGCACCGATAGCACCCAAGCGTTTCGTAATCTCTTTCAAACCCCTCTGCCAGGTCAAAGGTTGGCCATCTCTCTGAGTTGGGCATGGAAAAAAGCACTCCCTTCGGCAAACGATGATTAGGCATACGCAACACATGTCCCAACCAACGCAGCTTCTGGTGTTGGACACATACTTCAATGGAAGTACCCGTTGCACAACCCAAAACTCGCTTTCCAACTGCCTCGTTACGGATTCGCCGACACCAACCCACACGAGCTATGGTTCTGAGACAGCGATTGTCGAACACCTGAAGGCGTCTCAGTTCCGCTGCTCAAACAGGCCAAGTCTCACAGCCATACAACAAAACAGTCCACACTGTAGCTTGATACACACGTCCCTTGAGATTCAGGGATACATCACTCTGACGCCATAGGTGTCTCAAATTAGCAAACGCGACCCGAGCCTTGCAGATTCGCGCAATGACCTCATCTGTCACACTACAATCAGAACTAATACAACTTCCAAGATATGTAAAACGCTCAACAACTTCCAGTATCTCTCCCTGGATTGTAAGTGGCGTGTTCAGTGACTGAATGTCCACGAGCATGACCTTACAATTTTTGGGTGCAAAGTGTATACCAAAGGACGGGATGACTTTGGTCAGTTCATCCAAAAACACCTGCGCCTTCTCCTCCTGTTGAAGCTTCACTTAATATTCCCCTTTGACGGGGAGCTCCGATTAGGTAGGCTTCTTGCCTTTACCCTCACGCCCGACCGATTTTACAAGTCACTTGAGGAAACGCATTCGATTTGCACGCAACTCCAGGGTAATGGTTAGTACATGCAAATCCTACGTGCTCCGTGGAACAGTGTTCGCACGAAGTTGGATAGTCATGGATGTAATGAACCGTGTCTTGTTGGTCTTTTGTCTGGGTTTTGTAGACTAAAGTCTATCATGCAGCCTACCGCGGTGCCTATATAAACAAGTCATTGGTTACCCACGGGTTACTTCGAGTTTCATAAAACTGAGGCAACATATTCGACGGTTCATGATCAAACGACTTCGTCCTATTTTGGATGGTTTCGCTGAGACGAAAGCTTTCGTGGAGAAGTATTGTCAAAGTTTTTGGGACATGTCCTACAAAGGTCAGTTGCGAGTGCCCGCACTGGCGGAACCGGGAGAAGATAGTGACGCCTCATCAGAAGCAGTCCGAATGGAGATGATAGAACGAGCCAGAGAAAGGAACTTGCTAGATGTGTTGAACAATTATGAAAGATTCAGAGCCGACAGTGTAGAAGATATTGATGTAAGCATATATTTGCTGGGATTAGAATGACCTATGCGTTCAGCATTTAATCATGGGGCTCGGTACCTGGTGTTTGAACTAGTTCGAAAAAGAAAACCCAAAGGATTCAAAGGCCGGTCTACGCTATGTGGTAATCACGGTTGGCTTTCCGTCTGTTATATGTGAAAATTGAACGAAGCAGAGAGCGGAAAATGCACTGGTTCAAAAAACGGAAATGGGTGAGGACAACGTGTTTGACAAGGATGAAGGGGGGGGGCTATTACACATGTACGATTCAGTCATCTTGATATGGTTATTTAAAGTGAAAACTGCGCCAGAAACGGGCAACACAAGGAACGATGGTGTTGTCACCCACCCACATTAGGCTGGTCATGAAGGACGGTCTGTTTATGTGCTTTAAGGCTATGCAGGAATTAACTAGTTATGAACCACACGTCGCGTGTGGCTACGTAACGAAGCTGCTGAGATGGTCGGAACCATGGGCTGTTGCGGTCGGATTGTAGAAGACACCGGCCTGGACCTCGGCGCCGCTGAATGAGACCGCGAAGTGGGTGACCACGGAACGCGGAAGATATAGATTTGCAGGAAAGCTGCAACTTGGATGCTGATCCGCACGCAAAAATACAACATATCGAACGTTGACCAGATCTGAAACAGAATGGAAAAATTAGGGTGTCAGTAGTGAACGGGACATTGTTACTGACGCATTGGGCGGATAACATGTGAGAAGAGAGAAACATTTACGAAGTGGGAATCTAGCAACCGGGAGGACAGGGTGTTAGAAGGTGGTGACTGAGTGAGATTGGCACAGAAATTCGCGGGGAGAAAGCAAGAACGGGCGTTGGTAATGATGGCGCTCTAGGCACGAACAAAACATGGCCGACTGACATTGATCTGACAGGTAGACGTAAAAGCTAACACGGTTACACCACACGTGAGATGCCTTACGCAATAACAGTGATGACCAGTAAGAGCCTTGCATCGCCAAATAACTAGGGGCGGCTTCCGAGGTCTCGACCGACGGCCGTTACCCTGCCTAGATGGTCAGGCTTGGGATTCACAATGATCTTCGGTAGTATACTGGCTGGAAATCGATTCGTCAGTGTTCTACGACGCTAGGAAGGCTAAAGAAGAGCAGCCAGACGAAGACCAGCAAGAATTAGCGCCTCTGGTAATCGTAGTATACAGTGGCAGTATAGTCCTCTATGATAAGTGTGTAAAGGTGGTAAGGCATTTCTTTCTGGCGTCCAGGAGGTCCATGGTTATAAAGTCGTTAATGTTGTCTACCCCCAAGTTTGGGAAAGGATGGATTCGAAAAATCGACCGTCAAAGATTGCACGCACTGATTCCAAAACTGTTGGCTGTAAACGCCGACAAATTAGCTAGTACGGTCGACACACAATAGGTGAGCAAGCTTCGTTTTCGGGGGGACTGTCGGCTGTAACACCCTCTCAGTGCCTAGCTGCCATGCTACCCGAGGGAAGCACGAGGGCTGGGATACTGCCAGGTTGCCCAAGCCTAGACAGAGGAAGTCGAGAGGCAGAGGTCGGGTTCGAACCACGGACCTTACGGTCAGTAAATTCGCGCTCTAACCACTTGAGCCATCTCCAAGATGCATGAACGCGAACCACTCGGTGACCATCTCATAGTCTCGAAATTACGAGCTTAGATCAATAGGGTCACGTGTATCTTGGAGTCTTGTGGATTGATCCTTTGCCTTTGGGTAGGCCTATTGTTTTTCCCTACTTTATTTGTTTAGGATCCCCATTCCAACAGACGCTGCTTGACCCCACGTATAGAAACCGACATACACGCACCATTTTTGCCAATTTTATCATCGCATACGCAGTTTCGCACTTGTTGGTGAACCTCTGTTCGAACGATGTAATTTCTGGGGGGTTTGCGCGTAAAATTAACATGGCGTGCTTAATAGTTGGATGTAACGGTCTGGTCCAAAGGAGAAATCCACAAGTAGGTTGAAACAGATCTCCATTGACGTTTGCAGTTCAATGGAAATGCGGATACAAGATCCGATTGTTGAGTGTTTATAGGTCTCTTCTATTTATTTCTAAGTGAGCCGCTTTGGTGATCCAGAGACCGGTTCAGCTGGTTTTACTCGTGTCTACATGGTTTTGGGTCGTCCAGTGGAAAGATGATCACTTGGTAGTCGCCTGTGGGTTTGGTGTGTGAACGTTCACCACCTTAAACCTACAGTACGAAGCACGAATTGTGTGGTGCACTCAGCGTCCTAGCATAGTGGGATAAAAACGCACACACTAGTACGGCTGTTGGGGGAACGATCACAAAAGCCTAAAGGTCTAGTGCAGCTGGGCCCGAGCAGCAAAAAGGAAGATGCCCAGATAACGGTGAATTCCTGCCACTATTTCCATACTGTTTCTTTGCAGCACAGGCCTACGAAGCAACAAAAACAGCGTGACCGAATGGTATTTATACACACACACACACACACACACACAACGAACATCAACGAGCCCGGCGGTCAAGAAAGCTTAGGAAGAGGAGCAACCGAAAGATAAATTCAATTTTGCAACATGGATAAAAGTGAAAACAACCGGGTTCAGCACCGACAGATCGGATGATCGACCAGGCATTCTCGAACCCTGTAAAACTTGCTGTTCTTGAAATAAGATAGCACGAGAACAAAATCCAAAGGACATAGTGGTTAAATTAGTCAAAAATAACAGTGTAGAGCACACCTGGTAAGCTCAATTGCTCTTTGCACGTTTTTTTTGATCACGCGTTTCATACGACTAGCGTTTCACTAAACGTCACGTGCCTACATAAGGCGTGATTGCTCTTCAATACCTCTTACAGCTGATTCAGTGCAGGTGAGGGTTAGTACTTCGAAGAGGAAGTTGACGGTGACTTTAGAGGCAAGCAACAGTGAGAATAGGAGACAGGCGCATGGCACTGTACCGTTCCATTCTATGCTATTCAAAAGAAATGAGGAATTTCTGAAAAGACAGACTTTTGAAGTTGAGCGACCCTTGTTGTCACTGTTGACTTGAGGTAAAAACAACCTGCATCAGTACGCAAAGTTTAGCACCTCAATTGCGATCGGATGAAACGGGTGAAACGGGACTTAACATTCCGACAAATCAAAGAATGGTCGCACTTGGTCTGTATTCCGTTCGCCATGCAACCGGGATGCACGTTAATCCCTGATACACACAGAAGCTGTTAAACCGTCACCGTAGATTCTGTTGTTTTTGGTAGAATATACCAAGATACCGAGGTTAACCTGGCCGTCCTATTGACATAAGGAAATATACTAGATACCTTATCTTGCCTTCCATCTGAGAATTCGTCAGGCTAACGACCAATCAGCAACAGATCACGTGGCACGAATGGAGTAACCGAAGGACAGTGGCAGTATAGCCTAGTTTCAATTTAACCACCACTGAGCAGCCATTAGTTGCCAAACGATATACTATTCAACAACCAATCGGGAATTCGCAGAATCTAAACTCTCCGGAGATTTATGCTGATGATTCCCAACAATGATGAAACAGCTGTATGGAGCCTCCTTCAGTGTAGGTTGACTTAACTTGCAAAGTGAAGACGTTGTTGACAACTGCGTTTTGGTCCAATATGCAGGTTATCTGCAGTTTTTTATCAAAAAGCTTCCAACCAAAACGTCTATCTGCGTAGCCAAGTATCATAAGGAGGCAGACTGAGGATATATGGCGTCGACTGAATGAGTGAATTGCAAACAGTCGATGTGGTCACGCTACAATTTGTCATGCTATTCGTCAGAGGCCACATGGAAAATCAAATCAATCAATCGTTCAGCTGCAGCACCCTTATGGTGTCTAGCTGCCAAGTCACCCAAGGGAAGCACGAGGGCTGGGATACTGCCAGGTTGCCCAAGCATAGACAGGAGTCCAAGCCTCATGGAATCAACCAAAAGTGGTCTTTTCTGAGAGGACCCCACCTTGGTGGTATGCCATTCAATAGAAGAGTCGATGTGGACTCACTTGATTCTTGTAAGCAACCGGCGCGTATGAATTTTCCAACATTCTCAGTCATCTTGAGATCGCGCCAGGATTCGCAACAGAAAATCTTGCACAGTCGAAGCATTCGACCGTTTACTATAGAAAAGACTGGCCAGCATCTGACTCGCGAATTGTTAGCGCAGCGGTTATTTTGAGCAGAGATTATAGCCGACACTGTACACGGACATGACCCGGTCATAGGATAAAAGTACTATCGATTGCCAAGGCCAAGAGGTGGTGCGTCTTACCTTCTGGGTCACGCATGACAAGATTCGTGAAAACGTACGAGCGCCAGGCTTCTCAGGATAGATCAAGTGAACTTCTACAATATGGCGAAATGGCTCAAGTGGTTAGAGCGCGAATTTACTGACCGCAAGGTCCGGCCTCTGCTTCTCGACTTCCCCTGTCTACCGTGAGGGAGTTCCTTTTCCCGAGAACCACCTGATGTACCTCGACGTTGCTGATCCGACGTCTCCCAACAGACCCAGTCAATTCTTGGGAGGAACCTATGGTCAGACACAGACAACTTCCCTATGTCTAAGAACCGAATTAGTTCAGAGGAACACAGACAATCTGGCGTGACAAGGTCAAAGGAGGCCTTCCGTGAAGAGGTCAAGAAAAATCCACGACAGCAAACTGGTTCACACTTCGTCTACTTCAGGTGCGTACCGGTGGTCTGACAGCGTAGGCGTATTCATTTGACGAAACGTCACAGAATAGAGCTGACAATCAATGTTGTTAGTAATCGGCTGATCTGCGCTGATCGGGACGAGGATAAAGACGGTTGACTGATTTTCCATAATCCGACCAAAGAAGTGAAATTTGTCGACCCCCGTCACTCCATATTAGAGCAACAACTCAGCGCATTTGGATCCTAATAGACCGTTTGGTGAAGTAAGCTGTGTGAAAACGCAGCTTACATACAGCTTTTCATCCAGTTTGTTTTTCCTATAACTGATAATCGTATGAATGGTAACAGTAGTTCAACTGTAACAGCCCTTCGGTACATAGCCGCCATGCCACCGGAAGGAAGCGCGAGGGCCGAGATACTGCCAGTTTGTAAAGGCCTAGACAGGAGCGATCGAGAAGCCGGAGTTGGATTCACAACATGAGCAGCTACCGGTCAGTAAGTTCGTGCCTTAACTACCACGCTATCTCAGGTGTAACAACCAATAACGACTGAGAGCAAATACCATGACTGTGGGACCACGATTCTCAACGTGAGAAGTAGAACAGGAACTCACACAGGCCGCCCATAGTAACCAGTGTTCGTTGACTGGACAGTCAAAGTATAGGTTGACAAGTAGAGACAGCGGCCCAAACATCACCGTATCAAACCAGCTGATGCCGGTTTTCGTCATGTGGGCAATCTGCAAGGAAAAGGAGAGAAGAGGTCACGAACATTGCGGTGGGTTTTACACATCGGACTAGACTTGATAAAGACCCAGCAGCTTACTGAGAGAAACCGGGCTCTAAAAGGGAATAGCGTGTAGTTAGGATGCTTCCCTCGTGGATTACATGTTGAAACTCGTGAGAAACAGACCATGCTAGAATGTTGTCCGGGCTTTGTAAATAACCGTAGAAGTTTTCAAGCACCGTCTCTTCGTTTCTGTGTGAATAGCTGTCATTTACACATATATATCCTCAAAATAGCATGGGTTCTTCGGGTTCTCGGTTCCGATCGCAGCCACTAGGGATGTAAGCCCAACGATACCAGACTGCCTTTGAAAGATGACCTCCAATTTAACTCCTACGCTGTGAACAGCGATATCAGAAGGACATGTTCCGCGGGATGGTGACATCATTTCGCATATATACTTACCAACCCTAAATGTCTGACATGTGAAATGCAGACAGACGAACAGCATGCTGTTGGAAACCCACAAATTTGGGGAGATAAGCTAGACATTTTGCAACTTGGATCACGAAGACGAGGGTGAAAGGGTTAATTCCTTTTGAACACACGCTCGGCTTTGGTTTGGTTGCGGGGTCCAAATCAAGTCCATGAATAGTGGTCGATGGAGGAAGATGAAGGATGTATCGTCCATTACTTTGACGTTTGCAATTCCTCACGTTTCTTCTGTCCCTGTTTGTGATCCCCGTTCTACTTTTGTGTTTAGTGCGTCTGTATGAAATGGTGTTTGTTTGTCCCTCACTCATTTGACCTTGAGGTCATCCAGTCATTTTGTGGCCGACCTTACGCACGTGTGACTGTCTTACGTGGGAACCTGTTTGCTCACTTGGTTGGTAGTTTTATAGCCCAAGTGGAACATTTGTTGTGGACGAGTATCCACTGTCGAGGTTTGTATACTTTGTGAATTGATGTCTTACATTAATAGTACCGTATGGAAACCCAGCTCTGACTTTGTTTTGCCTTCTCGGAAGTTCTGGTATTACGCGTCACTCGAAAATACCGTTTGGCTGTTACAAAGGGTTTGGAAAAGAATGCATGTTAAACAGCCATCGTGGTTAGTCAGTAGAGTACTCGTACAGTAAGTGAGTACTCTTGTAGTTCAAGTAGTGGAAAGTTAGAGAAATTCGGACAGGGGTAAGCTTGTGTGTGTGTGTGTGTGTGTGTGAATTAACATCTGGTGGTAACTAGTCGCCTGAGACGTGTTCATTGTCACAGAAAGAATCCATCACACGAGATGCTTGTTTTGAGCGATTCCAGGAGTATTCAGTGTACTACTTCCGACCCTCGACAGAACACCTAACGAGGTGTCCACATCATTAGACTCGATGACACAGTTTCATCGGCTTAGTCGACTGGTCAGTCATCGGACCCTTAAGGTATCAGTGTTTGCCTGTCTAAAGATGTACTTTCTAACGAAAGAAACTACCCCAGTATTCTCTCCCCCGAGTTGTTTTGGGGGCTGTATTGTCGCACAATCTTTCGTGGAACGGTAAGGTTTCGCTGATATTCCGTTAGACTGACGATCTATTCTGTTTCAAAACGGAAATTTAAGGGGAAAGAAACCCGTTTGGATTGTCCATTTCACGAAACCTAAATGCAAATGTTGTGCCATCGCTGGGGATTTTACGACTGTCAGACACTACATTGGTTAACCGTACTGGAATGCGCAGCAGACTCTTCGAATTATTCAAAACCAGGAACGCAGTCTGCAACTTGATCTTATGGATTAGTGACACACGTATTCAAGTAACCGCTCTGCTTGAAATTGTGGTGCTTCAGCAGGAACTTCCAGATGGACTGATAGTGTAGAGGACTCGGCGGTTCTAGTGTACTCAAACTGCACCCTAATGAATGAATCACGTGGGGATTTTGATTTCCGAAAAGTAGCGAGGAAGCCGGTGCTTCCATCCGTTGTCACCAAAAGAAGGAGAGAAATTGTTGATAAGTTCAGATGATTAAAAGCGGTCAATCCAGAGGGAGTAGTCGCTGCAGAGGAGGTTCCGGATACCCCTCAATGAATTTCCAAAAAGCAACTGTAATTACGAAACACTTCAAGCAATTTGACAGAGCTGGGTCACTTTTTAAGATGCTCTTGTCCTAGCATAAGATCCAAGGATGTCGACACGTCTGTTCGATTAGCTGAACAGCGTAGCTACTCTGATGATTCTGTGCTAACCAAGTTGACTGTTTGTAGAGACTGTGTGATAAACATGATCCAAAGTACGCAACATATGTACCATTTGGTTGACTGATATCTTGTGCGATGTGTTTGAATCAATGGTAGAAAACTTGAGTTCTATAACAGTGATCCTTGTAGTGACAAGTCAATACAATGTGAATCGCAAGAACCCAACACTCTTTTTAAAGGAATAAAGAAAACGCACAAAAAAAGAAAACTGTTTTCTACCGCTGACTGTGTGTCGGGAACGAACCGATCGACAACACTCCGACTTAAGTGACCTACAGTCCAATGCACGAATGGGCCCAGCTACGCAAAGGATGCTGAGGATGACGAGAGCAGATAAGCAGTAGTGTTGGGGCAAACTAACCACGAGATTTTGCGAAATTTTCGCCATCACAGCGCCAAAGCACATGAGGAATAAGCAGGGATGATGCACGTAGACTTGGCTCGGGGACCGCACAAACACGAAGACAGCTGAGCCGACGATTAATAAGAGCGGCCAAATGGGAAACAGGACACTGGTATTCTGCGGAAGAGGGGGGGGGCGGGCGAAAAGCAAGCGGAAGAGAGACTGAGGCCAAGCTTCGGTGAGTGACGAGAAGGGAGAACAGCTCATAAAACTTAAGATGACTAAAATCAAGGGAGAGTGCGACCTCAAGATGTTGACTTGCACTCAGAGGGGTTACAAAGAAGGAAAACGAAGAACATATTCGTCTGCGCTACGTGATTCGGCTTTACTGATCTACCGAATTAGTGATCACCGAATTGGGGAGGTCCATAATAATGGTTGGAAATGGTCAAACTTTGGCTTAGCAGACGAGTAAAAAATCGATTAGCAAAAGTTCAAAAACCCGCTTCTCAGATTGTCCAAAATTTAGCTTCTCGTGGTAGACCGGCATGGGTTCCTTTCTCTCTTTTGTGCTATTTTTAAAGCAGTGAAGTGCCGTGAAGTCGATCATGTTGTTTATGAGGATCAAACGTACAACACCACGCGCATCCGAAACTCCCACAGCTTCCAGTTGAAGAAAGACTCCAGATAGAGGACTGTTCTCACGATAAATGTGTCAACCTGCAGTAGTGACTTGATACCGGCGAACAAAACGACACAAAGACCATGCAGCAAAATGGTTTCTGTAGCCCTGGTTTGTCTTATTCCATCACACTAATCTGTCGGATCATGAGGTAATGAAGACCCGGAAGTGTTCGAAAGACGTTGATGTGGGACATACGATACAACATTAAGTTTACTTCGGAATGACATTACTAGCGTGTTTCTAGACTGTGTGACAAATACCGTACCCCCCCCCCCTAACATTCAAGTTCCACACAGTGCGGCGGTCAGCAACGTGAGTACTGACGTGTTCCCGTACGGTGCATACAAACCAGGCAAGATTTGGTTGTCATCGGGGGGTCAAATCGCTTAAAAACAAAAACACAATGTGTGGTGTGACGGAGTGATATAGCCAAGTGTAAATGACCGTGAGCCGGCCGGAGAGAAATAAACGGGACATCACACGACTCAGTCTGGTTCATTGACGCGAACGCCAGGCGACCATCGTGTAACTCTGGAATGCGAACACATAATTATATAGAGTGAACAAAGTACGGTTCTCTGTGCAACGTCTGCCACTTCCTGTACGGTTTGTCCAATCGGGTAGCAACAGTTCCATTGCGTGTCGGACACGATACCGCTTCTCTGTCGACTGCCTCCAATGGGTTTCAAAAAATTGCTAACTGAGAAAACCATCAGCTGAAAGATGAAAGTACACCAAACCAAACTAACCAGCTGGCGAGTTGACCCTGGGGACAAAGCGCACACCAAGTGACATCCTGAGCTCCAGCTAGAGTACACCTGTCTACGCGGCGTGACATGATATTAGCCATTGCGTTTCCCAAGAGTGACATAGCCTCCGTGAGCTGAAAAATTGTTCCACCAGACTTTCCCCACCACCCGAGGGGGGGGGTCCATCACAGGGGATCAATATTCTGGTCTTTCCTGGCGGATAAACTCTCTCTGCGGAGTTGGTCCGGGGTTGAAAAGAAAGATCAAAACCTAATTGATCCAACCTCCGCCTACTGTTACAGCTGCCACTTGGATACGTATTTGCCAGTTACTCGACAAACTGAATGGCCTCTGGCCAAGAAGTTTGCTATTTTTTCTTGCCTACATCACGATTCTTTGTAATACAAACAGATCAGAATCTTTGTCGACTTTTAAATCTACCCAAGTGCACGAGATACCTTATTCTGAAAGTGCGGGCTATCAATTTTGTAAAAATAACCTAAGAGTTGCCCACACAAAGTGCATCTGCCACAGTTTTACAACCGAAAAAATCTCCGGCTTCAGGCTGTTTGCCACCAGAAGTTGAAACTCCTCGAACCTGTTTTGGCGATTATGGGACATCGAAGTGGATACCAGCACCTGATCGCCACATTTACGCAAAAAGGTGACATGACGGTATGCGGGAATTGTGGGATATCGGTCTGACAGATATCATGCCACATCAGAGGAACAAGGCAGTCTCATTGTAGACCACGCCAGAAAAGGTCGCAGGTTCCAACAACGAAACTTGCTTGCTTTACTAACTTCTGTGTGATATCCGACCTATTCAATGGATAGTGCCCATGGCGCATCCTGAAAGTTGTATCCCTCTCAGATAGGTTGCCAAATTTCCACCGAGTCTACAATTCCAGAAAGCAAGAGACAACACAAGTTGCTGGAGCCTCTGGGGTTTGGCAAAGTCTCGGCTTTCACACACACTTTTCAACTTCACCGAGGGGTGGACAATCGTGTGTGTCCTAGAAAGTACAGGTGAGCTGTATCATGTGGGCTACGTAGCCAGACTACACCGACAACGCTGTCGTCCTGAGGGGGATGAAGCCTAGATTTAAGCACATCCGTCGATTGGACTGGAAATAAATACCGCAAAGACAGAAATTCCTCTCGAGGATAAGTATGCTCAATCCAGCCTGCGCAAAGTTACCACAGGGGACCAACAAACCAAATCGATCCTTTTAAACACCTGGGTTTTCACACACTGTCGAATGGTGAAGTCTGACAAGAAATAGATGTTCGCATCGCCAATTCCAGGAAGACCATCACGCAGCTTAGTATACGAAGACAAACCACCGAATTGAGCACCGCAGACACGGTGTAATCGTTCAACCCGTACAGACATACGGCTGTGAGATCTGGTGACAAGCCTCGTAGACTCGAAGTATTTGACGTGACCTGCTCTTGTTTGGCTGGAGACGATACAATCTGTAACCGCGAAAACACGTTACTACGGACCGTTGCCGACTGCCGGACTAGTTATCAACAGTGCAAACTCCTCTCAGTGGTCATGGTAGACCACAATTATGAATCAGTAGCTTTTTCTTGGCTTATGTTCGGCGGATAATCCTGAATTTTTAACATGGAAACACTACTGTCACTGCCAGTAACGATGAAATAGTCGATCTAAGACATCCCAACGACAAATACAGTAACCCAGAGTTGCAACATTCTGTAGCTTGGCCTTGTTCACATACACACACACACACACACACACACACACACACACACACACACACACACACACACACACACACACACACACACACACACACACACACACACACACACACACACACACACACACACACACACACACACACACACACACACACACACACACACACACACACACACACACACACACACACACACACACACACACACACACACACACACACACACACACACACACACACACACACACACACACACACACACACACACACACACACACACACACACACACACACACACACACACACACACACACACACACACACACACACACACACACACACACACACACACACACACACACACACACACACACACACACACACACACACACACACACACACACACACACACACACACACACACACACACACACACACACACACACACACACACACACACACACACACACACACACACACACACACACACACACACACACACACACACACACACACACACACACACACACACACACACACACACACACACACACACACACACACACACACACACACACACACACACACACACACACACACACACACACACACACACACACACACACACACACACACACACACACACACACACACACACACACACACACACACACACACACACACACACACACACACACACACACACACACACACACACACACACACACACACACACACACACACACACACACACACACACACACACACACACACACACACACACACACACACACACACACACACACACACACACACACACACAAGTCTTCAACGAAAAAAACCGTAACAACGATGAACAGGATGAAACATACCGCGACTGTGGTACCGTACTTGCCGCTACCGTCCACTGCAATTGACTGGCCGGCTCGAGAAAATAGCACGACTGAGCCGATTACGACGATCAGAAACTGAAGTCGATTCAACTGCAGTCCAAAAAGAGGGTCCTTAACAGGGTAGAAAAAAGAAGCGCAATACGCAAGTGATCAGGCGAAGAGAGTGAAAACGGACAACTATGAGAAGTTGGAGGAACAACCTACGGAATGAGAAAAGGTCTTTTTTCGACTGGAAAAATATGCGAAATGGACACTGCGGATGGCAAGCTCACTTCCAGACTCGAGTTTTCTAGTTCGTCGTCAAGGTTCCTCGTTAGAAGGAACAATAACAGTAAACCCAGGGTAACTGGACTCCTTCCAGATGAAACAGATGGAAGAAATACCGAGACCGTTTGTTCTACTGGAGAAAATTGGTCCCCATAACACAGAAGCATCCGTCGTTTGGTCCAGTCCGCCAAAGAACTACACTACACACCATTGACAGAGATGGCTCAAGTGGTTAGAGCGCGAATCTACTGGTCCATGGTTCGAACCCGACCTCTGCCCCTCGACTTCACCTGTCTAGGCTTGGGCAGCTTGGCAGTATCCTAGCCCTCATGCTTCCTTCGGGTGGCATGGCAGTTAGGCACCAAAAGGGTGCTACAGCTGGACAATTTTTTTATTGACAGAGCACACTGGCACAATCATGTCAACTTTACTTTTTAAAAAGTCCATAAAGGAAGGAAGAAAAATGGGACAATCTAGGAAACAGTGTTAGCCTACTTCAAACACCCAAAGTATCTACACGTCCAACAGTGTCAGACACCTCAGATGGAAACTGGCAGCATGAACGCCATCTCTTAACTGCCATATATTCTCCAGCCAAGCACAGAAAACATCACGTGGACCTCATTCGGAAAGATGAACAGCATCAACAATAACCGGAGTTTTTACCACACAGCTTATATCCTTTCCCATGCTATATTTTACTCCATCTCTAGGTTTCCCGTATATCAGTTACATTCCGGTTTCTTCAATCAATCAATCTGGTTTTCTGAGCAAATAACATTGACCGCTAAAAAAATCATCCAGCTGTAACACCCTTTCGGTGCCTAATTGCCATGTCACCAGAGGGAAGCACGAGGGCTGGAATACTGCCAGGTTGCCCAACCCTAGACAGTAGAAGTCGAGAGGCAGAGGTCGGGTTCGAACCACGGACCTTCCGGTCAGTTAATTCGCTCTCTAACCACTGAGCCATTGATTGTTAGCAAGAACATAAAATAGCAAAAACAAATAGTCGGCTGTCGGACAATGAAAAGGTCACCTTAGACATTCCATAAGTGACCAAAGTTACAAGGGTGCTTTTTATCGCAAAATGGGCAGTGCTCATGCCAGGAAATCACGAGTACAAATAAACGCAAAGAATGCAAGATGGAAAGTTTGGTTTTCTTGGTGATCCGCTCTTCTGTACACGACGAACTTCCGCAGCTGTTTAGGTCTAGCCCAAGGGATTAGAGCGGGGTTCAACAATGTGTTGCTAGGGTCAGGTGTCGCAAGCCTATCGCACTTTAAGCGGGAAGGGACCTTTACTGCAGATAAAATCGACATATGCATCAAAGCTCAACGAACACTCCGGCGGTGCTTTTTGCAGATACCATACGAAGAATTAATGAGAAACAATCGGTCCAGTAAGTCACATCACACAGCTTATTGATACACAGATCACGTGACGATCGAAAATGGAGAGGTGGGTTAAAATGCTAGTAGGTTTACAAAAAAGGAAGGCTAGTAGCATGATTAGATCCCTGCAAAGAAAAGTGCACAGCACATAAGCAAAATAACAATCAAAGTGGTTCACATTTCAGAGTTAAAATGTATAAGAATGAAGTAAAATTTTGCGTGGCAGAGAGTTTTAAAGATTGGATATTCTCGTGAAGAAACAAGAAGTCGGAAATTTTTTTCGGCGTGTGACAACCTAACAAGGGTCGCCGGACAAGTAGAGACTGGATTTGTGGGAGCGTTACAGCTGACGCTATTGCAGCATATCTGCTATAATGAGGTGGGGAAACGTCTGCCAAATCCCAATGATGGGAAACAGGTTGGGTTGTCGGTAAGGGACGTAGGTGAGATGGTTCAGGTGGTTAGGGCGCGAATTTACCAACCGGAAGGTCCGTGGTTCGAACCCAACCTCTGCCTCTTGACTTCCTCTGTCTAGGCTTGGGAAACCTGGCAGTATCCCAGCCCTCGTGTGGCACGGCAGCTAGGCACCGAAAGGGTGTTGCAGCTGAGCAGTTTTAGTTTTAAGGGACGGGAATTGCAACGAGATGAAGAAGCTCTCTTTGGATCCGACCGAAAATTGAGACTGGAAGATGCTTTGCACAAGTCATGACAACACTAGTCTAAGGTAAGGTTAAGCTTTGTAGACAACAAGAAGCTATGAAAGAATAAATAAAGTGTTGCTACAGCAGAAGCTGAACACGTTTTATGGACGCACTATTCGAAATCAGCTCAAAATGTGTGGATCCAGAGTGACTGTCTGAAACGTTTAAACCCAGAAAGTTGGGGGGGAGGTGGGGATTACGGTCTAAGCCAAGGAAAACTGGAATTGGGGGAGGGAGGAGAACGGAAAACTCTGGAAGAGATATGGAAGGGCCGTGTTGGCTAAACAACAACCGACAATTCTGCCGAGACGACCGTTAATACCGCTGAAAATTTGGACAAGGTCACTTGGAATATGAAAAGATACAGGGTACTAGAAGCAGTAGGACGTGTGGTGATGGACAGTGGCATCTTCAGTGAATAGGGATACTGCATATATATATATATATATATATATATATATATATATATAACAGAACGTAGAGGACAGGAAAGAAGCGTGTGGAACCCTTAGGCTGATATTTACGTAAGCGGAAAAAACTCTGTCGAGGAGCACATGAACTGACCGGTCACACAAAAAGCCTACAGTCCAACCGAGCAGTCTCGGATGTATACCAAACAGTAGTAGCTTCGACAACGAATCTGCGTGATATACGCGACCAAAGACTTCTCAGCTGTTAATCGGCAATACTCCAGGGTCATGAAGAGTACCAAACCCAGAAGACAAAGGTAGAACCAGCTGGTCCCTCTTGGATCGGTTGCACCTGAATCCGTTCGGAGGATCACTGTTAAGGGAACTGCTGACTGGATCACATCAAAAATTTCGGCCACAAAAAGTCAAACAACGCGGTGTTGGTATGAGGCCATAAGTTGAGAATACGGAGGGCGTGGTTTGATTTCCAGCAGGATGTGGATAACACCTATCGAATATCGTTCAGCTGAAGCATCCTTTTGATGCCTAGCTGCCAGACCACCCGAAGGAAGCACGAGGGCTGGGATAATGCCAGCAGAAACGGGGGAAATCGAGATGCAAAAATCGGGTTCGAACCACGGGTTTTCCGGTCAGTAAATTCGCGCCCTCAAGCACTGAACCATCTCGCCCTGTAGAAAAGGATCAAGAAAAAATATACTGGGGCAGGGACAAAATAGGGTATGCCAGGAACAGGAAAAGGAAGTCCTCCGGTACGCACGTTCGACAGTCCTGTGGAGTTGAAACCGACGAATTCGTCCTACGTAGTGTTAATGACAACATTTCAGATGATATTATTCGCGTACTCATTCTGGACAGAGAAAGACCATTTTGCCGAGGTTTGCAGCAACGACTCTTTCAGACCACAGCACTGGCGGAAAGATAAAGGGTTTGGACAAGTGGAGAACAAACTAGTGCATGCCATCGGGAGGCACAGCCGCGAAAATTCTTGGCAAAAGCTGGTGAATCCCATGATAAATAACATTCCTAGGGCTAGGATCAAATGAATAGACGCATGCTTGTCCGATCGACCGAAGAACAGCGCCAGAAAAAAAATTAGCGAAGACCGAGTGGACAGAATGGAATTTGGACAAATAATCGTCAGAGAATCCTTGTTATGTATAAGAGGCAGACTAGGTAATAGGGTTGATGACACGAAGGTCCATGACTCACGGGTCGTGGGTAGACCGTGGGAGAAAGATAGGTCAAAAACATCTCGCTTCACTGTCAGCGTGAGGGCTGAAAAAGTAAACTACTTGAAGTTGTGAAAACTGGAATCGCCAACAATGCCCATTTACACGTTAGAGAATGTTTACAGTTAGTAATCAAAGAAGGCACAAATGCTCACGCATTACTGCTATCAGGAGAGTGGTGAGGGCAGGATGGCTTAGTGGTTAGAGCGCGAAGTTACCGACCGGAAGGCCCGGGATTCGAGCTCGGCCTCTGCATCTTGACTTCTATCTAGGCTTGGGCAACCTGGCAGTATCATAGCCCTCATGTTTCCTTCCTGCTCCCTAGTAGGAGAACGGTAAAAGTGCAAAGGGAGAAAGAGGACATCAACCGAAACCACTGAAGACTTGATATGGGTGAGTCGAGAGGATTGGCAGGTGACAGATAATGGAGGGAGAGTGTGAACACAAACTGCACACCGAATACAACCAAAAAGGAAGTGGCTTTGAAACTGGAAATGAGTTAAGTCCGTAAATTTAAATCCCACTTAGAAGAACGACCGAGATAAAGGGGACAAATTGCGGTGCACGTTCTTGTTCAGATGGCGCAAGTTGTAAAACACAACTGAGAAATGAGAGGGGGCGGAGCGAGCAGTTGTTTTATGTCTTATTACAGAGGTGGTTTGTTTCGTGAACTTGGGACTAAACTCCAAGGTAACCCACCTAAGACCCCTGTAGGGTTGAAAGCGTTGAGATCAGGATGAATTATGGAAGCTTAGTATGAGCATACCTGAAGTCACAATAAAAGCAACTAAACAACTGCTGTCTTTCAAATGGTAAGCAGTTTGACGCAAAGTCCAAAATATGGTTAAATCGATTGATGGCAACAGTTTGCAAGATCCGAAGTATGTGCTGGTGGTCGAGATTGAAGTTAGTGTACAATGAGGGCTGAGGCATCTAATGTGGTCACTCGTCTAAACTCTTTCTAAAAGGTGCCCTGATTATCCGCATTGGGGAATGAAGTCGGGTGAGCGACAATCGAAATGTTAGAAAAAGCGTTCTGAAGGCAGAATATGATACCCGACAAGGACAGGCAATTCATGACCTACCTCAATACACCTGTTTACCTGTAAACCAAGCAGACTTTCATGTGGCAGCAGAACAGGAAAAATAACAGCCAAGAGTACCATCGCTCACCTTTAGGCGCCACATGTCAACTCCAAATATGGCTGACAATATTGAAAACACTATCGCGAACATAATTGATTCCGACACGCTGAAACTACGGAAGTAAGTGAACTCCGGAGATGAGAAACAATGCACCAACCTGTCAAAGGACATACAGCCGCTTACAAACGATTGCCACTGGTACGTGTAGAACATAGAGTTCAAGATGAAAAACTCGATGAACATCGCTGTGGGACTATCGCCGAAGCCAATGATTGCGAAATAGGCTAGAGGCAGTAGATCTGAAAGAGGAAGGGTTTCACGCGGCACGATAAGCACTTACACATGGAAATGGCATCACAGCCGTGGTCAAACATTTCCCCAAGATGAGAACAGGTATTAGTACGTCGAGCATGAAGGCCATCGAGAGCATCTAGTGTCATGTAGATGAATACGCCAAAGGCGAAAAGGAGGATGGGAAAAGCTGGAATCTAAAAGTTCCAGGTTGGATGATAGACAAAGAATGAGTACCTCATCTTTGAAATTTGGACTATAGTATAAAAGTAGCAAAATTGGGATAACATTTGAAATCAGTCCGGTCAAAGTTAGGGTGTTTGGTGCAACAGTGAGGGGTACATGTTTGGCGGTCCATCGCCAAAAGGGTTGGAATATGGGCTCGACAAAGGAAACACCGGTAGATTTGTATCTGTGGTCCAGCAGTCGATAAAGTTGATCACGCTGTAGAACCTCTGAGTGGAACAGTCGATTCATACTTATTGTCCAGCAAAGACAACGCGGATTTGAATTACTCGGGCGACAAGCATAAGCCGTATAGAAGACGCGTCTAAAAAGAAAATGAGATAAGCAACATCATCAAGATCAATCACTGTGACACCAGCGTAAAAGCAATAGTAACCCACTAAATCACGTCACTTTACTTAAATAAAGACGTACGGTGAAGCGAAGAACGAAATGGAATAGAGGGAAGCGTACAGCGCCGACCTCCTAGAAACACACGATGTCTACACCTACAAACATTCACTCGGTGAATCTGAGTAGAAAGTGGGGTTAACAGCAACCTCAGGATCGTTCAGCTGTAGCACTCTTTCGGTGCCTAGCTGCCATGCCACCCGAAGGAAGCACGAGGGCTGGGATACTGCCAGGTTGCCCAAGCCTAGACAGGGGAAGTCGAGAGGCAGAGATGGGGTTCGAACCACGGACCTTCCGGTCAGTACGCTCGCGCTCTAACCGCTGAGCTATCTCGCCCCCCAACCTCAGGATGATTATCTTAACTGAGCCTTTGGGTCCGAACGACACCACGAACACGCAAATTTTTCACAATAGCTTTGATTCTCTCTCAATAAGTCACACCGTCCAATTCCTGGTTTGAGCCATTCCGAATTTGGCGAGAAAAACAATTCCCTCTGAATAAACAATAACTCGGGTGGTGTGGCGCAAGACCGGACTAAGGACAAGAACTTGGTCCAACTAATTAAGAAGCCCGTTAGACTCCGTGAGAAGTGCTATCCCTCCTAGTAAGGCCACAGGTCAAGAGAGATGGCTCAGTGGTTAGCGCGCGAATCTACTAACCGCGACTCCAGTGATCTGGAGTCGTTCACATTAGCTCACATGGTATGGCTTTGCAGAAAATCAGCGTGCCAGAAGAGTCTCACTAGTGACACACAATACCCTGGACTTCCCTACAGACGACGTTTATCACCATCCATTGAGTCCCCTATTTCCTTTCCGGTCACAACAACGTTCGCCATCACCGGGGGAAGACATTGTTAGTATTGCTGTTCGACCGTGCTACACATGACGAAACATCGTCTAACGAAACCAGTGTTAATCATGCCGCCTTCGGAATGGCACCAACTGCGAGATGGACAACGTGTGACTTGGCGGAAATGGGAAGCAGAATATGACGAGCTTATGTCGGTGCCTTCCAGGATAGGGTATTTGCGAACCCCGCCCCCTTCGCTTGGCTGCAGACGCTGCAAGAAATGGCGGCTTATCGATATAAACGGCGTTCGTGCGGTCAGCTTCTTCCCAGATTACCTGATTGAGCACTCGGAGAAGCAGGCACCTCAGAATGCTTGCAACAGACCAGTACCATGTCAATTCCCCAACCATCTTTTTCTTTTCACGTTAAGTATGATTAAATAAAATGTAGTTGTAGGGCAGCAAAGTATCAGTGTCAACACTGATGGTACTATCTCTGATTATGATGATGGTGCTGACGATATATTCTGGAACACATTGGACTCAAGGACGAGTCAGTGACATCAACTCCTTCAGCTGTAAACCGCATAGTTGTACAGTGTTGATAGCTGTCGCCAATGACTTCGAAAGATAGGGATGAACGGCTAAGCAATCGAAGCAGTAGCTAGCATAACTAACACGTGGATACAGGAATGACAGTGAACATTCACTGAGGAAATCGGGCAGAAGCTGTGCGTCAAAGGTAGAGCTTTGGATTCATGCGCACCACTGAGCCATATCTGCGGAGAGTGCTACAGATGAACGATTTTTTGGACCGCCGGCACCGATAAATCTGCTCTGGTAGACAAACTTTCTGCTATCGCAATGGCTCATCTGCAACCATGAGATTCAAGTTCAAGACAACTCAGTCTTGCAGCAACACTCTAAACCTTGCAGGTGAAGCGCGTATACAAGATCGTGAGGCGGAATTACTAATTGTTGAGTATTGCCTACATTACGATGGCGTCAAAGCCTATAACAGCTATACAGTCTGTCTACTCGATAACCGTGAGCGAATGCCCTGACAGCACTTCGACCTCACATGCATTAGGGGCTGGGATTGAACCTTCCACGATCATAGCAATGATGAACTTGAAAGCGAAGGAGGACAGACTTATCTGACACCAGTTGATGTAGTAAACTCCGACGAGGGCTGTCCGTAGACCTTCAGGCGTCCGTTGGAATTAGCGTACTGCGCTTTGGGGCGAGTCAGGGGTTTATGGGGGATACGTGTGCTCCAGAAACATTGCTATAGTGCATGACGGTCTACAGAGTCAAACACAACTTTCAAGTCAGGTAAGGCAATCAACGAAGATAAGGACGAATTTCGATGTGTCCCATTTTTACAGGCACTTTCTATCCACTTCAAATAGCACCAATGAGTTTTGTCAGATGGGTCACCGGGGATTCTCCGCCTTCTTTGAAAAGGGCTGACTACAGACCGTCCGGCCCTGGCGCTTTGTCAGATAGCGAGATAGCTCAGCGGTTAGAGCGCGAGCGTACTGACCGGAAGGTCCGTGGTTCGAACCCCATCTCTGCCTCTCGACTTCCCCTGTCTAGGCTTGGGCAACCTGGCAGTATCCCAGCCCTCGTGCTTCCTTCGGGTGGCATGGCAGCTAGGCACCGAAAGGGTGCTACAGCTGAACGGTTTTTTCCCATCTTAATTCCTACAGGAAAATAAGGTTTATAATCCAGTTGCTTGTTTGCACTGCCCGCAGGGCCCGTTGCATGAAGCCACTTAAATTATTCTTCGAAGTGTTCGGCCAACCGTCCTAATCGGCATCTTTGCGAGTGAAGTAATGAACCGTCTTCCTCACTTATCGTTTCACTGACTGTTAAAAAAAAATAAATCGTTCAGCTGTGGTACGCTTTCGGTGCCTAACTGCTATGCCACCAGAAGGTTGCACGAGGGCTGGGATACTGCCAGGTTGCCCAAGCCTAGACGGGGGAAGTCGAGAGGCAGAGGTCGGGTTCGAACCACGGACCTTCCGGTCAGTAAATTCGCGCTCTACCCACTTGGGCCATCTCACTGACTGACTATTACTTTGTTACTGACTGTTACTTTCATCTGGCAAGCTCATCGTATTAATCGGTTTAGGACACGGCTGTTTCTGGTGGCAAAAGCATTCTCCATCTCTTGAACTTTCGACAACCACCAGACCTCTTGGTCCTCTCCTGGACTTCTCACCACTAAGTGTCTGATGGACTTGCGTGCGTTTTCGTGCTCGTTACCTGATGTTATGAATTTCCAAACAGAGATCAGGATTATCGGTCTCGACGATATCCAGTAGTCATTTGATCTTGAAGTCGGACAGAGAGCCTTACATGCCGATAGCATAGCTCCTTTCACATTTTGTCATGATTCATCCATGTGCTACCAGTACAGTGTTGGTTTGCTCTCATTGACTTACGAGAGCCTGAGGGAAAGCGAATGGTCTTGCGTACTCGATCCATGGCGTGATCATAATCAAGTTGTGCCCCAGAAAGAACGGCAGTCTTGAATTGTTGCTCTACACTGGTGACTGGTAGCCACGGAATTCAACTGGGTCAACAACTGATTTGCACTTGGTGGGCACCAGGTTACGCGATAATAATATATAATAATCGTCCAGCTGTAACACCCTTTCGGTGTCTAGCTGCCGTGCCACCAAAAAGAAGCACGATGGCCAGGCTGTCCAGAGGAAGTCGAGAGGCAGAGGTCGGGTTCGAAACACGGACCTTTCGGTCGGCAAATTCGCGCTTTAACCACTGAAGTATCTCGCCCCGCGATGCGAACATACGAAAGATCGTACTGGCAAGGAATAGTTGACGATCAGTGCACAACTGGAGTCGCTCTCCGTTGTCTGTACGACAAGCATCGATTCCAAAGCGACCGCCCAGATATGATTCCAAAGAACTCAGGCGACCGACTTGGGCATTCATATCGCCCGCAAGGGTCACAATGTCAGTGCTTCATGCTTGACGAATGAGTCCGGGTAAATCTCGATAAATTATCCCTCCCAGCGTCAGAACTGCCGTCCGTTGGGGGAAACGCCGACACTACGAACAAATACCAGTTTATGTCAAATAGCGCTTAGCTTGATTGAGCTGGATAGCTCAACGGCGTAAATACGACTGTTCACTGGAATCCAATCCAGAAAGGCGCATTCAGTCCTGGGGATGAATGCAACTCCCTCGCCACATATTCCACTAGTCATCAATCCAGAATAAACGGGCACACGGAACAAAATATGAAGGGGTTTGATTTGTCCTTAGTGTTTTAAGATACAAGACTACGCTAGGATCTTCTGTGCATCTTTTAGAATATAAGGTCTGGGCAAGCAGTGCGTGGTTGCCTAGTTGAAATAGAGTACGAACGTCAAAAGCACGTTAGTCAGACAACTGATAGTAAAAGACTCAGTAACGTTTGCTTGTATGGTGTGGAGGGGTTGGATAGGGACATCGTTGGACAAAAATCGGGGCAAATGAGACTCTCTGTTGCCCGAGCTGAAGAAGCGGGTGTGGTTGAGATGCCTGACTCTGACCCCTGACTCAAAAGTCTGTATCGTGAGGCAGAAGTCATTAGGGTTTTCTTTGGGGATTCTTCCCAGCATTGACGACTTAATATTCTGATCTGCTCGGCGGAACGGAGCTGGCCCAACCGGAGGGCGGAGAGAGTAACGCATTCCTGTCTGACTCTCAATGTGGCTGTACACAGCAGATGCCTTTTGAGCAGCATCCAACACGAGATTAAAGCTACTTCGTCTGTACTGAGTGATGCGCTGACCGTCACAGTTTGGACGGGCGGTGTGTGGATTTTAGGACTGACCTTTCCTAACCTTTCCTTCATTGGGGAAGGCTGCAAAGCTGTTTCCATAAATATGGACATTTTGGTCGCCTGAACGAAACACGCTGCCTTCACACTTCCACCGTCGAGGACAGTGCTTTACCTCCAAGCCGTCCTGTAATACGATTAATTGCAGTACAAGGCTGCTCCCCGTTGGCCTTCCGACATGTTTCAGCTTTAAGGAACTGAGTTTCAGGAAGCATAGCTAGTCAGACCGCTGCAGCACTGATGTCCAACCATCACCACCACCACAAGGCCGAAGCTTTGGATCGTATCATAAGAATAACGAAGTTGAACAGGAAGGCAGTCTCGCTTGACACCCCTTCTGGTGAACTCGAACGAGAGCTCATCGTAGACCTTCATGCGTCCATGGAATTCGGCGTACGGCGTTCTGAGTAGTGTCAAGAATCTATGATGTACACCCTTGCTCCATAGATGCTGACATAGTGCCCGATGGTCCAGTGGTAATTGCACAAGCAAGGATGTAATATGTGAGATGAAAAAGAATCTATGACAAACCTCGGTTTCGATGGGAGAATGAGAGGTACGTTTGGCCATAAACACAGGTTCAGTTCGTCCCTCCACTCAATAGTTTTCTCATTATGTTTCCAGCTTCTATGGCACACAACTCCTGATTAATAGATTCCACAGCATCGCCCGTTATACACACCCGAATGCAGCCCGTATGTTCGGGGAGACAACAGTGTCGGTAAGTTTCCAGTGGTTGCCGAATGGTGAAGACAACTCAACCAATTTAAAGAAGGAAACCGGCCGCTCTTCCGGCCCATGACCTCGTGTTGACATCCGACAAAGAAAAATTCAACTTAGACATGACCGAAATAAGACTAATTCCCCCGCTGACTTCAGCAGTCTGTTCTTGTTAAGCGGAGTCCCACGACCAAACAGCTCTCTCGCCCGGATGGGCACTGCAGCCGCCAATGGGCTCAACACGTTCGCGATTGGTCAATAGAGTGGCCGCTGCCCGGTCCAGTGATTAAGCTTTGATCAGTTCAAAGTGTTGGTCCAGTAGCCAATCATGTTCATTCGTTCACTGTGTACCGGCTGTCAGTGGCGCGTCTAGATGGCGTCCGAATTTCCAAAAGGTTTTCGCTGCATACTCCTCAAATACGACGCCACGCGCCTGTCGTGTTTTGACTTGTTTTGAACGTTCGATTCGCCTTGGCGGCTCACGGATTCATACACAGGATCGAGGATTCTGCCCGGAATTCCTGGGTGGGGTTTCCATTTGTCGCCCCGTCGCCCCTGTTCACCTAAAGAGCACGAGAGAAAAATGATGTAGCGCCGAATCTTAAGGTCCTAGCACTAGGCAGTTTGCTCACCAGAGGAAGGACATACAGAGGCGTTCAAAAGTGATTTCAGCTGGGCCCTAAGTGATGCACGGTTGGTTGTTGGACGTGTGATGTTTTGCATTCTTCTTTCGTATTGCCGTGAGCTGCTCATCCAGCTGCTGCAGTACAGTAGTAGCAGACGCGGAGGCGCCGGGTCTATTAGTCCGACCTCCGGTGATTGGCCGGCGGGTGCTGGTAGGCGTAGCTGGCGTGACGCATTGTCCTCCATTTCCAGGAATGGTGATGCAGTTGATGGATACCATGGGGGATTGCGGCCTGGTGCAGGGCACGGTTGCGTAAGTTCCATTAGGCAAACCAGTCACGGTCATTCCACCAAGAAAGGCTGTGCTGATAGGTTGCTAATGGCTAACAGGTGCGCTTGACGCAGTAGAACCCGAAGGGAAAACTCCGGAGACAGTGAGTAACAGCATAGGAGAGTACATAAGGACTGAATGTCGACCCGCGACAGCTGAACTCATGCAAGGCATCTGTGGAGCAGGTTTCAGGCGTGTGTTGGAATGCCGCTGCAACTGGGTCCCAGGTGTTGTAAAACTAGTAGCATGCACCGATCCACCCAAGTTGCTAGCTTCAGAAGGAACCTGTATATAGCAGGCCTGTCCAGGACGTGTGACTATGCCGGTGGACTGCTGTGAAAGTAGCGAAGGTGAGGAAGAGACCCAGAGACTCGTCACAGGGGAAACCAGTGAATTGAAGATTTTGCGAAAGAGTGCAGGGTTTGTCCAGATCTACCGTACTGTCCAAGTACAGCTAGGAATTAACCGCCTTGATCATATGCCGTTTTCGTCCCATGAGTACGACGGAGGATTCCTCCAGAATTTTATCGCATTTAAGCAAAACCCGTTTGTATTGTCAGCATCTTGATGGATATGATAGTGGGCGAGTAATTGAAGGAGTTGAACCGACGGTAATGGTTGACCTCGACCAGCCATTTGCGAGTCGAGATCTGATAGTTTGGTGGTGGAATATTTCAAATCATTCACCAAAGTTGCACGCATGCGACTCATTCGTTGAATCTAGTTAGAACACAGGGTCGTTCTGTCGGTTTGTGCAACCACTTGGGGAGCCGGACTGGACCTGCGCCGAATGGGAGCGTGAGGGCGCAGGTTCTGGAAGGGATAGTTCTAGCTGTGGAGTCGGCAAAACTACAACACAACAGTTTGTAGTGGGCAACCCCGTCGAACTGTTGGGTGTCATCACAGGTTGTTGTATCATCACAAACGTTTGGGTGCCAGGAATCAGAGCAACAAGGAGGTTATTTAGCGCACGTTTCGTGTAGCCCTACATGGATAAGGATCTATCAGCCTGGGCCAAACAGCGCATCGCCTGTCAATGCTGTAAAGTAACTCGGCATACGAACTCGCCTCTTAGCTCATTTGCACTTCCTGGTGCTCGATTCACACAAGTTCATCTTGATATCGTTGCTCTACTTCCACAACCAAACGGTTTCACTCATATTCTTACCATGGTTGATCGTTTTGCCCGTTGGCCAGTGGCTGTACCCATTTCGGACACTTCGGCTGAAACGGTAGCCTTTTCGCTTTTGCAGCATTGGGTAAGTAAACCGACATACCTTCCTCCGTTACTCCCGAACGCGGTTCTTCCGTGAGTTTTCGACCCTACACGGTTTTCATCACATTTCGGCAACCGCGTATCACCTGTTCCAATGGTCTGGTTGAACGTTTCTATCGCTACCTCAAAGCCGCAATTATTGCCCAAATAAACCCACTTTCATGGGCTTCGCCTTTACTCCTCATTTTGCTTGCCATTCGTTCCACTATTAAGGAGGATCTTCCCTGTTCACCAGCCGAACTATTATACGATAGAACTCTACGTTTACCTGATAAACTGGTTTCCCCTTCTGGAGCGGAGCCCGGCTCACCCGTCAAATTCGTTACCCGTCTGAAACAGCACGTGTCTGAGCTTCGTGCAACGCCGACAAGACGACCAACACGAAAAGAGCACATGTCAACCTATTTCTCTTCTATACCATTTGCATTTGTCCGACATTACGCAACAAAGAAACTCCTTCATCCCTGTTATGATGACCCCTCCGCATCGTCCCTATCCACTCATTGCTCCCTACCAGACTCCGAGGTGACCACATCTGTTGACGGGACACGCCCCACCCTCTGCACACTCCCCTTTACTTTGTCTGACTTAACGTCCCCACTCGTCCTACTTAGAGACTCCAATTTCCCAGGCACTGACGGTATCCCTTTGCTCATCCTTAAAGCTGGTGGCCCGGAAATCCCCACGCTCACTCTTAGTCTCTTCAATACCTCCCTTATCTCTGGCACGGATTCAATTTAGTGGAAGCACTCCCCCATTGCACCACACTACAAGTCTGGCCTACGAAATGCTCCAGCTAGCTATCGTGGTATACAACAGACCTGTATGCTCTCCCGTACCATGGGGCGCATTATCGATGTCCCCGTCATGGCTTACCTGCTCACCACCGAGACCCTTAACGATCGGCAGTATGAGTTTGTGGCACAGCGGCCAGCTAACGCATGTCAGGTTGATTTCTTTAATCATATTTCGTCTGGCTACGATGCCAGGCGGAGCATTATTCTTATCTGTCTTGATATTCGCAAGGCGTTCGACGAAGCCCCCCACGATGCACTCCTCAACAAATTACGATCTACGGGGATTGGGGGCCCACCACTGCGATGCTCCACTTCTTACCTCACTGGGAGAATCCAGGTCACAAAGATTGGAGATCGCTCCTCATCACCTCTTCCCAGCACCAGTGGAGTTATTCAGGGTCGTGTGTTAAGCTCCCTACTTTTCTTACAATGTATTAATGGTGTCAGTGATTCGATCATCTGTGGACACCCTTTCCTGTTCGCTGGTGATATCAAGATAGCTTACTACTTTAAGGCCAATGACTCTGTTTCCGCTCTTGTTAACATTCAGTCTGATCTGAATTCTCTATCTCTCTGGTCCTCTAACTCTTGTCTTTCTTTCGCCGTTCCAAATGCCTAGCCCTCTCACATCGATTCCAAATTCCTCCTGGGATGCTTATGCTTAATGGACACTCGATTCCTACCCTTCTCGAGGCGAGAGACCTGGGTATTAGGTATTCGTATGCGTTTAGTTTTGCCCAACATGCATGGTACAGAGTGGCTAAAGCCCGCAAGCTCTGTGCCTCCATTCTCCGGTTCTTCCATAATAAATCATGTTTACTCGCCATCTTCAAACAGTTTCTAAGACCTTTTCTTGAATCCAGACCTGAATTCGCCTCATAGTATTCACAGGCATGCCGGATTGCTGTGGAGAATGTGCAGCTCTCCTTCACTAAGTCATTGTTTCGGGCGTCACCCACACTGCCGTATCGCCTTCGCAGTTTTTCACTGGGGTTGGATCCTTTATGGCTGAGGCGTATTAGTTAAACCTAGGCCTTCTATATCGCCTAATCTGCCGACGGGCTTACATAGCTGACATAGCTTACATAGCCCTGAATTTTTCCCCTGTCCTCCCTACAATATCCGCAACTCTGGATTTTCGCTCCCAATGTCGACCGGCCGAACTGTCTTCCGACAAAACTTTTTCCTTGCCTATATCTATGGAACAAGCTCCTCTCCCGTTTCCATACTCTATCATCCCATGTAGCCTTTTGAAAAACTCTCGGTTCTTACTTTTCCATTGATGGAGCCGAGCATCTTCTCGCGCCACAGCTTTCACTAGATACTTTCTTTGAAATAGGCCCTAAGTCGTTCGAAATTGGGCTCTCACTGTAACTGTTCTAGTAATTGGTCCCAGCATGAACACTCACCAGCTTGAACCCCGAAGAGTTGACCCACAAGTGAGACAATTACCCTCCCAAGCGTTCTTGTCCATAAATCACCATCTTATCTTAACTCTGATGCAGACGTCCACCTCCTGGGACTACATATGCATCTGCTCTCTGAAGCGTAGTTGTGTTGCAGGTAGTGTCTAGCGACTGCTATCGTAATTGTTTTCATCCCGTCGCTACTGACCTCGCATTTCCTTACCTCCGGCCATAAGCCTCTTTGCCCACTCAAATTATTCCTAGTTCTTTCAAGTCTGGTCCCATCCCTGATTAACTCTGTCAGCTCTACTTATTGTCTGGTACTTTGATTTGACTATATTCAAATAACCTTAGCCAAACCGAAGAGTTATTTCCCCACTATTCAGAACCACTCTGCATCCCCTGACCACGTGCGGAGCACGCACATAGAGTGGTGGGCATGAGGATGCACAGTGAATGAAATACTTGTTTGCGTCCACAGCCCACCCATTCAAACCCACACACATAACATTGTGGTGCATCTCCACTTGACATGGCGGTTCGCACCAACGCTTCGTCACCACTTAGCCATAGTACATGTTCAACCGAAAGACGGCATTTCTTTCATTCGTCTAAAAAACATGTATACATGATGTAGCCCGAAGGTATTATGTGAGACTCAAGGCTAGCATCGACGTGCAAGAGGTTGCCACCTTCGTCTTAGTTGGGTGTCACCACCCCAAGTCCACTCTATCATCCAGGCATACCACACAAGTTCTTTCCTCTTGTTCTCTGAAGCAATCATATACACATAAAACGTAAATTCCTCATTATCTCTTGATTAGGAGCAGTCACCGCTAACATCTAATGGCTGTTTTTGCCATGCGCCATGCGTTTCTCGGAGCTGACAGCAGTGACTCGGTAACTGACGACCAAGACTTTTACCTTCCTGTCGAGCTGATGCAGCAGATTCTGGTAAAATTACGGCTCTTATCCGGTATCCCTGAGGCTGTTGCCCCACCTCTTATTATTTGTCTCCTGTCCCTGTTTAAATTAACTTCCTCTATGCACAACTGCGACCATATGATTGGAATTTCTGCTGAGCTAAAAACTACCGCCATGTAATCTCACCACGTAATCGCCTGTTCCATCTAGTCCAATGGCTACCCTCCCCGCTTCGGCGGCTGAGTCCTTATCTTCCCAAAAGTAAGCACTTGCGCTGGCCCAGCTAGCACTCGGTTTTCAGGCCAGCCAAAAGTATCCACGTCCTGCTGGGCTCATTTAGCCTGCTGTCGTCCCATTTTAGATTTTTTCTATTGGGTGCCCCATGACACTTACCAGATGCTACTGCTCGCATCCTATCCCTTCCTCATCCCCCCTCTTCCCAAGCCTCAAACTTCGACTGTAGTTGCGCAAGCGTCCCGTGCAACCGGTACTCAATCAATCTGGCCTTTCCCCGGTCTACACTCATATGGTCCTCCTACTGGTTGGAAATTTTCCCTGGCTCTGCATCGGCCTGACTCTCCACGTTCAACCCAGATCCAGCCGTCATGGAAATGCGTATCCTCTGTCCGATTACGGCATCCCTGACGATCGTTACGGGGCTGTATAGAAACAGGAGTATGCCGGTGCAATGATGGCATGGCACCGTCATACCCAGTCTGATGGCGCTCCCGCAACTATTTTCTTCAAAATTTCGACCGCAACCTCTCTCCCAGTTGACCTTGTAATCGCAACTACAAACAAAATTTTCACCTGGCCCCCACCGCTTCATTCTAAACCGATGAACCTATCGTTCGGAGTTAATCAACCTAGTATCCTGCCCTAATTTTGGGTTTCTTCTTCCACAGGTTTAAATCCCTCTACGGTGTTTGTTTGGCCCTGTGCATTGACGCTATCCCCCCTCCAAAACTATCCTTTATACCTGACTTCCCTGCAACAGTGACAAGAGTGAGTCTACTCGATTTTAATTTAAACCACACTATTGAGACAAAACTTGTCACTTGTCTCCAGATCAAATTCTTCACTCTCCATCCCCATTTTTGCTTCTTGTGAATCTGGCCATGTAGTTGACCGTCCAAGGTCACTCACGGCCAGCAACGGTTTTCAGTTTTAGTGTGTCAGCTGGCTTCACAGTTGGACGAGTCGTACCCCATGCACACTGTCCTCGTTTTTTCGGTTCTCACAGCTGCGGTTACTCTTCACTAATAAGCATTCCTCTTTGGTTGTAAATTCCTATCCGTTGTGTATTTGCCTGTCGCGTTCAGGTTGTAACAACCCAAGCATGCCTCAATCGCGTTGCTCCCTACAGGTTGGGAAATAACCCTATAGTTATTATTATTATTATAAACTCCCGTTAATTGTGTTTCATTTCCCATTCCAGTTTTAACGTGGCCAAGTCTATTGCCCACTGTTTATGACTGCCCCTTTTTCGCGCAATCTTCAGTACCAGTCACTCCTATCCAGTCGTGTTTTATTCTTACTGTAGTCGTGTAGTCATGCCCTACGGCACGCCACCCACTAGTTTGGAATAAACGATATTATTATAAGGACATCGAACGTCAATTCAAATACTCCATTTCGGAGAGAACCGGAGAGCATGAAACAGTCTATACTGACTTTCTAAAGCCTGCCTTCGTCAAAGCACCCACGACCCCATTCAGCAATCCCGCTATCCCACCAGCACTAGCACCTGCTCAAGATACCTCTACCGCCAACCCAAATCATTCCACTAGCCGTTCCGGACAACATGTCCGTTTCCCTCAACACTTAGCTGATTGCAAAAATTGAAGTCAGCACGATTTTGATCCATTATTCTCATTATTCGAGCGTTTTTCCTCCCTCACGTTCATCGCTCTAGTGGGGGAGTAGTTTGGTGTTTTGCATCTTTCCGTTGCTTCCATTATAACATAACGTGTTTTTCAATTGCATACACGTTTTTTGTTTGAATAGAAAAAAACACAAAACGCAAACTTGTAAAATTTCACGCAATACAAATGTGGCCACGAGCTTCGACTCGCTCTTCTGGTGTCACTCGCGCTTACCGCGGTCATTCGCGAGTTTCATGTGCTAACTGTGGTATCAAAACATTTCAGCCCGTTTTCGGACCTTATTATGTGCGAGAACTGTTCACCAGAAGACCTCTGGACAACCATGATTGGATTATTATATGTTCACTAACCTGGGCTAACGATGAACTATTTTGAAGAGAACAACTGTTAGTGAATCTGTTCCATGTGACCTCGTTATCATTGTATACTTAATCTAGCGTTATTATTATTTTTTATTTCTTTGCCACACAGTCCTGGTAAAATAGCTTTAGGTTAACCAGATTACTAGGCCGGCAAGCACATTCGTGTCAACGTATTGGACAAGTCTAATAATAGTTACGTCTTACTTACGATCTGAATGGGCAAATTGTTTGGCATATTTGAGACGTAGTCTTCATAGGGTATCTGCAAGTTCACAAGAACCATACCTGAGAAGGTACACCAAATCAACTGAAGAAGGACAAATGACTTTCGTGCCGGTACTCCATGATGCAGTGGGAAACACGCTTCAAGAGAATCAGATACCTAGATGATTTTTGGTATCTCGCTTCATAATACCTTGCAGCCCTTACTCACCATACATGACGAAGGTGTTTACTGTCTCCAGACGAGATGTAGACGTATTTCTCGTCACTCAGAGGAAAATGCCAGTCCTCACCAGCGCTGGTGCTGTATCTCCGAAATTTGAGGTCAGCAGGAAAAAGCGGACATTGACTTAACAGTGCTTGTGGTGAATATTTGAGGCAGACCAAAAAGGAGAGTGGTCTAAGGACGGATCCCAACGGGTAAACCAGCTTGTTGGTAGTGAGGTGATTGTTGATTTTTTACTCTATTCCTATTGCGTAAAGGGCAATTCCCCGCTTTAGTTGTCGCCTCTACCACCTTCCTTGTCTTTGATCTGGAAGTAAACCAATCTTCGACTGCACCATCGCACGTGTTGTTTAAATGAATACATGTGTTTGGCTATCTTGTGGCCACCTTGAGTCAGCGTATACTTTGGGATCCCTTCGGTAGCTAGCAGTTCCTAAACCGGCGTATAGTAGCGGATGTGGTCCAACTATTTTAGGTTTGTACAATTTAATATTGTATTATTGTATTGATAGCGTCGCATTTTTTGATAAACATCTAATTGAACTGTGTGATTTCTGAGGTTTTTCGCGTCACCCAAGGCGGCTCGAATGATTACTGGAAACACTCTATAGCACTCAACTCTCACGTATATCGTGGATCCCGGAGGCTTACCTGAAGTAAAATTTTGGAACCGTTGGAGTCAACCTGAACAGAACACGAAGTGGTTAGTTACTTTCTAGCGTGCCAAACCCTAAACCTGACAACTTATTGACCAGTAAACTTGACATTTTATTGATTGCAACACTTTTTTTACCTCGACATTCTAAGAGAGCAAATTAGCTAACTCTGGGTATGCACAGCATTCTAGAAAAAAACAGTGGGGCTATTGAGCAAGGTATTGACCGTTCTCGGTTTACTTACAAGAAACAGACAAGAGGATGGAATCTTTTCCCCTACTTGCTGAGAAACAGTCCAAGAGGTTTGTTCATTTCCGAATCTAGGAATGAAGAATACCTGGTCGATCGTTTGAATTCTGTATTAGAGATAATATGCTTGAACCCGAGTTCGGACTGGCGCTGAAATCTGGAGGTATGCAGGTGGCAATGGTAATATTCCACTGTTTGTTAGCTATGTCCAAACACTAATTTATGCAAACAACTGTTCGTAGACCTCACGTGGTTGAAGTCGCCTAACCGCAAAGATTTCTGTATTTCTCAGCTGGAAACAATTTTTTAGTTCGGACTGACAACAGCCACTCACACTCCAACGACCCAAATGTGGCTTAAAATTCAGAGCATTCGTCAACAACTTTTTATACCCTACATGGTGCCATAAAACAGGGCGCCCTCCTTAAAGAAGTCGGTGCACTCGTTCATGAGTTGAAACTAGAAGGTATCGATTTTTCATTAATTCTATGTCGTTCTAGATCCTAAAAAAGAATGTCAAAGTGATTTTCTGGTGTACAATTAAAAAGGTTTTGCGCGTTGTTCGGGGTAATCGAGCTTGACAAGGACAGCTCCCTGTTATTTTTTGTAGTCGTTGGGCACTTTGCTGTCCGGATACCCTGGTGGGATAAGGTGAGAAATCCTCAGAACTTGGATTGGCCAAAGAGTTAACAAGCAGCATTCCTCCCTATCTTTATGACTAGGTTGTCCCTTTCCGGGCGTTGCCATTATTGCTCACAGCAAGGAAATACCATCGTTAAAAGTTCATCGTATCTAGCTGTGTTCCCATAGCAAGGAGTTTGATTGTGATAATGACCATGCACATCTTATAATTTATTGTTCTTGTTTTGTGACAGTCACGCTTGCAGGAATTGTGGAATGAGGGGTGTTGTCTGATATGGAGTTGAGAACCGCAATACGGTACTTTGATGGTGTAGACAGCCCTCAGAGTTTCGAGGGCAAAATGTGAAACATTCAGGGGGGAGGTTTAATTCAAATCGTCCAGCAACTGAACCGAAGGTCTAATGTCATGAGTCATCCGAATTCCACTAGCAAAACATTTTAGGCCCTTGCACCTAGCAGATCCATCTATCGATACGCACTGAGCACATGGCGTTTCTCGGCCTTTTGAATCTAAAAGTGGTGTTGTGAATGTTCTAGTGCTTGCACGACTAAGTACCCACTGCGTCAGTCACCGTCATATCGTTCAGGAGACACTGCACACCACTGGTGTACGTAATAGAATGCACGCTCTCAGCATATGTTTGCATGCAAGTATGTTTACAAAAGATGCTAATTTTTACCTGCATATGCTACATGAGTCGCTCTATGCGTCAACCTAGTTAGTAGACCGCAGTTACAAATTGCGTCTATCGATAACAACCGGGGGAGGTTAGATCGAGAAGTCCCCGGACAGTTACGCTTCATGTCCTCAGCATATGTGTCCAACTTGCCGCGTTCTGAATGTTGCTTAGAAAGAAAGGAACGGTGGAATATACAAACAAACAGTTGATATTAGTAAACGACAGTTTGAACAACATAGAGGCCCCTGTGTAATGAGTTTGACTGCATTTCTCACAAAACTATCATGAGTGCCAGATGGTTACTTCATTAGGGTTTAAATTTTTATGAAATTTTATGAACTGTGGTAGCCGTAATTTGCCTTTTCGAACCCGGAAAACTGGTGGGGTCAGGGTATTATTATATAGTGTTGAAGCCAGTCACACGTATTAAGCTGCTCGACGGGAAAACGCCATCTATTGTTATGACAATAAATAAGGGCAGACATAGAAGAAGTGCACAGGGTGCGGCAAATCACAGTGCTCTCCCAATTTAGCTGAACTGACTGAAAAAGGTCGTTGTGTATTTCTGAAGCCCAGAGAACATGGTTCATCCCGGAACTAGTTGTATGCTCCAATCTCTAACGGTGTTTGGTTCATCACCTCAACAGAGTTGAACTTAGCCTAAAGCTATATGAATTCAAATACCGCCTCATAGTTCTGGGAACTCCCAAAAACCGTTTGGCAGGAAGAATAATGCGAAGGATGAGCACACTGTGTTTCAATGGGTTTTACTTATTTTAGGTGGCAGAAAAAACCTTCCGAACGATACAGCATTCGCGCGCTGGGTCCATAAGACGCTCGGGGGCAAACGTTTCCAAAAGAGATGCGGTCAGATTGACTTCAACCTCAGGATGGTGAAAGCAGGTCACCTCCAATGCACACAAATTCACATGTGAACAACGGTCTCCCTCCGTCTTCTTAACGAAGCACACTTCTCCAGGACAGCTGTCCAAGAGTTGTGGGTTTCATCTAGAAAATACAATGCTATATCCCGAATAGAGTATCAGCTGCGACACAAGACGGCCTTTGTGTAGTACACACAGCTGAAGAATAATGTAAACTAGGATCTTCCGCTGAGATTCCATGAAATCTCTCACAAACACCAACTTAGTTTTCATAGGATCATCCATCTCTTTTCTCGTTGGATTTGAATGTTTATGATATTATCGCGATTTATGTCCTCTCATCAGCTGTGGATCACTCCACTGAGTCATTTATCTAACTACTCTGAACAACACCAAGGGTATTTGGCGTCAGAGCGATTGACTGGAAGCACCTTTCATGGTCTACATGTTCAAATTGAACTGAAGCCAAAAACAACCGCTGAGGCCTCGCAGCCTTGGACTACTGGGCTCGTGGCCAGGGTCACAAAAAGCGTATATGAAGATGATGAGGTAGAGGGACTAGCAAAGCGGGTAAATGGTAACAGGGATCTCAAAAACATGGTATACAGCGAAACTGTGGTGACTCACTGGCGTCGCTGTTGTGGAGCCGGACATAATTGTTCCGTTGGGAGAGTGAGATGGCGGCAACACACGTTGTCTTCTGGCCCTGACAGACTGCCTTGGCTAGCCCTAATTTAGCTGTATGCTGTGAATTGATATTGGAGTAGTTCACAAGCGGAGGACGGTGGTATACACCGGTAACATGTTCTTCGGACTGTGAATAACTTTGTTGGAATTCAGTGAGGTTGAATTTTGGTCACGGTGCATTGTATGGAATCATCAGCGACAAACACAATGACCAACAGATCTTGCCCTGTCTGGATTTACTTGCGTTCAACCTGCCTTGAGTACCTGGCCTGCTGGTGGCCCTCGTAAAACACACGCGGGACTACGCCGGGAATGCTAGAGCTGCCACAAAGACTTCTAGTGGCAAGACGCAGGTTGGGAAAAGAATCAAAGCTCTACATGAATTGTAAAGACTCGATATCGCGCTAGCAGCCTTATGACCATGCATATTTGTGTTCCAGGTTTGAAGGCTATGGTAACAAGAGAAAATCAATGCCCTGCACAGCATCACGTATTCACGGACTGATGAACAGGATGAAGGCTTTTGACCAAGCTCACCAGGGCGGGTTTGTTCTTGTTGTTCAGTGGCAATGGTTTACATGAAAGATAAGCAGAAGGGTGTAGCGCCGCTCTGTAAGTTCTAAGCGCGTGATAGAGCTTTTGCCAGCGCAGGGACGCAGCGTTCAAAATTGCCTTTACTGGGTACTGGATGCAGCGTGAACAATCGTCGGAGGAAGGATATTCCAAACGGCAACTACCCGAAATGAGAAAAACTGTTGTCTAATTAAGGTGTGTGATCTGAGCCTTAAAATCTTCCTACCATGTCCTTGTCGTGTGTTACTTTGGTCAGCAGTAAGAAACCTGTTGGTCAAACCTTGTTCGAATGATGCATAAGTAAGTGTTAGGTCTACTCGGAGGCGACGATACTACAGGGGAAAGAGGTCAAGCACCGCGAGACGAGTTTCATAGACCACAGATTTAAGGCGGCAACCATCTTCGTAGCAACTCGTTGGGCGCGCTAACTGAAGAATAAGTCATTATCGAGTCCTGACTAGACAACTTGGTCGGCATATTCAAGAAGCGGCCCGACGTAGGCGGTACAGAGTATCTGGGTATCCATGCGAGTGATACAGTGGAAGGAGCGCCGAATCATCCGTAAGACGGCAAGTGAGTTTTGAGCAGACTTTTTTATGGTGCAATGTGGAGGACAAATTTGAAGTGCCAGATACTGAAATCCTTTTTCACATGTATCTCGGTTATGTATTCTGGTCCATTCTTATAATGCCCTGCAAAGGTATTCGCTAAGGGTCCTCCATATGACATATGGATGCAGTTGTCACTATATAGAGCGAGGGAGCAGTCCAGCAACCACTGTTTGCAACGTCTACATCCACTTGGAGGGCACTGACATTTGAACTTCAGATAATCAAATTGTCCGTATAAAGTAGACATGACTTGAAAAAACAACTAGAAGATCGTTGACATTGTTTAAAAGACAAAGGCGGTCCTCAAACGCAGTTCTGCGTGGAATCTGGTGGGTGCGGCGATATGTAGAATTACATCACTCCTTTGAACGTCTTCAGTCAACGCCGATTCGCCTGAGCTACATTCGAAAGGCCTTGAGGGCGTTAAAATCACATACCAGCAACAGATATGTAAAGTAGTAGTTGGCAGAGAGTTGCTCAAGTGTTTCCTGAGAACTGACCATTTCCGGAGGACTAGAAGGGCAGCGGTAGACCACGTCGAGAAGATATTCGGTTTCGCGCAGCAGGATTCGTATCCACAGTGCATCAGAAAGAGGTGCAGGATTGGTCTCGGAAAGGACAATTGGGACGAGCAGTGCCGCATTTAAATATAAAACACTTCCACTAGCCCTCCCACGTCTTGGGTCAGGTCGAAAATAGTGCAGCCGTCTATCGTGATTTGCGCGTGAGACGTGAGAGATATCCAGTGTGAGCCAGGTTTCTGTAAGCGCGATTATGGACGGCCATTTAAGGCAAGCTGGCTATTTATTATCGCGAAGTTTGTTGAAAAGAGTGGGGCAGTTTGTGAACAAGCACTTCCACACTAGCTCCGCTGCGTCCGAAGGTGGGGAGCCGAGAGGCTGGGGGATTTAGGGGCTGCAGACTTGGTTTGAGCCTTAGGCTCTAAAGAGGATTCTTGCTTCATTCCTGGTTGTTTATGCAACTGCATATCGTTTGCAGAGGTTTTTGCCCCTTGAGAGTCTGGTTGGCGCGAGCCTTCCACTTTTGGAAAATGTAGTTTCTCCCCTGGTGGTTGAAAATTTCGACGGCTGGTACTTGTGGCTCGTGCAATGCCATAACAAGAAGCATCCCATCTCGGTTAATAACAATCGGTTCACATATTCAATAACATGCGTTGCCTTGTGTCATCCTTTGCCTGTGTTACCATCTACGCGCGTTAACCCAAAAAGGGGGGAGGATAGCAAAAAATGTAGAGAATGAAGAAAAACGAATTGCAGAAAGAAGGAAAACACTGTAGTTTCTCCTAATATCATATGTATCATTGTCTTTTGTCTTCGTGCACCTTATGTGAAGCAAGCCAACCTCATTCCAACCTAATTTTCTCAGTCCCAAATGAACTACCATTAGTCGCACCTACTCCAACCATCCACGGTTACTGTTGGCCCGACATTCTTGTCACCAAACGTGGGTTATCAACAGGCGGCTGCTGCACTGGATCCACGATTGACCAGTCAAGTAAGGACATGGAAGCTTGGGAAAAGCCTTGGTCCTCTGTACCAATCCATGAATCCATACGCCCGTGGCCTTGAATTTGTGGACGGTTGCCGTGGCGACCAACAGGCGGACTATTAACGACCGATGGAAATCGGCTCTGTGTGCCGTAAATCCGAGCCTGAGTCTGCATGTGGTTGTACCATTCCGGAAAAAACTGAACCACAAGAAGTATGCCCTGAGGATCGAGAGATATTAAGGACACGACCTGAGGGTGTCCCAGTAGGGGCAAAAACGTCGGACTATTACAAAGTTGCTGAAGATCTTCCTAAAAAATTCAACGAACCAGGTGCGTAAAAAATAACTACTGACATCAAACAGACTTGATGCAGGGCTATGGAGACAAGCTGATTAATCCAATGTACCGCACTTCAAATTCTGAATATGGTCGGCTGCAACCTAACGTACACACGATGAGTGTTGTGTACCACCAAAGAAAGGCTGAATTCCAAAAAGTAAGTTTAATTGATACTCTCAGTTCTCCTCAGCGATTTGCACCCTGTGGAAACTACCGCAATCATTCACTGAACACGGCAAAGGACCAACAGATAATCTGACTACCGTGAAGTAATTTCCATTCCATGCATATGCACATACGTACCTACGCGAAACAAAATAAAGTGATGTGTTACCATGCAATAAACAGAACCTTGTGCTGAGGCGCTTGACCATGTATTCTTAAACGGTTCGTCGAAGAATAATCATATTACTAGGCACAGTGCCCCGTGTTGTATTTAGTCGAATTTTTGAGCTATCTATGAGAAAATCCGGTACTTAACGAAAGAATTTGAGTAATCGTTTGAGCTAGGTTGACGATGGGGTGTTACTGATACAGGGGAATTATATTGAATGACTGCACAAACACATAGAGAAACGTTGAGCTGTCTGAGTGATCGAACATATGTATCGGTTTGTATAGAATCCTGAGTAGTCATCATCATCATTGTCAGTGGTAAGGCCCGCGTACTTGTCGTAAGTGATTGTAGCTGCCACACTTTCGTCCATCGATGATTTGGGGAGATAGGGTAGGTAGCTGCACATTGAAGGCTTGGTGACAAATTGGTACTCTGTCAGTGGACTGTTAAGTAGGGGTACTGGGAAGGGAGCTATGCATTGAAGGCAAGAGCTTGGATGCACGAGCGTCATTAAGGGCGCGACTGGGCCATGTCTGACAATGTCTCCAACCATTTATGTGGCCAGTCTCGGAGTCACGATTTAGGGAGCTGACTTTGCTGGTAATGGCTTTCACACTTCGCTGCCAAGTCATTTACAGTTGTCAGTAGGTCGTGAAAATATCCCGATCTATCAGGTCTGTCAGATTAGTCGACATTTTTTTGTCTGCCGCGCATTCACCTAAGTGGGAAAACACTAGTACAATGGAAACCGAAGGAGCTTCAACTACCTTCAATAAACACGAGGGCAGAATCACTGCGGATTTTTTTCCAAGAATACATCCACACAGAACAGCAGAAAGATGACCATGGTCATTCAGTCCAGGAACAACTTGATTCAAAAAGAGAGAGTAAGAGGAGTAAGAGAAAGGGGGAGTAGGTGGCATTAGCCTAACAAGACTTTTCAAAGGCATATTCATCTCCGGTCAGAGCGCTAGGCAACCCGAACACCAACTGAGAGTAAGGTCACCGGTGAGATCAGTTGAGTACTATATCTCACAACATTCGACGCAGGACGCAAACTTATATGGAGTATTTTGGAGGACTGAACTTTCAACTGGAGTTGCGGGGAAGCCAAATCGGCATGAAAGGCAAGCATGCATGTATTATGTTAATATCGTCATCGATAGCTGCACCGAATGAGAACATCGATGCTTCACCGCCACACAACCAAGTCAGTTTATTTGAACAGAGCCTTATAATAGAAAGAAATAATTGAGCCAGGCAGGGTAACCTAGGACTAGCCTATAATAAACATCCCAGGTGCCTACACGTACAACACTGAATCAGACAACCTGGATAGAAACTGATAGCATGAACGCCACTGACATCGGTCAGGTGCCATGTCATTCAGGTCCACCAGTCAAGCACCCAGAGGGACCCCATCCGGGAAGGCAATCAGCACCAAAAGCGCCCAAAGTTCTCGTAATATCTTTCACTCCCTTATGCCATATCAAAATCTTAAGCCTCGGGGTGTCTTCCACTCCGAATTTGGTGAGCAAAACAGCACCCCTCTCGGCAGGGGTAACTCAGCCTGCGTAACACAACCAAGAGAGCTCAACTTACACTAATGAATGCATTCTTCGGGTGAAGTGCCTTTTACTTTACAAACGGTTGACTTCCTGATCATCCCATTCTAAACTAGCTTGTTCCGGTCGATTCCAGATGTAGTTCTGACATATCGATAGACAGAGACCCGAAGATACCTCCGACTTGCGAAGTATGCGTAGAGTTCGGTAACTTCCACTAGCACCCCGTGAATTCGTATGGACACATTCAAATAATATACGTCCCGCAGCATGATTTTGCACTTTGTCAGCGCAAAACATACACCGAAGAACTGGGTCACCTTTTCTATTATTGGTCGTGCTTGCTGTCGTTTTTCCAGAAACGAGAACATTGTCATCTAACTACCCAAGGTCGACGGCGTTCACGCTCGAAGTGATCGTCACATCGGAGTTTAGGAGGTTTTCCGGTGATCGTCTCATTTCGCCATCAATAACACCATCGACATCATCAACAAAAACGAAGATAGCTGATATCGTTATCGGACACCACTAGCTGTAGGAAAGATTTTGGAGAACATCCACAAGCATGTGAATAAACGCAGCGCGTGTTATTCATGAATGTTAGAGGCGTAACATGTTACCATATACCGGTCGACAGTATCGACCATACTCGTGAAAAAAGGAATATCGAGATTTTAGGGCACCTCTATGCATGCAATTGCCCCAGTAATTGACGCAGTCTGAGGATGTGGTCAACATAGCCATTCCAGGCTGGAGTCCCGCTTGTTGTTCTTGGGTTTTATTTTCATGCGCCTTCGTGAGGCAACGTATAAGGCACTGGACATTACCGTCGTGTGACGGTTTGCGGGCCTATCTAACTCGACGAAATATACGGCGGAGCGTCCATGCGACACTCATAGGGTCCCTTAGATACTCCAATGAGAATCGGTAAATTACTACGTCAGACTTCATGTCAGTGTGGGTGTCGCGCAACAATTAGGAAAACCGAATTTGGCAATTACATGGGAATATACATAAAAGATAAAGCAAGACCATGGCTAGAACATTTTTGATGTCCAACACATGCATCGAGCATGAAAATCGCTTTTCTCTACGTCGAAAATAAACAAGAGTTTGAAACGATAGTGGTATCGCAGCCATATTTCGGAGACTCCCGAAGGTGGAAACTTAACATGGATAACACTTTGCTTTGGAAAGTAGCCGTTAAAAAGCTTGATAACTCTTTAGAACAATATCAGCTTTTAGCACCGTTCTGTTGGATGGAAGAAAAACGAGGTTTTTTGGCGGGCTGTTTTGACACACTGAAAGCAAGATCGGCAAGTTACGGGTCACAAGAAACGGTCTCTAAAAGACGTTACGAATACGCAGACTGGTTGCACTTTGGCGTCAGACGACAATAAGAAAACTTAGCAACGCATACTGCGAACACTTAGAAAGCCAAAACGCCGTGCTAAATACCAGAAGGGTGGCAAACAACACAGGCGGATGACACAAAACACAATTTAGCGCAACGCATAAGGGAACAATTAATTACAAGGCTGGGACACGCAATGATAGTGAGCCGTCCGGTTATTCAAAACCCAGGAGGATCGTTCATCTCTTCGAATAGCTGGCAGATGCTGAACGGTCTCAACGGCGTATGGACAACAGCAAACACATAACAGCGTAACTGTTAAGGAACAGGATTGAAGTCAACCCAATTCAGAAACGCGGGGTCAATTAACCAGATATATTGACCGTACTCATGTATTTTGCCCAGACCACGTTGCAAGCTTCGATCTATCTTATAAGTTTCCCGACTAGCATGGCTGTCGGTTAGGCAAAGTAGGTTGGGTTCCTTCTAAAGGAGAGCCACGGCTCCTCACGTGTGTACAAATACGCGAAAGCGAGAGATCTGTTCCGAATTCCCTGACTAACGGGACTACTTGATCTCCAATAAACGCCGTTATATTGTCTTTACATTACCGCATCAACAAGCGGTAGACTGTGAAGTTTATTTCTCCTTACGAATCAAACAGCAATACTAGTAGTAATCGTTCAGCCGTAATACCCTTTCGGTACCCAGCTGTCATACCCACCCACAGGAAGTACGAGGGCTGAAATACTACCAGGTGGCCCAAGCCCAGACAAGAGCAGTCGAGATGTAGAAGTTAGGTTGGAACCACGGACCTTCCTGTCAGTAATTTCACATGTTTGGCCACTGATCGAGCTTGAACTCGAACCAGAAAGTTGCTTCCGCTTTGTCGCTTTCACAGCTTTGTGACGATTGTCCTTAGATCACATTACCATGAGTGAGATGGCTCGGTGGTTAGAGCACGAATTTACTGACTGGAAGGTCCATGGTTCGAACCCGACTTCTGCCTCTCCACTTCCCTGTCTAGGCTTGGGAAGCCTGGCAGTATCCCAGCCATCGTGATTCCTTCGGGTGGCAGGATAGTCAGGCACTGAAAGGGTGCTACAGCTTAACCTCACCCATTTAGTACACACCGTGAGGTGTGAAATTTAGCGGCTACCAGCCGGCCTGGTCGGTAGTACCGTCTTGGCTTCAGATTTTTCTAATTTGGTACTCGTTTCCAAGCAATAACAGACAAAAGACCACGATAACGGCAAACGTTCGAATGTACACGAGTCTTCTGAGTGAACTGACAGCTAACTCCACGTTTGGGTAATGATCTGCTTGGTAGTGGCTTCAATAGTCCTATGCGCTACGGTTCATCAGACTTAACAGCGCATGAACATCGACATGGGAACGGCCTATTCTCAACATCATCTTGGTAGAAATTAAAAAAAACTTATCGAGATCGAAAGCAGTGCAGTTGCTTGCGATCATACCACAAAGACATTCAAGCCGGTGACCCCCCTTGCGAAGGATAGGTAAAGTCACATGAATTTTGCGCCAGGCTGCATGTACAACCAATTCAACTTCCCTTTACTTCAATCTATTATACCAAAAGGAGAAATTGAGGATAACTCTAAAGCTGTCAGCAAGACGACCAGTGACACAAATCATGAAAGATCATCTAAACTGTTGAAATTAAAGAGTTAGGTGGCCATCATCACTGATTAGACGAACCAGCAACATACGCGTATGACGAGCTGGTATTAACCAACACTATGTTTAATCTGCATGACAGTTGTCACTAAAAGTTCCCTCTAGTACTGCTTTGGGTTCAATACCCGACAGGCAGGTAGACCGTAAATGCTCACAAATATTGGTCTTATTGTATTAACTACTGCCATCGATTGCGAGTAGTCGGTAGTTTCACGAGACAGTTAACCCCAATAACTAATATGATGGACTACCGCAACACTTAGGAGGCTGGATCTGGTGGGATCGAGTGAAATCACTGGTGGAAGCAAAACGGCCAACTTAGGGCGCCAAAATTTTGCATCTATGTAACCAGAGAGAAAGAGAGGTGAGTGAAAATATAGGCGAATATTTATTCAGATGCCATGCTGACGCACAACAGCTGACAGCTGTGAACCGGTCTGTCTGTGGCTGGTTGAAAAATACATAGAGAATATACACAAATGGAAGAAGCCAACAAATAGGAGAAAAACAGCAGGAGCGCGGGCAATGCAAGTCAGCGGCGGGGAGAGCTCTAGTCATTCGAGTGAGGAGGAATCTGGAAGGGTTGTGACGTTTCAAACAACTTGGCCACTCTTGATGCGTTCAAGACGGCGACGAATTTCCAATAGCTCGTTTGCTGAGATCGTCGGTCGAGATTCTGGTTGTGAGGATTCAGCCTGAACAGGGGCTTCAGCTGGATTGACCATATTCTAGGAAGAAAATAAATGAAAAAGATACGTATGATTTATATATTACAGAGGTCGACTAATGAAGTGATCAGGATTGACGTAACTGAAAACCAGAGGATTCTATGGAAGGCAAATCAAGTAATGTAGTTGAACGGCCTAGGAGGTCGGCACTCAATCTTGCAGCGGCAGCGGTAAAGAGACTTTACACGCATGTTTCCATACCAAAATTCTTACGTAAGTTGGGATTCATATTATCCGACTGGAACTGTTGGTGGCATGACTTCGAATGAGACGTTTCTTTCTTTTATCTCATATTCTCCTGTAACCCTTTCGCACTCATCGGTTGCATTCACTTTTTATGTCTGTGACCATGCTCTTCAAAAATAAACGATAATGATTCTCTCGGGTGTTCCTGACATATGAGACACAGTAACCTCCCTACGGAGACCACCCACTTACAGTGACCATTTTCAGTGGACCAAGCACTAATGGAATGAGTTCTCACTAATTAATATAAGTTGAACGGATTTTCTTGTCAACATTTGCATCGTCGGTTCATAAAAATGAAACGCGTGGCGTTAAATTCAAACAAGAGCACAAGCTAATTCACGGGCAAGTGCAGGGTCACAGCACCGCCGACAGCGCCTGTTCCTCTACGGTAACCATGTTCGACAAGTCGGTCGGTGGCGTCTGTGTATTACTTCCTCTAATTCTGATCTGTACATAATGAGCAAACTCTGTCACATTGGAGGGGTAATCTTAATTCACAAAGAGTGAAATCCTTTCTCTTATTACAAGCAAGGTGGTCAGATCGAGGTGGCAGTCATCATCATCAGAGAGAGCAACATCAGTGTTGACACTGATGCGTCACTGGCGTACACACACTACACCTTAAAATGAAAAGAAGAGAAATCAATGGGTGCGGGGAGACCTGGTAATGGCTTATCGCAAGCACTCCGAGGTACCTACACCTCCAAGCGCTCAATCAAACAACCTGGAAAGAAACTAACAGCAGGAACGCCGCCAACACTGCCATTGCTGCCAAAATCTTCAGCCTAGTGCAGGGTGAGGGGGGCATCAAGAGGACATCATCCAGGAAGGTAGACTGCACCAGCAACACCTAAACTCCGAATAATCTCTTCGGTGAACCAATTATATCAATATGACCAAAACCGAAATGTATCCTGACGGGCTTGTAGGGCAGTACTCAGTGAGAGCGATTACAATGGCTATTCGGGGTGTGACTCTGTCGATCAGTGACACACAAACCCGGCGACCCAACCGTCAAAAGCCATAGGTGCCTTACCAACAAGGATGAAGGAATTAGGAAGCTTAACCTGACTATTCAAAGAGAGAGAAAGGGGAGAGGAACGGAAAAGTGGTGAAGTCAATAAATGGACTGAGCAAAACGCAGTGGTTTCCCCAGCAAAATATAACACCGTTCCTCTATGTGTAACGACAGGCCACACTTCTGACCGTGAACTAACTATTCGAAACAAAGAAATGTAACGAGTAAAAACAACTAAGCATAGTGCAAGATGAAAGCGGAGTAGAAAGAAGAACGTTCCATTGCCAGAGACCACAGACTGAGAAAGACCGTATTTTCGACCGAGCCACTGAAAGATACTGGATTCAATGTTAGACTGCGGGACAGAGCGGGAGTAAAAACGCCACTCACCAATAAAAACGTTAGTCTAAACCTGCATTCGGCTCTGAGCTCACTTAGTGGACATTGCGGCTTACGCAAAGCCGTGCTGCACGTCATGATACTAATCGCTCAGCTGGAAAACCCTTTCGGTGCACAGCTGCCATGCCACCTGAAGAGACCACGAGAGCTGAGATGGTGACAGGCATAGACGGGAGTAGCCGAGATGCCGGGGTTAGGTTCGAACCACAGACCTTCTGATCGTTGAGTTCGGTCCTTAACTACTGAGCGCGAACCTACTGACCGGGAGTCTACGGTTCGAACCCAACCTCGGTATTTCAACTGCTCCTGTCTAGGCTTGGGCTACCTGGCAGTATCTTAGCCCTTAGTGTTACAGCTAGACGCTTATTTATACCACTATTATCGTATTATACGGTGAGTTAGCTGCTGCTGCAGCAGCTCAGTGTAGGGTGTTAATTTCTTCCCAGGAAATAGTGAGATTCCCACTGCTTGTATCTCCCAGTAAACATGACAGCTGCGTGATGCCTTGAGGAATAAAATCTATAATTAAACTACTTTTCACTGGTCAGCTTTAAAGTAAACGATTCAGAGTTTTCAATCAATTGACTTGGCCTGATGAAGCTTTTGTGCCAAAAGCGAAACGTTGCCCAATTAAAAACTGCGGACTGTTTACCAAACCCTTCTGAAACGATTCAGTTTTACTCACCAGATAACCGTTAGACAACGTTGGCCCATCCACTAGACGATTTGGTTCACCTATCTGTACTGAGACCATTGTGTAGTCCAATTTGTGGACTCTAGGCGTTTCAACCGATTCGTTCGATCCCCTCACGTTGGATGAAAGCCTATTCATTAGTTGTTTATTGATTGCCTTGTTTCTGGCTCCCACAGGGGGGGACAGAGTGGATGGAATCTTTCTCATGGTGCAAGTATGCGCCGGCCACGGTTGAAAACTAACTGTAAAAAATACCTTGACATTCATCGTGAAAAAACACCCGCTAAATCGGTCCACGAAATTTAATCCGCTGTATTATAACGGCGTAGGCAAATTTAGCACTAGGTTAACCGATGCGGTGTGGAATTCGGCAGAAGCAAAACAATAATTAGATTGCAAGAAAAGTCATGTGAATCGATCGATTACACAGCTGATTTCAACGGGACAAATTAAACAACTGATCAAGTAGAAAGGAAGCACAACTGGTTGAACTGGAATCGTCAGGGTGACGATTCACCGTGACGAAATTCATTGTGGCACGCAGACAGGAACTATAAACCACATGGGGCCCTGGTAAAAAGTATGCTGGGACGAGGGCAGGCATTTGATTGAACGTGACACGGAATGCGGCTGAAATAAATCGTCATTGCGAGACTGGTGGAAAGAGGAGCCCTATGAGAGGATAGAAATATTAAACACGGGGGGGGACTAAACATGGTGTACTTTTAGGGCATTATTTGAAGGTCAGTTAGACGATGGTGGGGAACAACCGTAATGTAAATCAGAGTAGGACACGGTGTGACAAATTCACAAACGTCCCAATCTAAGCACACCGTGTTGATGAGTCTAGACGAGAGAAAATCAATCAATCACTTTTCCAATTAAGCGTAGATAATACGAGATGGAAAGGGGACATTAAACTTCAGAGGGGAAAAGCTGCTCACTGTCCCTTTAAATGACCTTTTTGATAACAACCCGAACGACAAACACTGGCATGAGTTTTGGGACCTATCTCAATCGATTTTGGATAATCCGAGTTAAATACGCACCAATTACATCAGCTCCGCCTCCAATGCGTGGCTATCGACCCCTACCTCCCCAGATCATCGGCGAACAAAGCTGTGACAGCTATAACCACCGTGTGCAACATGCACACGGTTTTTACAGCTGCAGCCGATGATAATGGTGAATTAATTCACTTCCTTAGAAGTAACGTATTCTGTTGATCACACTGCATACAGTTGACAAAAGGTTTATAGCTCGTAGAAACTGAGCATAGGGGTTTGAAAAACGCCCAAGAGATGGCCCAAGTGGTTAGAGCGCGAATTTACTGACCGGAAGGTCCGTGGTTCGAACCCGACCTCTGCCTCTCGACTTCCCCTGTCTAGGCTTGGGCAACCTGGTATTATCTCAGCCCTCGTTCAACCTTCGGGTGGTATGGCAGTTAGGCACCGAAAAGGTGCTACAGCTGAACGATTTACATTTTTATTTTGCCGAGCAATTCACGTGAATTTCGGTTATTGTGGGCGACCCGGCTGCTGCTCTAGGTGCCACGCACGATGCGTGTTTCGAGGAAATCCCTGAAACTTTGTGTACTCACAACTCCACACAATTTTTCAACCAACTTGTGGTGACCAGTGCGACAACAGAACAGAGACTGAGAGTAGAATGTCAGCGCAAAAAAAACACAAAGTAAGGGAAAAAGATGCGGGCGTCCTAAGAATAAGTTAATTTGGGTCGAGGAAAGAGTGGAACAAATAGAAAACAACGACGGAAAAGACAAGGAAGATGCATTTAGAAAACATCCAATGATGGTTTTCGATAATCCTCCAGTCTTTCGGAGTGGACTAACAAGCTCAGCCAGCTGAAGGACAGCGACTACTGATCGAGAACCAAAGAACAAAACCCACTCGCAGTGTGGTCTCCAGGGCAGGGCTCCGTATTGTGTTCTCTACGCCGTCCATTTGTGTGGCTCCCAATGGCTCACCAGGTTCATCATCCACATTCGTTGTGGAGACACCGCCCAGACCCAGTTCGCGTCGGAGCTGGGCCAAACGATTCATGAACACTTTCGGATCCACGCCAGATGCGTCAGTGATCAGCTCACTTAGCTGTCCGGGAAAGGAGATGGTTGGAATTGTGACAGACAAGGGGTGTACAGATGATGATACAGTGGTGACAGACTTACGGTGCGCTGGTTAAAGTACAATGATTTTTTTTCAGTAACCAGGAGAGAAATCGACTGTGATTTAAGCGATCCAAATAAGATGCATCAAGTTCAAAGACCACTAAACATAAGATAATCAGGTATTGAAAACATCAAAAGGTCTCTGAAGCAATGCTCAGTCTCATCCAAAAATCTGGATAAAAGTTCAAGAGATACAAGCGCGACAAATGATCGTCCGATACAGCAAGTACTGTTCGATGCCTTCTCGATGCTTTCTCTGCTTAGAAACTGTCCATAGAAGGCGCCTGATGTAACCCATTAATAACGATTTCATCGTCGTCGCCTTACGCTCGTCAGTAGACGTATCACCACACAGGGTATATCCCAAAAAGCCGGTGCCACAAGAATCACGTTCCTCTGCTTTTTGGACCCTCGGTTAAAAGCTAACCTGCGTTGGCGAATCAATTGGTTCCACCATCCTTTGGAAAAAAAGTCTCCTTTTAGCATTCACAAGACCAATTTACCTCCTCAAAGGGGTAAACCGCAATAAAAAAAGTACGGAAGAATGCGCTGCTAGAAAAACAGTTCGTTTCGCCAGAGAGAACAGGCATTCTCTCCACGAATGTCTCGTGAACAAGAATGGATAATCACGAACCTTCCAAGTTCAGCTTGTGCTGACGATGAGTACAAAGGCTGAAAACCTGTGCGGATTCACCAAGGAAACTTCTGGACAATTCTCTTGGCGGCCATAAAAGAATAACTTATAATTTTACAATAGCAACTGAGCTAGTCAATCTCCAAACTGCTCTCTAAAATAAAAAAAACACAGATAAAAGTACATATAGATTGACAGTGGCAATCACATGCAGCGTGTGCCTCGAGAAGGTCAGGTTCCTGAAGATTATTCCAGAATACTCAAAACTCAAAAACGCCGATCAGGCAGCCCTGGATCCAAGTCAGACAGTGCGAGACAGCTTTGGATGTGCCTTCACACTCACTTGTTGCAATAAAGCTGTTGTGTACATTGTTGGTTATTTTTTCCCGGCAATAGGCACTGGAGTGGGGACAGCTGTCAGATATAAGAGTGTGTTATTCAGAAGTCGAGTTGTTTGTTTCAATTTCACGTCTGACATGGATGGAACGCTGTGTTAAGGAACAAATAACGATGGCGAGAGCCTGAGAAACGAAAGAAAAGAGCCGGTTACCGAGCCCCCACTAAGCCCAACTAATGCACTTGGAGCAAAAAATGTTATCAAATACACCACCTGACTGTCGCTTACCGGACCCGGCATGGAAGCACGAAGTCGGTTCCCGTCGCCAGCGGCGAAACCGCTAGAACCTTTGGTCCGACGTGCACGTTCAATCGCGATATTTTTCAAGGCCTGTTTGATATAGGTTTGAAAGAACTGACTGGTTTTCGAGAGGAACACGGACAAGTCCATCTCGGGATACATTTGAGTAAAGTCATACAACTCATTCAAACCCTGGTATGCGGAGGTCAGCGGCGGGCAGGGCGAGAGAAAAATTGAAAGGAACAACAATGCGAGTGCAGTGGTTAGAGTGCGAATTTGCATGAGTTAGATACTAAAAAGCATACTTACAAGCTCACTAAAAATAGCATAATCATGAAGCTGTTGTAAAGGTTAGAACAGAATTAGTGCAGATCCTAACATAGCGCATCAGAAAGGTGCTATTATATATTGCGTGAAGGGTGGGGGATCATGTCTTCACTATGGAGAGGTCTTGACACGATGACCCGCCCAAAGACTGGTTATCACGTTTAGAAGGTGCGAAACTCCACTGGAGCAGACGGTTGACGTTTTCGATCAGGGACGAGAACATCCGGTGTTCTTAGGGTATCAAATCAGATAGGGAAAATTTCAATGAGGTGAACAGATCGATGACCCTGGTGATGTGGAAGTCAGAATGAAAGTAGAGGGCAATTCGCTGAACTGTTACCACCTAAGCAAAGTGTGGTATCTTTGTGCGGTGGTCAACACTACTATGAGTAAATGGAACAGGTTTGAGGAAACTGACTTGGCACACAAGCATGGTTTTTGTAAGATGAAATACTAAGACCTACTGGGGCAAGATGGCTCAAGTGGTTGGAGCGCGAATTTACTGACCGGAAGGTCCGTGGTTCGAACCCGACCTCTGTCTCTCGACTTCCCCTGTCTAGGCTTGGGCAACCTGGCAGTATCCCAGCCCTCGTGCTTCCCTCGGGTGGCATGGCAGCTAGGCACCGAAAGGGTGCTACAGCTGAACAGTTGTTTTTTAAAACCTACTGGTTGCGTCTGTTTTCATCACACTGCGCGATGGAAAAACAGGAATAAGATGAACTTCAAAACAAAAAATGAGGTGGGTTGATATACGTTATACGACAGGTGAACTTAGTATGCGACGGATCAAAAGTCACGTTCTAGCAGCGGATACAGTGGAATGGTTGAACCAGTGAGGGGGGGAGGTCATGTTGTGAGACATTCTAACAAGTTTAGATCAATTCGTGTTTCATTTCAACCAGGGTCTGTGTTTGGCCTGGCTGAAAGCAACTGTCCCAAGATAGGAGCGTGTGAGTGGGAGCAACTAGCTTTTTTGCGACGGGTATCTTTCTCTTTGGGGGAATTGTATGACATATCGCAGGCGATGAGGAATCGTATTGTAGACTGCCCACTTTGAAGACTACCTTCGGTTTCGAACTTCAGGTGGCGTCCAAAGCATCCGAACGTCGGATCTAGCCTCCTGAAGTTCGGTAGCGAACGTCCCCAATAAACAGAGAGCTCCCTCTCAGGATGGAATACACATTGACTGGATCTAGCGCGGGTTGCGCGTAGTTTTGAAAAGCCAGGTTACTCGAAACGACATCCCTAAGGATGATTCTCTGATAGCAGGCCAGTCAGTTGGGAAGCGGTGCTTTCACTGACGACGTAGAAAGAGGGCTCTGGGACTACTATTTCGTCTGCTTGGTCCTTAGACAAAGATTACAGCATACTATTGTGGAAGGGTCGGACACGTAACTGCATAGGCTCTCATGGAAAACAAACCAGATGGGTCATAGTGGTATCTAGCCTGGGATAGGGGGTATTCTTCAAACGAACAGACCGATTGCCTACTTGGAAGAATGCTGGTTGCAGAAACATCACTATATTGCCTACACCTAAAGCCACAAACGAAATGACGCGCGAGGAAGCAAAAGTCGAGCTCCGAAAACCTGTACTAGCAAACAGGCCATATAGACAGCATCAATTGGATGGCGTGCAAGTGGAACAAAGATCGGCACGAACAAGAAGGGGTGAGATTGCGTAAATGCACCTGAACTGAAGCATCTTGAAGCATTAGAAAAAGTAGTTATATAAAATTTATCAACAGTGGTGTACTCACCTCTTCAGGTTCATTAGAACCAATCTTCTTGAAGATATCCGTCAGTTTTTCCCGAGTGGCTGCCGAAGGCAAAGTGTTCTGTGAGACCGAAAGGAGAAGAAAGTTGAAAAACGAGTGTAACGGGCTCACGGAGATTCCGGAAGGTTCAACTATAATCATGACCGGAGTGGGATGAGATGGAAAGGGGCGAGATGGCTCAGTGCGAACTTACTGACCGGAAGGTTCGTCGTTCGAAACTGACCTCTACATCTCGACTTCTCCTGCCTAGGCTTGAGCAACCTGGTAGTATCCCAACCCTCGTGCTTCCTTCGGGTAGCATGGCAGCTAGGCACCGAAAGGGTGTTACAGCTAAACGACGGACTGAAGAGACGCAATCCAAACAGTTGCACAATAACGATCTCTTAGTTGGCAACCAACAGCAGGAGAGGTGGCATAGTGTTGCCAAAAAACGACCAGCTTTACGCAGTAACACTTCCTGAGTCAACTCTTAGTAAAGACGCCCCCAAGGCATGCTTCAATCTACAGCTTAGACCGTTAAGTTATTCGGGATTCTGCCGATCCCTCGGGTGGCATGGCAGCTAGGCACCGAAAGGGTGCTACAGCTGAACAGTTGTTTTTTAAAACCTACTGGTTGCGTCTGTTTTCATCACACTGCGCGATGGAAAAACAGGAATAAGATGAACTTCAAAACAAAAAATGAGGTGGGTTGATATACGTTATACGACAGGTGAACTTAGTATGCGACGGATCAAAAGTCACGTTCTAGCAGCGGATACAGTGGAATGGTTGAACCAGTGAGGGGGGGAGGTCATGTTGTGAGACATTCTAACAAGTTTAGATCAATTCGTGTTTCATTTCAACCAGGGTCTGTGTTTGGCCTGGCTGAAAGCAACTGTCCCAAGATAGGAGCGTGTGAGTGGGAGCAACTAGCTTTTTTGCGACGGGTATCTTTCTCTTTGGGGGAATTGTATGACATATCGCAGGCGATGAGGAATCGTATTGTAGACTGCCCACTTTGAAGACTACCTTCGGTTTCGAACTTCAGGTGGCGTCCAAAGCATCCGAACGTCGGATCTAGCCTCCTGAAGTTCGGTAGCGAACGTCCCCAATAAACAGAGAGCTCCCTCTCAGGATGGAATACACATTGACTGGATCTAGCGCGGGTTGCGCGTAGTTTTGAAAAGCCAGGTTACTCGAAACGACATCCCTAAGGATGATTCTCTGATAGCAGGCCAGTCAGTTGGGAAGCGGTGCTTTCACTGACGACGTAGAAAGAGGGCTCTGGGACTACTATTTCGTCTGCTTGGTCCTTAGACAAAGATTACAGCATACTATTGTGGAAGGGTCGGACACGTAACTGCATAGGCTCTCATGGAAAACAAACCAGATGGGTCATAGTGGTATCTAGCCTGGGATAGGGGGTATTCTTCAAACGAACAGACCGATTGCCTACTTGGAAGAATGCTGGTTGCAGAAACATCACTATATTGCCTACACCTAAAGCCACAAACGAAATGACGCGCGAGGAAGCAAAAGTCGAGCTCCGAAAACCTGTACTAGCAAACAGGCCATATAGACAGCATCAATTGGATGGCGTGCAAGTGGAACAAAGATCGGCACGAACAAGAAGGGGTGAGATTGCGTAAATGCACCTGAACTGAAGCATCTTGAAGCATTAGAAAAAGTAGTTATATAAAATTTATCAACAGTGGTGTACTCACCTCTTCAGGTTCATTAGAACCAATCTTCTTGAAGATATCCGTCAGTTTTTCCCGAGTGGCTGCCGAAGGCAAAGTGTTCTGTGAGACCGAAAGGAGAAGAAAGTTGAAAAACGAGTGTAACGGGCTCACGGAGATTCCGGAAGGTTCAACTATAATCATGACCGGAGTGGGATGAGATGGAAAGGGGCGAGATGGCTCAGTGCGAACTTACTGACCGGAAGGTTCGTCGTTCGAAACTGACCTCTACATCTCGACTTCTCCTGCCTAGGCTTGAGCAACCTGGTAGTATCCCAACCCTCGTGCTTCCTTCGGGTAGCATGGCAGCTAGGCACCGAAAGGGTGTTACAGCTAAACGACGGACTGAAGAGACGCAATCCAAACAGTTGCACAATAACGATCTCTTAGTTGGCAACCAACAGCAGGAGAGGTGGCATAGTGTTGCCAAAAAACGACCAGCTTTACGCAGTAACACTTCCTGAGTCAACTCTTAGTAAAGACGCCCCCTAGGCATGCTTCAATCTACAGCTTAGACCGTTAAGTTATTCGGGATTCTGCCGAAGCGGGCAACCGGAGAGAGAAGTAAACCTGCGAAATGCACTTGCAGCTGGTTCCTAGGAGAGAGTGACGACTAGGACTATGGAATAGCTAACCCGTATAAACGAGGTAGAAGCGTGTAGCTTATGTCACCGGATACTTAAGTAACTACGTCAATCGGTAAGTCTTAGAAACAGGAGCCAATTGTGTGATAGAACCAAACTAGACTCCACCAGGGAAAGGGAGCGAGATGGCTCAAGTGGTTAGAGCGCGAATTTACTGACCGAAACGTCCGTGGCTCGAACCCGACCTCTACATATTGACTTCTTCTGCCTAGGCTTGGGCAACCAGGTAGTAGCCCAGACCTCGTGCTTCCTTCGGGTAGCATGGCAGCTAGGCACCGAAAGGGTGTTACAGCTGAACAGTTTTTCAGTTTTCCACCAAGGAATCCTTATTTGGCAAGATGTTATCCGGATTGCACTTCCAGCCACACGCAATTATTTCTGTTCAAAAAACGCAAGCAAAAGGACATGGCGAAATCGGAACGAGTTGTCACACATTCTGGACCCGGGAAGCCCGATGGGTGACCTAGAAGACTTGGGTTAGGACGACCTGTGTTAGAATACAACCCTGAAAGCTTTGTAAACGATTATCGCTTGCCGCTTAGGATGAACTGTAACCGGTTGTTCAATCAATCAAAGACATTAAAGATAGTTAGGAGCTTTGTTAAAGATGACGTACCTTAGTCCGTGTATCCGAGTTGACTGACGGTCGATCGGAAGAAGAGACTGTCGCGGAAGGGCCGCTGCTTCCAATCGTTTTCAGCGTGCGGTTCAAATACGCTTCTAGTTCGGAGTCTTCCTGTTAAACAGAGGCAGAGAGCAGTAGGAAAGCGTTTAGGGAAGTCACGCCATTCAAACAGAAGTCAACTGAAACCGAAATAGCTTGAAACACCTGAGACAAGGGAAAATAAAAAAATTGCAAACACAAAACGAGCGGTCACATTGCTAACCTTGTTGGGAATCGTTTCCAAAAGGTCTAAAATCGAAGGTCCCTGCATCCGACACATCACATGTAACAAGGTCTTGATTGTACGAATAGGGACATCGGATTTTCTTGTTTTCCACGAGGCGGATGGAAACGCTTTGAGGAAGTGGTGACAATCCAGCAGGATGACATCGAAAGAATAATTGTTCTCTGGCGGGGGGTAGGGAAGAAGATCGTGGACAGTTAAAGGGAGGCTACATACGAAAAGTAATAAAACGCGGAGGCATTCCGGAGTAACATCTGCCGATGGTCCCCTGGAAATGATCAGTGTCTCATCAAAGGTCTGTGTCCATTCTGAGCTGCGAAAAGCTCAGGATGCGAACTCCTGACTCAGAAAACTGTAGTTTGAAGTCGTTCGTCGTTTTTTCACTGGACAACGTAGAAGTAGCTCAGCTTCTGTGCCCTCCGGGTATCCTAGCAACTGTGCACCGAGTGGATTTACGATAGCCGACCGATCTGATTCCGACAAATGTATATCCCACACTTAAAACTACAGCCAATTTTATTGTTTTTATGTATGCCTAGCTGCTACGCCACCAGAAGGAAGCACGAGGGCTGGGATACTTACAGGTTGCCCAAGCCTAGTTAGAGGAAGTCGAGATACAGAGGTCGGGTTCGAACCACGGACCTTTCGGTCAGTAAATTCGCTCTCTAACCAGTTGAGCCATCTCGCCCCGTTTATTTATGTATATCCGCTACTGTCTCCAAGGTATAGCTATCCAGCGTAGCCGGAGAAGTTGCAAGATATGGGGTTCTTGTTGTCATTTAACATACGGATTGCTTGAATAAGTGTATGGAGGTGTTGGCACCTTGGAATGATTGCGGTATGCTAGCACTAGGTCACTTCACCGTCCAACTTTATTCTTTTGTTCACAATAAGGCTTTCAAATAAATCATGGTTGTACGGCAGCGAAGCATCACCGCTAAACACTGATTTTATAAAGTTGGCTAAGTAAGCAGTGAATGGCTGGATGGATGTCAGTAAAATACCAAAACTGGTAGATATCATCTGGTGAATTTGAAAACCAGGTGAAAACGTTCAGTGCAAGGTCGGAGACACCTTCTAATATGACTGCTTAGCTGAAACGAACCATCCAATCGCTCAGTTGTGCGTTCGATTCGGCGCAGCAAATGCCTGGACTGAGAAGGTCAAACTGTCAATTCAGAGTTAGATTAGAGCCATACATGGAACTTTCGTCGGGATTCTTCACTTTCAAATCGGAGAACTGCCTCTAATGTTCGCGCCGTTGTCCATTTTCAAAACAAGTGAATGCCCATAAGACCAATATTCTCCTACAAGCTAGGTGACGTGAGAGTTTGTGCACCCCCGTAACCCACTGAGCCATTAATAGGGGATATTCGTGCGATAGACAGTCTCAAGTAAATGGTTAGAGGCCCGACCAACAATATCATGGCCTTCCAAGTTGAGAGGTGGAACATTTATGGCGACTTTTCATTTAAGAACTGCAATGCGCTGGTGTTTTTCGCGGAAAAGCCGATGCCTTTCATTCAAAATCTTAGGCCAAAGTGTTTGGCTGGAGACCGTAAATCGGCCATTTGTCTAGGTTGGGGTGACCTGTCATTACCCCAACCCGCGCATAATCACGATATTTGTACTATAGGGAAGTATCAGGGTTGAACATCGGTGTGATGAAGATTATAATGATACCTTTCCAAAAGTGTTTCCAAACGACTGCTTGGAAAGAACGGAAAATCTGGAGGACTGTTAGGAGTGAGCTGTGCCTCGACAAGATCATCTATCCTAAAACCCTTTCACTTAAGTACTTTTTGAAAATGTCTCCTTACCAGGGACCAAAAAATAAACTTAAGTACTTTTTGAAAATGTCTCCTTAACAGGGATCAAAAAATGGTCGCGGGGTTAAAAACTATAGACAGGCCACTTTCTTCCGACCTGTAACGCAGGACGATCTGAGGTCACTTACCAGCTGACTCCATCCCTTTGGTAATTCTCCATAGGGTTTTCATGACTGATTGTGTGAACCGGTTGGTGAAATTCCCGTTGCTCACGGACTCGTGCAACAAGCGGATGAATGCACTACAGAGGATACAGAAGAGAAGTGATCAGGTAACGAACGGGTATCGAGTTCTTTATTCACACGAGCAGAACTGGATGTATGAACAACACTCACCTAAGAACTCTTGTTCCGTTCGCCGCGTCGATAATACGGATGCACAGGGAGTTGATCGCTCGGATAACATTCTCGCCGTCTGGTATTTCTGTGGTGCGTTCATCAATCATGACCTGGAGCAAGGCTTGAATGAGCTCGCGCAGTGTTTCCCGGGAAGCTTCACGAGCCAAGGTGGTTCGCTGGAAGAGCTGTGAAAGAATGAGGCGTCAGAGAGGAATCAAACCCGGACGTGAAGAATAGCGAGTACAAGTACTAGAGAGTGCAGTAATCCCTAAAGAGGGAACGATGCTGAGAAAACGGGTGAATTGATTCCTCTTCAGAGAGGTGGGTCGCTAAACAGGTTGCAACTGGTGAAGAACATCGTTGTGGACGATGTGGTGGAGTTTAACATGACTCTGAGTATGCCCGGTTTACTATGAATTTGGCTTAAATTTAGAGTAGGCGGGGTCGAAGTGACATGGGAATTCATCCTCAAACGAAAGCGATATTGTTGTGTTCTGGGAAACGTCGCAAGAAACCGATTTGCATCCGACCTGAGAAAAAGCGCACAGTAGTGTTCCAAACCGCCCGGTTGTCATAAGAGACAACCAGAGTATAATGAAACTGTCCAGTGGTGACACCCTTTCGGTGCCTAGCTGAGATGCCACCCCAGGGAAGTACGAGGGCTGGGATACTGCCAGGTTACCCAAGCATAGACAGGGGAAGTCGAGAGGCAGAGGTCGGGTTCGAACCATGGACCTCCCGGTCAGTAAATTCGCGGTCTAACCACTTGAGCCATCTCGCCCTGGTATAATGAGGAACTGGATGATATGAGAGACCATTTAGTGATCACGAATACAGAAAAACAATTAAGGGGCAACCATTCTATCACAGAGAAAAACTTGGGTTTCCGTGAAAAAAAACAAGAACTTTTGAAACGAGAAGCTCACTGTGTATGTTTTTAATAAACATGAAGTTGCAGCTTGCTTCGGTAGCAAAACAAAGATCAAACGAAAGAACAGTTTGGCGGAAGTTAACAGGTGGTTGAGTCACGTGATTCAAATACCACGCCTACTCGTTACTCTAAAAATGTAGTGGAATCTCAACATGTGTGAATGCGTTCACGTATCAACGATGCGAAAAATGACAGAAGCGAAGTAAACACTTCGGTCGAACCCTTCAAAGCATGAAGGGTCAAGATCCAAGTACAGAATTAATCATAGATGACATAGCTAGACACTTGCTTTCGTCCGGGCGGTTACTGCAGCCCAAGCCTCTGTGCCAGAGATAACTCTGTGAACATCGTTGTACAGACCTGGCTAGCATACAATAGCTAGTTACCTGTGTGCTTTGGATGCGCCTGATGAATGGTGTGCGCCACCTTTCCCATGCATTGAAGACTCAGATGTCCAACCATACCCACTTCAATCGACAGCTGAGCATCCTGATGGCTGCCGAAATATGCAGCCGTTCCTCTTCAACCTCCGGTCTTATTTTCCCCGGTTTACATCGGATTCGCATGCCACGCAGTGCGAACTGGCTTCGTTTGGTACGGCAGACCAATTCGGAAACGTACGATCGGTTCAGATTCTGTGTCACGTCGCGAAAGCATCCCTGGCCACCTACAATCTCTTTGTTTGGATCTCTACAAGGGGCCAATAAACATGAAATTTGTCGCCAGTCCTTCGCACGTCCGCCCAAGCCAACCGTCGTGTTTCTCTCCAAATACTAATTTAAATCCAGTTCTGTATTGGTGAAAAGAACCCGATGGGGCACGTCCAAGTCATGGTGATTGGTGCCACATGAAGAACGAATGTGATCATCTAACGAGCACCGAAATTATTTGTTGGTTACTCGATTCCCCGAAGGTATTGTTGGAATAAAATTATGAATACTTTGTCGTTGCCCATTATCACGAGAGCCCGGATTTCACATCGGAATAGAGGGGATGGTTTGTGCAAAGGTGTAAATATATGCTCTTCGCGATGCAAGTGCCCACGCCGTTCGAATTGCGACAAAGCAGTTGATTACTTCACCTCTGAGACCAATAACGCTGAAGTGAGTTCGCATTGAAAAGTTTTAGATAAGAACACACCGACGTTATTAAAGGAGGGTCTTGTTTAACACGAACGACGCGCGATCAAATACTCGCCTGGAAACATGTAGGATCAGATGAGGACAGGTGTCCATCTGTGTTGAGAAATCGTGCACCAAAACCGCCTTACCACTCTCAGTTAGGCGCTGCTACGGCCAATAAACCTAACCCGCACATGATTGGTCAGAAGGCAGGGACACTTGCCGGTCGAGCATCAGGGCGAGCTCCGATCAGTCGAAAATGTGGACTCAACGGGCAATTATGTCTCAATATCCACTGAATGCTGGTCGCCAATGGCACGTCCAGAAGGCGTCCAAATTCAAGGCATGTGCTGTACTTGTGCTTTCGACCTATTTTGGGCGTTAATATAGTTTGTGGCCCTCTTAGTGGCTCTTTTCTACTTCCAGGTTGCTTTACTAACGAGCAGTGTGGAAAAACCGTTGGCACTGTGTCGGAACATTAGCAACTGGGATGCGCTATGAGGTGGCGGTTGATCTCTACATACATATCAACGTCAACCTGATTGAAAACCGACAAAAACCCATGCTGACTAGGAAAACAGGGATCCTACCCGGAAAGGAAAAATAAAATCCGTAGGTGTAAAAAAAAATGCACGGCAGAGTATCGAAAAAACACCACTCACTGAATCTATGGTTGCAAGGTGACAACGAAGCAACGTGCGCAGCTCATCACCCGATACACTGGGGTCACCGAAATACCGGGTGGTCACCTGTTTCAACTGCATTGTGATCAGCATGAGGATTTGGTTCACGTGATTCACCAGAAGACTCCATTTGTCATCTGAAACAGAATTAGAAATTAGAAATACAAAACAGGAAACCACGCAGAGTAACGAGGAGGAGCAGGAGGAGGGAGCAACTGTGGATTGGGTTGGTTGTACCACACAAGCAAATTAAAAAATTTACCATCAATCAAGCGAAAGATAGCAGAGTGTTGACTCAGTTGCACAGCGAACCGCGGAGATGTTGAATCCAGTAGATGCAGCTGAACCACTGACGCGCTATAAATAGCTACCAGCATGAATTGACTGGTCGACATTAATTGTGTAGGCAGGCAATTTTTCAACAATCGAGACCAACCGATCAACACCGGAGGGTGAGTTACAAGTGTAGATAGCTCAATATCTTTGTTGAAGCTAGCTGTGACCTTGTTCTATCAAACAAATTTCACCTTGGTTCCCTGAAACACGTCAAAGCGGGTCTGTCGTATGCTCAACACATCATGCTTTACACATAGCATCAAGTATATTTTAGCACCGCCCACTCGAAACAGGCTGATCGGTATGGACAGTCTTGCAGTCTAACAGGAACACGAATGGGCACACATTCAACTGGGCACAAAACCCCTGAAGGACTTCACGCTGCGCAGAACCGACGGTCGTCATAGTCGGACAGCGACGTTGCTCATTCTAAGGCCGTCGATTCCTGGCAGCCTGTCTCAAAAAGGTATTTATTTAAACTTTACAGTGCGTTTCAGAATTTTGTACACATAACTGACCACCCGACTAAACACCGTACGATCGACTGGATGGCCAGATGCAGCGACAACGAGGAAGCGAAAACCAGAAATACGCCTAGCATTTGCGTACCATCGACAAGCATCACGGAGGGAACGGCATTTGTCATGAGCTGCGTACATAAACGTTATAAAGCCACCTGGACAGTGCAGCAACGTAACTTGTGGAATAAAAGGGAACACAAGGTAGTTTTACTGTGGAATAACGATTATGAAATTTGTTAGTGCATGTCTTAAAGTATGGTTTGAGAAATGCGATTGCCCAGTTTCTGTTAGACAAGGATCACCCAGAAGGAACACGATGATACCAAATGAAACGGAAAGTAGCCTCTGTGAAAGGGACGCTTTGCATCATATTCAAGAAGTTGACGGCCCACGGTGAACAAGCAAATCATTTCCCAGGTATAGCATAAAACGTTGTGCACTTAGTTACGCAGCGTACGATAGGAATGTGGAACAATAAGGCTCCCTTTGTTTCATTCAATTAGGATTGAGCGTTTTCATGGAAATTTTACTCCGCTCGATAACTAGTTGTTACATGTTGTGTCCGCGCTGAGAGAAGCGATTCCGCAAGGAGCGAGCAACAACCATTACCGTAGGCAACGTTGGTGACGGTTAGTTCAAAAATATATTCCAAAGAGCAACTCAAATGGTCGTTCGGTTTGTTCGCCGAACCGTAAGCTGTCGTAAACGTTGCATCATCAGTCAAGATTGTCGCTGTGTTGCGGAGTGTGCGTTGAGTAGCGGTGTGCGAAGGTTACCATATGCGTTGCTAGTCGGGACTGGCAGCCGATTACGGCGGAATGTTCGGTTAACTATGATTAGTCGATGTCCATATGGGTTTTGCTCCCATGTTCACTCGTAACAGGTCAGTCTCGGCTAGCGGCATGTATACCGAAAGACGTGTACCACCATTGGGCGCACAAGCACCGGTTTGTTGCTTTGCTCCGCTACACAAGGACACATCGATTATGTCATCTCTATGTTAATAAAACGCTTGTAATTGAACCGCCTGGTTTGGCGAACAAATCAACGATCATCTATGCAGAATAAACTGTAAACATTCGCCTCAACGGTAAGTAGCATTTAGGTGGAAGGAACAGGGGGCAGAACGTCAACCACGTACTACGTTCAACAGAGCCAAGATGCAAAAATTTTCACCCCACGAATACAAGAAAAGACAACCATGAAAACGTACCACGCAAAACCATATCCAATTCAGCAAGGGCGTGGCAACTGACAAGAAAATCACTGGAAGAAATGGCCGTCACAACCATGGTGATCGCGGAGGCCGTATCTGGGCTGGTGCGAAGCAGAGCGTTCAGTACAGACTGACGTGCGTGGGTTCTGCAGGATGGTTCAAGCAGAGTGGAAGGATGATGCAATCATGGAAGAATGAGACTGACACATACAGTGCTTGGGCACGCATACATTCTAAACCAGAGTTGATTAGCTCATAAGGTAAGTAAAGTACAAGCCGTCCTAGTAAGTATTTTAGTGGGCCATACTTAACTAGAACTAACACAATTGGAAAAAATAAAGATACGAAACAGTACAAGGACGGTGAGTCACAACTGGCTTGTGTGTCTGGGAGGTCAGTGAGTGGCTTTGAAAAACAGCATAGCAAACCTCACGGAGGAGTGAACCCTTGCAAGAGAGGTCATCCTCAAGAGAACCAAATGAAACGCACCTACTCGCGACTTGCTTGCTAGAAAAAGTAGCCTCTCAGAAGGGGCCGGAAAGTAATCTATCCAGAGTGTTGCCCTTAGAAGGTGGTGGAAAACGGAATATAGGCCAAGAGAGAATGATGAGATAGTGTCTCCGTGGAAATAGACTCGTGGATGATTTTCGATCTGCAGATGCAAACACTTGCTAGTATACACAGATTACAGTTCACCATCATCATCATAATCAGAGACAGAAACATCAGTGTAGACACTGTTACACTGACACAACAAAGTTTATATAACAGTATTTATAGCTTTACAGTGAAAAGAATAGAAAAAGTAGGTGGGGGAGAGGACCTGGTGCTGGGCTACTGCAAGCATTGGTTGTCGGCCAGGTGGCTGTTTATCTGTTCGCCGAGCTTGACAACTGGCTTGCAAACGTTTCGTCACCATACGAGGAGACATCATCAGTGCGCAGTTGGGTGGGTACTTCTTCCTTGCCTGCGTGCGTTTATGTAGCATTTGAAGACTATCTGTTATCTTCCAACGTGATTGGCTACTTTGGGAGGGTAACTATTCTCGTGAATCTATTGGTCCGTTTTTGATCCCTGTTGCGTTGTGGCCTGCGTTCCTTCATGTTGATTGGTTATCCAAGGGCCTTCTATTTTTATCAGTTTGTTCTCTGGCTTTGATTGGCATTGACAGCAAGCATCCTGAGGAGCCTACACCTCCGACTCTGGCCAATCGTACAATTCGGAAACAAACTGACAGCTCGAATACCACTGACATGGATCAGCCGCCTTTTCGTGCAATACCTGCAGCCAAGCGTGGGCGGGGGTCATGGGGATTGCACCCATCATGCACAAAAAGCACCCAAACTCGTAATCTCTCCTACCTTAGGACCAAGCCATATTTCCACCTCGCATTCTCCATGAGCGACGGAGAAAAACATTCGACTCGGTAGACCTACGGTATGTGTAGCACAAGGCCAAGCCACCGCAAATGATCGCACACGATGTTTTCTGCGACTGAAGTACCTGCCACACGAACAAATACCCGCTTACTAATCACCTCGTTACCAATCCGCTTATGCCATTCGACGCTTCTGAGATATCGGCGATAAAAAACATCAAATCTTGTTCTGCAGCAATGGTAATGCACCTACAATAAATAGATAATAATCGCTCAGCTGTAGCACCCTTTCGGTGTCTAGCTGCCACCAGAAGGGAGCATGAGGGCTGGGATACTATCAGGTTGCCCAAGACTAGACAAGGGAAGCCGAGAGGCATAGGTCGGGTTCGAACTACGAACCTTCCGGACACTAACCACTCTAACCCTAGTCACTGAGTCAATTGGGCTTCAGTAACGCTTAGTCTAACTGCCTGGGCGTTCATGTCACCAACAACCACAACGATATCTGAGCTTTTGTAAAAGAGCACCTAGAGCGTCATAGAAACTGTCTTCGGCGGATTCAGAGCTGCAGTCCGTTGGAGTACAATAAACAGTGTGCGATGGACCAGATCATGATTGTTAGAGTTCGATTCCGTTTGGAGAGCAACCAGTCAACTGCCAATCTGAGGTTGAGGAAACCAATTGTTCAAACTTCAACCCAACAGTTTGAGGTCACGCATAGTACTTTATGCGGTAGTACCAAGCAGTCTTGAGGTGATAAGTACAATGACTACTGTGGATGTGAAACTGCGAAGTTACGCCAGTGTTCTCTAAAAATGTGTGAAACGTGGAGCTAAGTCACTTGATTGTCATCCGTCTGAATCTTGGTCATTCAGGGCAACTGTGTTTGATCGGTCACCATACTGTTATGCAAGAGATGTGACAAGTGGTTATACTACCGGCAGACTATGAGTTTCATCAAGTAATTAGCTTCGTCCATGAGAGATCCGGTTCCATATGCCGGCAATCGTGTCTGGGGGTGTACCGATTTTTACAAGATCAGAGAACAGTAGACCATGAGATTCTATCATAAAAAATCGGATGTGAAGGGTAAACCTCGTAGCATGGGTACATCCCCCATTCTGAGGGATTCATGGTAGCCTCCTGCAGCGAGGACACTAAAGCTGAACGATCCATAAATTAACATTTTCAGTTAAGCTATTGTGAATGTTTGAGTGGTCCGAAAGTGAAAAAGCAATACAGTCAACATCACACAAATTCAAGGCCTTACATCTCATTCACAACACTTGAGTGGTGATAACTTGTGTGTGTGTGCTTCAAGAAGAAACCTTATTATAGGAGGCAATCGGAAAACTTACTTCAATGTGGGCAGTTCGACCGGTTGGAAAAGGTCGGAAATATCGGCATCCAAGTTATTTAACTGTGGCATATTGGGTGCCTTCTCTGGGGACAAATCACCCAGCTCGTTCAGCATTGCAAGAGCTCGTTGGTGGCAACTAGACATGGGTGCAGCTGCTTTGGGGGCCATTCTAGCGACCTCCGGGGGTTGCCGAGGATCAGATGGGTCTCTGTGGACAGATGGAAGGAAGTCTAGGTGAGGAGCGGAGCGACACACACTATGGTAGATTGACTTGTGACAACGAGAAAAGGAAGGAAACATACCGGTTTCTGCGATCGACAGTCGACCTGGCAGATACGGGTTCCGAGGGCTCGGTGGATGAGCTCACTGGTTGTCGTCCCGCTCGTTTGATGCGTTCTTCCAACATTGTACGGTCCTTATCTGATAACTAGATGTAAAAAGTAAAAAGAAGTGGGGAAACAATCAGTGCAAGCGAAAGTGCACAGCACAAAAAGGAGAAATAACGTAAGGTCGGTCCGGAAAACCGGGGGCACCATGACCGGCTGCCTAATCACGTCTCATTAGACGATGTTGACCAGCCTGTTGTCTTTACCTCATACTCACTTCCGGATTTTAGATCTCATCTGCAGAGCAACTGGATTGCGGAAAACTTGCGGATAGCGGGTTCAAAAAAAGATCAGTGGCGAGTGACTGTTACCCTGAGATGGCTCAAGTGGTTAGAGCGCGAATTTGCTGACCGGAAGATTCGCGGTTCGAACCCGACCTCTGCCTCTCGAATCCCCCTGCCAATCTTGGACAACCCGGCAGTATCCCAGCCCTCGTGCTTCCTTCTAGTGGCATGGCAGTTAGGCGCCGGAGGGGTGTTACAGCTGAACTTTAAGCTCTCCACCGAACACCCCACAAAGGTCTATTGCAAAATAAGCCGAGGAAGACTGGACCATCGGTATCTCGTCTGAGAGGTACCTCTAACAGCTGACTATGAGTGAATGACCGGCATACAGGTCTTCTGGGCTAAAATATGTGACGATGACAATGCTGAGGAACACAGACTAATTTGTTGGAGTTCACCGGCTAAACTGTCACCGAAGAAGAACCCGAGGTTCTAACTGGAAGGTCGGAATCAACACTGGACAGTGAGTTTAGGTCTAACTATAGGCGGGCAGTCTGGCATGGACTGGAACCTAATGATTCTGAAGCGCCAAATGATGGGCATTCACGAGCAGGATGCAACAACTGAAGGATGAGGCGTGCGTTGGAAATTCTGAATTTTTTTGGGCTCCATCAGAACGGTTATAGTCTGAGCGGACAACCGGCAGCTGAATTTTTGTTTACGGATGAAAATACGACCTCAGTTAGAATCTGAATGGCATCAAGACCCCAGCTGTAGGGAACCCAAACCGTACGTTGAAGAAATGATTCTCTCTGACACTCATGAACAAAGTTCAGCTTCTACGAGAACTAAATCATATCAAAAGCGAACAAGCTATCTGTATTACCATACAAGGTCAGTAGTCCTAGGAGCAGGTATAGGACAAGACTCCATCTTTAGGGAACCCAAACCGTATCTTCTCCCTGACACTCGTGAACAAAGTTCATCTTTTACAAGGAGTAAATCGCATCAAAAGAGAACAAACTACCTGTATTAACATACAAGGTCAGTAGTCTTAGGGGCAGGTATAGGAGTACACAGGAAAAAGGACTGTTAGGAAAGGCCTGCATCGCAAGAGAAACGGAAGTTCGTAGCGCAAAGTTCGGCGATGGGTTCATCATCACTTCGATTTGCCACTCGAAATTGACGGAGCTGATAATAACAAGTGCAAAGAACAGAAGTAGACTCACATTCCCAATTATTTTCCACAACTGTTCACCCACGAGTGCATAGGCTGAAACCAGAGCATTTAACGCGGCCGTTCGAACTCCGCTGTCCCGGTCTCCAATCTGTTGACTGATTGTTTTCAGGGCCACAGGGACGGATGGCTGACAAACATTGACGCCGAAGCGTTCGATCAACGAACCCATTTCGTCTATGCACTCTGTAAAACGACGGAAAGTGGAAAGGAATTGGGGAAAATTAGGAGGGCAGAGTGACGTGGTGTTCTGATCTGGTGGACACCTGAAACTAGCTTATTCCTCGTGCCTGTGAAGAAATTTACGAGCTGAGTGTCCGCCAGATTGATTGATCGGTCAGAAATCGAGGTTTCTTCCACAATAACTTTGTCCATAAGGTGAGAAAATGCTTCGATAACTGGCCCATGATTGAAGGGATTTCATCGCTAAAAGATGAGTAAGGTCTACGTAGCTGGGGAATTGAGTTAGTCAGTTCTGACTGCATTGTGAAAACTGAAGGCAGTACCGAATTCCGAAAAGAATTTCCAAAACGATATGGCATCAGAACTCCAGAGTCGATTGTACATGATTAAGGTGTAAGTTTCCTCGAACGACAGTGTTCGAGACCAAGCCTAGTGCTCGGGTCTGAATAGGTTCATCTTCTCAGACGTGATAATTTTTCTGCGACCGCCTTGTGTTGGTGGGTTAGTGGTATCCCGATCGCTTAGAAAACCAGATGTTCTGGGGGACGGGATAGCTCAGCGGTTAGAGCGCAAATTTACTGACCGGAAGGTCCATGGTTCGAACCCGACTTCCGCCTCTCGACTTCCCCTGTCTAGTCATGGGCAACCTGGCACTATCCCAGCCCTCGTGCTTCCTTCGGGTAGAATGGCAGCTAGGAACCGGAAGGGTGTTGCAGCTAAACGATTTTCTTTTAGATGTTCTGGGCTCAAATCACAAGCATATGCACTCCTGATTTTCTAATAAGAGAGGAACTTGTGTCCTGTGCTTCTCTGATTTGGTGTGGACTCACCAGAATAGTTCGCACTAGGACAATAGGGGGACTGTTCGAACCAAAGCTGTTTACCTGGCGAGTATAACTACCCCCAGTGTTGCTTTTAATAAGTATTCTGACTGGGTTATTGGCTTCACACTGTCTGAGGACTGAAGCAATAGCAGTCGAAAAATCACAGGCAGATTGGTGCGCGGACTTTTTGGTCACCCCATAGACCCCCAGATCATGCGGACGCAATACAAACCATCGAACAGCTAGGTAGAGTAACATTCATTCGGCCAGCCAACCATACCTTGTCTGGTTTTGTTGATCTTGGATTTCATTCCATTTGCCAACGCGGTAAACAGTCGACTTGGCGGATAGAGGTTGACCACCACACGGAAAATACCCCGCACACTCTGTCGTACAGCATCCTTTGAGTCACCGGCTTTGAGCACCAAGAAGGGAAGGAAGGTGCCCACATCATGGTCGGTTAAGCTTACTCCAGATTCGCTGAGCTGAGAGAAAAGTTTGGTGACGTAGTCCAAGCCTATGGAAGAAAAAGGAAAATGATAAAATGGTTGAGTAGAATGGAACCGAAATGAAACCTATCAGCATGTCAGTTCCGTTCAACACATGCGACGTGATGAATAAAGACAAGGTTCGAGCTCTTTGAGATGGAAATACAGTACAGAAAAATGTCTCTAAAAGGCGACTCACCCTAAACTAAAACAAGGCTTTAAAGCTCTGGGGCGATATTTTTACGTTCCCGTCCAAACTCCATTTATAACCCTTGTAGAAGGAGCTCGCAATCTTATGGAAAAAGGTTAGGGCAAAATTTTCAGTTTTCCTAAATACATGCATCGGTTCCGGGAGAAACTCTTCGGGTAACCACTCTTGAGGAACCGTTCCAAACCAGTTAGGTCATTAATCCCATTGCACGTCTTTTACCAGCCTTGGACAACACGAAAAAGTTCCACAAGATGCACATTAAAAGGTCACTTGTCATCTAGTCCTCCTAGCCGGTCACGTGGCCGTTCAAAAGCATCACATTGGATATTTCGTCACACGTCAGCGATTTTTTATTCATGAAGAACATTTTCCGTAATCGAACCCGAAGTGTTCTGTGCAAACCGAAAGTGTCCTATTCGCTGTTGACGTCACAGTACACGTGACTTACCTTTAGTTTAACTCAGACATGTGAAAGCGTACCAACTAATCTTGTATTCGAGTCCTAGTACTGACTCATGCACTGTGTTGACTGTTGTATTCGGTTTATGGTTGAACGGTTCCTCACAATCCTCATGATCCCTCGTACTTCGAATGCAGTAAAAGTTAGTTGAAAACCAGTGGTCCACTCTTCGAGACAACCTGGAGACGACCCAGTAGCTAGGTCGCGAACTTACCGATCGGAAGGTCCGCAGTTCGAACGCAACCTCTGTGCAGGATTGGGCAATTTGATAGTATCTCAGTCCTTGTGCTTTTTTCAGGTGGTGTGGCAGCTACACACCGAGCGTTAAAGCTGAACGACTGAGTTGGCTCTCTTTTCACCTGTACTATTCTCGTGTGAGACTTTAGGTAACATATGTTTACATATTTGGCCAACGAAATCCCGTAGCTCGATGGACTGAACTCAATGGTGGTAGGGGAGGGAACATTAGCTCGCTTCATCACAAACGATTTTTCGCCTTCCTAAAGTGGAGTGTGAGAGGTGACCTGATAGGACTTCTTGGTTCAATGAATGTAACAAGTTAGCTGTTGATGATCTTCCATTGACAGAATCACCTATCGACGACACCTCAAGGATACACGCAAATGGATATATTGCTAAGTCCAATCGGATACCAGAAGCGATGGGCAGCAGAGGCCAAGCTCTGGATGCAAGGCGCTGAATAGCAGCATTTAAGTGGTTGGAGACTGAAATACTTTTAGGATACAAAAGCCTAGGACAGGAGGAATCGATATGTCAAGAGTTGGATTCGGACCAAGGATCTTCCGGTCAGCAAATCCGCGCTCTAACCACTGAGCTATCTCGGGCAATCCGATATATTTCCACACGTGCTCGCATGCTGAGCAACCAGGGTTAGGCAGCGCCGAATCGTTTCCTCTTTTCTTCACCAGCACTTCCGCACAGTCGCTCAGCGGGATGTCAGAATTCAGACCTCCGGACACCACTACACAAAAATCATGGAGAATTTAGTGATAAGCCTAATTGGAGTTTTTTTTGGCCAAAGGTCGATATTGTCAGACCACCCTACTTGATGACGATCATGATAATTGTTCAGCTGTAATACGCTTTTGGTGCCCAGCTGTCAAACTATCCGAATAAAGCATAGGGGCTGAGATATTTCTAGGTTGCCCAAGCCTAGATCGGAGCAGTCAAGATGTAAAGATTGGGTTAGAACCACGATCAGTAAGTTCGCGAATCAGAGTTACCTCAAGCTCGATCAGCTATCTCGAAATCCCGCTATACCCGCTTACCAGTGAACCGTTATCGAAGGCGGTGAGTGACCATGGGAGAATAACTTTTACACCCAAAACCGTATTAATAAACTAACAAGCGTGCACCAAAGAGAGAAAAAAACTACAGCGTTTCACTCACATCGGCCAATCACCACAGGATTGGTTTCAAAAAAGCGTAGGACAATCCACCGCAGAATTAGATCGATATTGACAAGTGTGGCTTCTTCACCCTCTGGAGTATCCAGAAACCGATTCAGTTGATCCAACCCCTTCAGGTGCTGTTTGAAATCTGTGTGGAATAGCAAAGCATGTAAGTCTGGCGCAGTGCCAGCCGCGGCAAACAGTTGATTGAGTTGTTGCACGTGTTCCCGAGTCGGGGTGTCAAATTCCCACTTCAGAAGCTGAAAATGCAGAAAAGAGTGATGAAATGAAGTTGACAATCTAGAAGAAAAAAAAGGTTGGAAATACTGTGGAGATCATCGTACACGCCTATGTACCTTGCGTTTCTTTTCATCCGCCAGACGAGCAGCTTTTGCTGTCTTGTTGGCCTGCATCAGAACTACGACTGGAGGCTCCTCGGCAACGGGACGTTTCGACGAGGCTGCGGAAGCTGGTTTCTTGGCATCTGGTTTTTTCTTGGAACCACGGGCCGAAGGAGCAGCTGACGAGGATGTTGTATCTTCAGAATCTTCTGTACACGAAAAGTAGGTGTGGTCAAGTTAGTGACTAGTTGAAGACATTTTAAATAACTCTAAGACGAGGCGGATAACTATTGGACTGTTTACCGAGAACACTTACCAGGAGGAGGTGAGGGTGGTGTCGATCCGGTTTTGGAGGAAGGCACACCGCCACCGCCACCGCGAATTGCTGGTTTCTTTGTCTCTGCTGCTGGTTTGGACGCCATCGAATCTTTCACCGATTCTCTTGCCTTCTCCAAATGCGGCATGACTGTGTCCTTGGACGTGGACTTTAGCTTTCCAGCGGCTTTGGCTATTGGGTCCCAACCGAGCACACGGATCAGTTGAGGAAGAGAGAGCTGAGCCTGTTTACGAGCCTCTGGGTTACGATCTTCCATAGCAGCGAAGACATGAGGCATGAGTGTTTCGGTCAAATTTGGCGGAAGCTGTCGGCGGTAGTTGACTGGCAGGTCGGTCAGGGCAGCTGTGAGCCAGCTAAGTAATTCAGCCCGGAGATTAGGATTCTCTAGCTAAAATTATAAAACCGGGATGTCGAATCGATAAAACCGGCAGCAAAAACAAGGCCGATGTGATTGCACGTGGCTGCAAATAAAATAGGCTAAGAGTAGAACGTACTTTAAGTGCCTCGGAGATCATTTCGTCCTCTACCAATGCAGAGAACGGGACTCGTGATTGCCAGGCACACAGAGCAGCGCGAGCGGCCTCGCGATTCTGAACTTTGGAGTCGCCAAGGCAGAGTAAAATGGCAGGCTCAACAACCCTGAGTGGAGGAAAACGAATCGGGGGAGTATATCGATGTGAGGGACGGTTATGCGAATGGTAAAACGGTTTAGGCGCAAGATTCCGCCTAACACATCTCTAGAGCACAACAAGATGAACTGTGTTATGGTCATCGGTCTCCGTTATCATTGGGAACCGGTGGTACTCTAAACTAGCTATCGTTCAGCTGTAGCACCCTTTCGGTGCCTAGCTGCCATGCCACCCGAAGGAAGCATGAGGACTGGGATACTGCCAGGTTGCCCAAGCCTAGACAGAGAAAGTCGAGAGGCGGAGGTTGGGTTCGAACCACGGACATTTCGGTCAGTAAATTCGCGCTCTAACCACTGGAGCCATTTCGCTATACTTGAACACGAATAAGCGAACACGAGAGATGACAGCATAGACGCATTTTTATGCAGTAACGAACTCAAAGGTATTCACAGGAAGCTGAAAACGCTAGGTGATCGTAAGTTTTTATCCTACACGTCAGCAGTATTATTTTTGATCGGGATTTCAACTGCGAACTGTCGTGTGCGTATCCAAGGCTAACTTATCAGCTAATCCGAATGTGATTGAGTGAAGAAGAGTGGCTCAAACCCCTTGAGGTCAATCAATAAGTCTGGGTCAGTGCCCTAGGAGACTATCATTGTGCTACCTAGAGAGTAAACTAGCCGTCTGAGGAAACAGGTGTCCCCCAAGGAGAAGAAAATGCCCGTGTTCCGAACATTGTCCAGTTGATGGAAGTGTTTCTTCGATGGAGATTTCGACGTGTTTCTCACATGAAACTCACTGACAAAAAGTTCTACCCGGTGGCCAAAACTGGCCAGTTTTGTCGAGCGAAGAGTTACCGAGAGTTCAGTCACAAGCAACAAAGCCTTAACTCTAGGGCTGTGAGTAAAAGTTGACTGCGTAACCATGAGATGCAAATCCAAGGAGCAGTGTGGCGATATTGAAGAGGGAAATGTCAGACTGCTGAACAGTGGATTGCAAATGAATGCCACACATTCTGGAGGCTGTATTCAAGCCAATCGGAATAAATCTGACAGGAACTAAAAAATCGGATACTGCGTTTGTCTGTCGAGGTAAAGATGCCACCCAAATCAAAACAAGTTTTCCAGGCTGAAACTCACTTCAAATAGCCAACAGCGTCGGATTTTGGCAGGGCTTTACCAAACTCCCCTAGTAAGGTCAAGGAGGCTTTACTCAGAATCTTGTTTGCATCCGAGCACAATTTGGCCAGGGCGTTGAAAGTTGGTTGTAGGCCTCCACTGGAACCCTCGATGTGTTTGGCCGACTGAAGTATCTCTTGTACCTGATTCAATGCCTCCTGTCGCTCTTTCCATGCTTTACTGCCCAAACCTTCAAGTATGTTTGGAGTGAGTTTATCACTGAAAACGGACAAATAAGGAATAGCTGGAAGTGTAGCTTATTCGTAAGGCAAGGAATGTTCAAAAGCCGAATTTTACACAGCTGAGTAATCAGGTGTCGTGCCTCAATTTAGGTCCAGAAAGTCGAACATTTCCAATTTGAATCTGAACAAAGTCAGAGTGGAGTGGAACCCGTCACGTTAGATGGAACAACTCTTCTCACATTTGAATGCTCACACCAAAAACATTGTTAAGTGTGTGGGGAGGAGAACTAGGATTCCGTGGAAACAAACAAAATCTACTTCAACCCATGAATTGACGCGCCACAGCCACGGGGGTCCCGCAGTCCGTCTAGTGACTAACACTGCGACGACTGTTTGCTTTATGCACGAGCGATAAAGCAAGTTGACGAGTTGAACTCATCAGTGACGCTTTATTTGCACAACTCATTTGTCTTTTCAGCTATACTGATAGTGAACTCTGTGCGCCCACTGCTATTCGAAAGATCAGAACTGAGCAACTCTCACACCTCTCTTAAGTGGCCGAGTATAGGATGTCTTTGCACAAGACATTTTGCGAATTGGAACTAGCTTTTGCCGCTTATTGTTTACTTTTAATGACTACGTTTGCGTGTAAGAAGCAAAAAAACGATGGAGATAATCGTAATTACACTAATTTGGTGTATCCCTGAATCTCAAGGGACGTGTGTATCAAGCTACAGCGCGGGCTGTTTTGTTGTATGGCTGTGAGACTTGGCCTGTTCGAGCAGCGGAACTGAGACGTCTTCAGGTGTTTGATAATCGTTGTCTCAGAACCATAGCTTGTGTGGGTTGGTGTCGGCGAATCCCTAACGAGGCGGTTAGAAAGCGAGTTCTGGGTTGTGCAACGGGTACTTCTATTGAAGAATGTGTCCAGCACGAGAAGCTGCGTTGGTTGGGACGTGTTGCGCATGCCGAACCATCGTTTGCCGAAGGGAGTGCTGATTTCCACGCCCAACTCAGAGTGGCGTAAGCACAGAGGTGGCCAATCCTTGATCTGGTAGAGGAGTATGAAAGAGATTACGAAACGTTTGGGTGCTGTCGGTGCTACTCGCCTTCCAGGATGGGGACCGCGTGATCCTCATTGCGCCTGGTTGGAGACGTTGCAAGATATGGCTGCCAACCGATGTCAGTGGCGTTCTTGTTGTCAGTTCCTATCCAGATTGCCTGAGCGAATTTTTGGAGGTGTAGGCACTTCGGATTGATTGTAGTAAGCTAGCACCAAGTCCCTTCCCCGTCCATCTTTATTCTTTTCTTTACAATGAGGCTTTCAAATAAATCATGGTTGTACGGCAGTGAAGCATCGGTGTTGAACACTGATGTCATGCTGTCGATGATGATGATAATCACTCGCATACCAACGTAGTTTTGACGGGAGACTCATCCAGAATCCAGCTGAATCTCTCGTCTACGATGTTTTTAGGCAACTGAGATGCAGCTGAACTCCAGGTGAGTCTCCCTTACGAAAATGAGTGCACTTATCAAAATCTGCCCAATTCGGGTTCAAGTGGAACATAAAGTTGACAGAAACTCGGGGACTGCACCTACCTGATGAGTCCCAAGAGGATGAAACCAACTGTGGGCTGTTGAAGAGTTTTCAACAAACTTATGAGTAGTGTATTACATCCATGGTTTAAAGAAATAGCTATCTCCATCTGAGTCACATCTGACTGCGTTTCTCACATTCGGATCACTGTGGACAGTGTTGAACCTTAGACTCCTGTGGACTGCCGCCAGTAAGTTAGGGCAATTGAACAGAAATATTGGATAGAGTGGGGCTGAGCTAATAAGAGAATAGTGCATAAATGGCATGGCATACAAACAAGCGAACACCAAACAGTCGCAATCTGACAATCAATGTAATGAACGTGATAAACCTAAACGAACCGGATGTCAACCCTAGGCAGGAAAGACTCGGCATCGACCTCCTCTGTCGCGGGTTCTGTGACCCCCTCAGCTACCTCATCGTCGTCTCCTTGACCCGCAACTCCTGAAGTCCCACTGCGCTGACCACGAATGGGAGCCGGCGGTTTTTGGCCAGCATTCTTCTCAAACTCGGCACTCAAAAGGGAGACAATGGCTGGCTTCTCATCGGCAAGCAAGTTCCGTAAAGGGTCTCCCATGAACAAATGCATTGAACCCGCCAAAGAGATAGTTGCTTGACGAACGGCAGGGTTTGTAGCGTTTAGACCACTCCGTACGGCGGCGATGAGATCCTGTGGCGGTAACCTGAAACAAAGGAGGATTGAGTGAGTGTCACGGACAACTTATTGATGAAAGCTGAGTAGCACAATGAGTAGCTCACTTCATGCCGAATTCCCGGATAGCCTGTGATAACCAGTTCAGTGTGTCTGCCTGTGAACGTGGATTTTTCAGCTGGTTCACCGTTTTAAGAATCTGTGTGCCGACAAAGGGAAAGTCACACCGCTCGGCTAAGGTGGTTAACAGAGTTTTGATCAACTCGCAGAGTTTGGCATCGCCAATTTTGTCTAGGAGTTCTGGGAGAAGGAGTTCCGATAGGTTGGAAGACACGGATTTCGCCGCATCTAGCACGGATTGCAGCAGTTCCACACGAGACCGTAACACCTTGGAAAAGGAAAGAAAACACCGATTGCATGTTACGCCGAATCACGAGCCACGTGACTCACTCTGTCAGGAAGGCGCACGACACACACATCAAATGTCTCAGTAAACACTAAGCGCTAAAGTCCTGACGTGTACTGTTGGTGATTTCTGCTGACACGAAAAAGTTTCCGGGAGGTCCATCGAGCAAGAAAAATACAACAAAATACAACATTTGGATAAAAAGACACACGTTTCATAACCACGCCTAATGTAATCGTTCCAGCTTTCCTACGAATTACGTGTTATGTTAGGAGACAAAAGGGAGTCACGGCTGAACGGCTGTTGCTCGTGTAAGGTAAAATCCTGCAACCAACTCTGCTAACCATTCGCAACTGGGCGCCACAACAGCCACTAAACATAACCCGCATGAAATTGACGAATTCTGATTGATCCATGAACGAGCAATAACTCGTTCAGCCTTCGGTGTCTAACTGTCATTCCACCCAAAAGAAGCACGAGGGCCGGGACACTGCCAGGTTGCCCAAGCCTGGATAAGAGCAGTGGAAATACCGAGGTCAGGCTCGAACCACGTACCACCCGATGAGTAAGTTCGCACCCTAACCTTTGGGCTATCTCCATGCTATCTCTATAGCAATCCGGTTTAACCGTTCGTTTAGCGCCAGTTGCCGATGCAAAGTCCATTGGCCATTCAAACTTCTAAAGTACCACCGATGCACAAATTGTTTTCAGACGTCAATACGCTTAATGTACGCTCGGTGGTGTTTGTGTTGAAAATGCTGACAGGTAGGGTTCAGATCGACAGCCGTTCTTCCAGTCCGTCGGTGGGGGTCGGTTAAGGGTGTATTTTGTGTAAATACTATAGCCCAACCTACAGGGACTCAAGGGTTTCATCGGTCAGCTGTCCAGAAGCAATAACCCCTTCTGAGATAGACAGAGGATCACGGGGAAACAGAAAACATTTGGTATCTCATGAAGTCGGCCTTTTCTCCTGAATATAGCGGGCAGGGAGCATGATTGAGGACTCCTTAGAGGAGTGACTTCTCTTCAGAAAGGAGCCTTGCTTAGAAACTTGCTACAACCGAAATGCTGTGAAGCGCAATCCAGTGGTTCTCTATGAAGAGAGAACAGCCACAGTGCATTCTTCTTGGACATGCTCTCCCTCGGAAAGAGTGGGATCAGTGCAGATCTCCATTTACAACCGTAATACATTTCGAAACAGCGGTCAAAAACTTACAGACAGAGAAAATGCGAAAGGTTTATAAACAACTTTGCTGGGATAGCCATATTTCGGATGTACGACTTGCAACATACGAAAACCGATGGATATAACAAACCCAGTTGGAAGTTGACCGGGGGAGCGTCATCCGAATGATCACAGTTTGAGTGGAACTGCATTGGAAACCACTACGGACTGTGAGGGGGTATGCTTAGGCAGACAGTAGCTGTGAGTAATCATAACCTGTGCTCGGTCGTCCTCAATCGCCAACTTTTGGTATACAATTTGTAGCCGAATGATTGGTTGAAATATACGGGCGACGAACGAAGAGAAGTGGAAGAACTAACCAAGAAGTAAGCTCCACAGACTATTTGGTTCAAAATTTGAGCTTAGCCGTTCCCGTTGCCCTAGCATATGGTCGTCCGGCGAGTCGAAAGAAAAGTGGTTGATTGACTGATTGATTGTGCCCGCTAATTGGACAAGGAAAGTGAAGATAGAAAACTACCCTTGTTCTCCAGAATAATGAGTCATGTTAGTCAGAGTCGAAACACCACTTAGTTGTATTGTGTTACATGGTTTAGAGGAGAGTTGTGACCAACTTGGAGAGATGACCTCAGACTCACTCCCTGGATAACTTTAAGGCTGATGAACTGCCAATCATATCGGAAGCTGTGAGCAATTCTGTCAGAGCCGGTGAATCATACGTGAGTAAAACCAGGGGGACATTCTAGATAGCTCGATGGGTAAGGCACGAACTCACTGAGCGGAAAGTTTGTGGTTCGAACCCAACTCCGGCATATCGCCTGCTTCGGTACGAACGGTCTCAACCTTAGAGGATAGTGTTCTCGTCAAAACAACCAACAAAGAAGCACAACGTGTATTAACGCCCAAAACCAGATCAAAAACACTTGTACAGTGAGTCGTATATAAAGTGTGTCCAGTGACAACATTCTGGAAATTCCGAGGCCTCCTAGATGCGCCATTGGCGACCAGCAATCTGCGGATACTGGATGCCGACTGGCCAATCAGAGCCCGACTTGATGCTGGACCGATCTTCTGGCCAATCGCATGAGGGGTAGGCTTATTGGCTGCAGCAGCGCCCAACTGCGAGCAGTAAAGCGGTATCGGTGTGGTATTCCACCTACCACTAGGCTTGGGTAATATGATAGTGTCTGGTTCCTCGTGCTTTCTTTGGGCGACACGTCAGCTAGGCACCGAAAAGGAGTTACAGTTGAGCGATTATTACCACTATTATCATTAATATAAAGGCTCCGGATACTGTGGATGTTGTTTTACGTCACCGAAGTTGACAAGACTTCCAAACGCATGGTCTAGAGTCATTTCATGCCAAGACATAATTACAGGCTAAGCAGCAAAACGATGGTAGTACCCATGAGGACAAGGACCTCGTTTAACCAAAAGCTGCTCCTCACATTAATTCAAGTTGATGACATCTGGGCGGAGATGGCTCCACGGGTTAGAAACCACACCAGTGACTGTGGAGAAAAGCACTTACTACAATATTTGTGTCCTTCAAACCGGGCTTTCGCATAACTGTCCGGCATACGACCTGAGTAGGCAATTCGGACAAACCGATTGCAGTGCACCGTGATTGTAACTCTTGGACAGCTGCGTTTCGTTCTTTCCAATCTGCAGAGCCGAGTTGGGCAGGCAATTCCTCACCAAACAATCTAGAAAAATCGGGGAAGAAAATAAGCCAACGGTTGAGACATTTGTATCTTAGATGGTGATCTAGAGAGAGAAGAGAAGGAACTAGAAACCATATACAATCCGGTGAAACTGCAGACCAAAGACATTGTGACGACAATTCGACTGTTCTCGGATTACCCGTCCCCAGGTGATGACGATGGGTTGACATCAGACAGGACCTGAAAGCCAAGGGTTCCAGGATTATCTTACTCGCCAGGAAATACATGCAGGCCACCAACCACTAGCAGGCCCATTCATGCACAGATTCGACTAACTACCTAGCTGCTCATTTTGAAAAACCAGTTCACTGAAGTTCTGTTGTTAACCTGCGAATACTAAGTTATCCAATGTAGGTCTCAGTTAACCGTTCTAATCCGATGACTTACTATACACCGCCTCAGAAACTCAAGGCCCCAGAAAACATCTAGCCCGTTTTTTCCTAGCCAACTAACAAGAAGATTAACCTGGATATCACCACGACAAAAGGTCCAGTTTCGACTGAGAACAGGAGGCAAAACACGCGCACTGAGTGCTATTCTACTCCTACAGAATGCATCCTAGTTCTCACACCGCACACTACGCAGTGGTACAGGGATCCGTGCTTTCAGTGTGACGCGGTAAATTCGCGAAAAAATGAACTTTTTCAGGGAAAGACGCGGATTGTCGCATTTTCAAAGAAAAATCGTGGAAATCGCCAAATGTGAACTTAAATATGCAGATCAGTGTTGACTGCCTCTAGTTCCGTCAATCAAGGAACGTGAAGCGAAAATAGTTTACCATGTGCCTGACACAAGTGAGGCTAACCACACTGGATGAGTATTGAGATACACTTCTCGGGACCTCGTGAAGGCGAGACGGCTCAAGTGGTTAGAGCGCGAATTTACTGACCGAAATGTCCGTCGTTCGAACCCGACCTCTGCCTCCCGACTTCCCCTGTCTAGGCTTGGGCAACCTGGCAGTATCCCAGCCCTCGTGCTTCTTTCGGGTAGCATAGCGACTAGGCACCGGAAGGGTGTCACAGCTGAACAGTTTAGTATTGCCTGGCTCAACAGAGAAATGAAAAACTGTTTATTTTGAACACATGCATATCGAAATTGCTTCGGCTGAAGACCCAAAAGAAACTTAATTGAAAATCTTCGCAAAAGAACCTCGAGGAGGCCCGTGTATTACACATTATGTGGGGGAATGTTAACACGTCATCGATTGCGAGGGATTCCACCGGGTCTCAGGTATCGGTGGATTCAACATGTACATGAGCTCCAAAGTAAACTTTCAACCAAACTGTTGATCAAGGTAGAAACTCACTGCTTCAGACTCCAGATACTAAGCCTAACAGGTGAGCCCCACACTGCGCGAAATCGGTAGTGGTCAATGTGCAGATTTCGAGCAACTGTTCCATACTACTTATATTGAAAAACTACTCGCTTGCCTCCCAGTTGGTGAAGTCCTATTCAGGGACCCTACTAAGCTTGCTGCGTTGAATGAGCCTCAAGATACGACAGAACCGAATCTGCCCCTATCCTTGCATGCAGTTCACGCTAATTCCGTAATGGGGTTCAGAAAATAGGGAGCTTAAAAATGCGTGGTATGACAAGGTTGACGTGCAATAAACATGAAGACTGATGAACAAGTATGGCGACTTCACACGGGGAAACCGAGAATAGATTTATGCGAATGCTGAGCACTGAGTGTTGTTTCCGTCCCGATATAACAAGCAGTCAGTTTGGGATCACCCGAGCAACCACAATTTCCAAAGATAGGAATGGACAAGGCCACCGGCCACTAGAGAGTGTTGTTTCCGTCCCGATATAACAAGCACAGTCGGTTTGAGATCACCCGAGCAACCACAATCTCCAAAGAGATGAATGGACGAGGCCACCGGCCATTAGAATGGTCGCACTCAGACCTACTTAACCCAACTGATGCCTGCTTTCCGCAATCTACTGGAGTTAGTCAAGGACTGGGCTAAAGGTCACGGCACATTCGTGTGTTTCGCTTCGTTGGGTTCTATTCAAACAGAACCTGAGTAAACGTAACTCATCATGAGCCGTCAACAATCAACTGAGAGGCTGATACTAAACGGTTGACTTGGTGGGCAGGGTCACGGTGCACTTGTGGCACTCTGCATTGGATTGGAAACAGCCTAAACGACGATTACAACGAAATCAAGAAATTGCCGCTTCCGCGTGATAAGGCTTTTAGGCATTCTGCGAAGGACAAAGTCATGCGATGGAAGAATCTCGAACAGAATGCTCGGGGGAGAAATGCGAACGGCTTCAGAGTCAGAACCAACAGAGAAAATGCAAAAAATGCAAAATGCAAACAAAGAATGGGGAAAAGAGTGGGAGTAATCTAGGCCATTCAGTCAATATGCACCGACTCTGACAAATCGCATCAGCAATTTGAAGAATCACTGCGAAGATAGCGAAATTAAGCAACTATCTAAGAAGGAGTACATAAAAGTGAACGGACCTATAAGTTGTCGAAAAAAACGCCTCAGACGTATTCAAACTGAAAGGCTGAATTCGTTTGGATAGAATCAGCGCGAGAGGAGACTCACTTGGAACCCAACCGAGTTTCCTGTTTATGTTTTTAAGCAACTGAATGTGCGGCACCAGGCCGCCTCGTGTTTCAGTTGGTACGATATTCGGACATATCGCGATACATGTATAGACACTGAAAAACCCCCCACAGCTCACGACCGGTTTCGTCTATCTTGGGGCTCATCAGTCCGCGAGTTTCCGTCAACCTTATGTTCTACTCTAACCCAAGTTGCACGAAACTAGCGAAATAAACTCATTTGTAAAGCAATCTGGTTTTTGCGAGGGACTCGCCTGGAACCCAGCTGAATCTCTCGATGTTTCCACTTGACTTAACGATGCTGTCGGCAACGACACTGACCGTACGGTTGGCAAATGTAGCTTGTTCTTCCTCTGTATAACATGGTCACCACACTAATACGGCTAAATTCACTGGGGTTTTTTAAAGTCGCTCTGAGGCACCACCACCACCACAACTACAAAAGCCAGAAGCGGATTCTCCATCTAGAGCAAATGGTTCGAGTTTCGATCACACAGAAAAGACACAAACAATTACACCTATAGCCAGTAATCCGCATCCGAAAACCCGACGGGCACAACACTAGTGAAAAAAAACAACGCTTTGGAATTTCTGGCACCGAAACTCAAACAAGAGAGTGAAACAGAAGAGTATTCAACCATGAGACAGCTCAAGCCGTCTGCATTTAAATCCGTTCAGCTGTTCATTCAAGGGAGAGAACTTTATCCAATGCAAGCTCTAGACCATCGGTGCAAAAACTCTAGATACACATTTCATTTAATCGTATAACATCAGTTCGCCCACTATTCACGACACACAAAGGGACCGGGATGGTGTTCCCGGGATAAAAAGTATTGCGCCGTACTGTTAGCTGACCAGCATGCGAGAATAGGAAATCCCAGGATGTTGGGATGAGAGAACATACTCAGAAGCTTTTTGTGCACACTGTTCATCGGACAGAAGAGTCTCTGTCGGGATGGTGGGAGCGGCCGATGCTGTGGCCTTAGCAGCCGCTGTGGTGGGCTTAGCAGCAGGCGGTTTCCGCTTGACTGGTGCCGCGGTTGCTGGCCTGGAAGGAGCGTCCGCAGCTGCAGCATTGTCATCGCCACTATCTTTAGACGAGGGTTTGGCTGTGGCTGGACGTTTGGCAACCGGTTTTCCCTGCTCCGACGCCGTTCCTGGACGATCCTCTACAGCACCTGAAACGGAAACGCGCGATATGCCTTAGTTTAAATTGCAACCAGTTACTGTACCCATATTGAAAAGTGTTTTCGTGGCCAGTGAACTAGGGTTTTAAACTGGCCAACGGGAAAAAGACTCTTCTGTTGTCTATAGAAATCCATACCACAGAAATCTTCTGGTGTCCCACTGTTGAATTCCCACGTGAAGCAACGGTGAGAGGCTGTCATTTTCTTATGTGTTTTGACTTTATTGTAACGCCGTTTTTGTTTCCTTGATGCTCGTTTCGCTGCTACCGAATGTCTGCTTATTCTTCAGTAACTGATGTCAATATTTTGTCGCCTGTCCGTCATTGCTCGCAAGTTCGTCTCAGTTCTACCTACTTTCGAATGTCTGCTCTGACAAGAAAACGGATTGGTCGGGGATCGAACCCAGAGCTCTCCGAATGGTCCACTACGCAGACCCGACACCCAGAAGGGTCTATTTTTTGTATTACCTACATACCGCACCTGCCAGGTAGTCTTTGGTGAGATTTGTTTTAAATGGACCTAACCGGGCAATCTGACTTATCGCTTGACACGAGCTGCAGCATGGCGCCGTCAAACAAAGACAGTCCCTTAACTCCTGAACGTATCGATTCATTTCTGCGTCGTTATCTCTCTATACGGCTAACCCACACTGACAGACTGCCCGTATCTGTACGTTTGTACATTGTTTGGTGCTTACTTGCTGTTGCTTCCAGAAATCCCTGCTGCTTCACTGACTATTTTCTGCTCCTGCTGTTTGCGCCAATAATGATTGTACGTTTTCCTAATTCACGATGCTTCCTAACCCGTTTGTCTGTAGAACCAGTTCTTGACAGTTCTCAATACATCATCTGTTGCCCTCGTCTGTCTGTTCCCCCTGACTACTGGATACAAACTGCGTATAATCAGATAGCCGCAATCGCTCTGTGAGATCCCTATCCGCCTGGATCTTACACTCACTACGATCAAACACGATCTCCAACTGACCACTAGACTACCAGGTTCTGCAGGCACGCCTCACTATTGCTTCAACAGATCAACGCTACAATCGTATGCCGAATCTCCATGTAAACAATCTAGCAGGAGACTAACGTCAGGAAAACGATAGGTAGCTTTCGTTTGAAAGCCAAAGCAGGCTGTCTAAAAGCTTTATTCCAAATTGACTGTAAGTCGGATAACGGCCTTATTGTGAAGAAAACAATATAGGTGGATGGGGAAGGGACTTAGTGCTAGCTTACTACAATCATTCCGAGGTGCCTACACCTCCAGACATTTATTCAGGCAATTTGGATAGAAACTGACAACAAGAACGCCACTGACATCGGTTGGCAGCCATATCTTGCAATGTCTCCAACCAGGCGCAATGAGGATTACGCGGTCCCCATCCTGGAAGGCGAGTAGCACCGACAGCACCCAAACGTTTCCTAATCTCTTTCATACCCCTCTGCCAGGTCAAGGGTTGGCCACCTCTCTGCTTACGCCACTCTGAAGTGGCCATGGAAAACAGCACTCTGTTCGGCAAGCGATGATTAGGCATGCGCAACACATGTCCCAACCAACGTAGCTTCTGGTGCTGGACACATTCTTCAATGGAATTACCCGTTGCACAACCGAAAACTCGCTTTCTAATTGGCGCGTTACGAATACGTCGACAGCAACCCACACGAGCTATGGTTCTGAGACAACGATTGTCGAACACCTAAAGACGTCTCAGTTCCGCTGCTCGAACAGGCCAAGTCTCACAGCCATACAACAAAATCGCCCGCACTGCAGCTTGATACAAATGTCCTCTGAGATTAAGGGAAACACCATTCTGACGCCATAGGTGTCTCAAATTAGCAAACGCGACCCGGGCCTTGAAAACTCGTGCATTGACCTCATCTGTCACACTACAATCAGAACTAATACAACCTCCAAGATACAGTGGAGGATAACTATGCGACATCAACAAAGTCTCTTTTATCGAACTAATTGGTGGGTAGAGTCTTGAAAAACAGTGTCTCTACTGGATATTCAGTTTGGGGGTTGCAATAAATATGTCAACCTGTTCCCTAAAAGTTGAGCGACTACTGTAGTAGTAGTCTCTGGCCAAGCTTTTGAGCCAAAGCACTTGGGTGAGAAATTTAATCGGCGCCCTCCGAGTTCTGCGTATTCGGTCCATTGGAATGCAACGATATGATGACGCTGATGAGGTGAAAGTGGTCATAAAGGAGTGGGTAGGGCAAAGAACACCTTTATCCTTCCAGAAGGGTTCGAGTTCAGTTCAACGTTGCTCTACCGACTTAAAAAAGAGATTTTGCCAACTTTTCACTACGGCCCTCGTATATATATATATATATATATATACGGTGGAACCGCTGTATGAGACGCCGATCTAGTTGCGTCTACCACCAGGAGTACCGCTTTCCGTGTCCAACTCAGAGTGACGTAAACCGGGCGGGGGTACAATGAAAAAATTTACAGAACAGAATGGAAGTTAGGAAGAGTTTGGCTGTTGCGGATGCGACCAATTTTCTTGGAAAGGGTATAAGCCAACCAGTTGACTATACAATAGCTGACAGAATACCAAAGTTGAGGACAATGGTACCGTCCATTTCTATTCAAATTATCTGAGTGCCGAATGTATACACAGCTCGGGTTTTCACGACAGGCTAATCCATTACTTTCAGTTATTTATGGGATATTATAACGAAATGATAACATCTCAGGGACCCCACCAATCATGACATAACTAGTCTGGGAGAAAAGGGACATCGAACAGCCTGGGCATATGTAAACAATGAAAACCCAACTAGGGCCATGAAAGTCTGCCTGTCCATGAGTCACAATTTGCGACAGTTTACCTATCGAGTGTTCTATCTATGGTGTGGGTGGCACTGTTTAATTGCGCTACCTGTGACGTTCGTTCGAGTCCGGAAGTTCTGTGAACCAACAAAACTCACCAGCTTCACATGGACTTTATAATTGGATTTCGTGTTGAATATAAGATCAACCTGTGCTGAAAATCTAAGAAGCATTGTCCAGTTGTTTCATCAACCTTGTGAACAATCCGCACAATCTTGTGAAAGACTCGGAACCGCGTGCTTTCGCCCAGCAGTTGAAAAATCTACCTTTCAGCTATGGGTAGCTGACCGGCAGCGTGGTGAGGAACGATCGACAGCAACTCTATTGCCATCCAGCTGCGCACTGATGATGTCTCCTCCTATGGTAACGAAATGTTTGCAAGTCAATTGCCAACCTCGGCGAGCAGATCAACAACCAATGATTGCCAAATAGGAAAGCTCATTCAAAACGGTTTGTAACGGGTCGGGAACTCGGTGCACGTGAGCTTACACAGGTTAGACTCACCTTTGCCAGCGCCCTCCTTCGATTCAGCAGCGGGCGCTTCACAGTGTTCTTTCACTTTTGCCATCCGCAATGCATCCAAGTCCCCTAAGAACGGTTCTATGGCCTTCGCACCAACAACACGCATTGCAGCCCCGAGAGCCGCGAAGCTGTTCTCCCGCACATCTCCGGATGTGTCTTTCGAAGTCTCACACAACGCCACGGTGAGAGTTTTGAGTAATTTCTTGCTAAGCATGGCCGGCGAACACCGAGGAAACAAGCGACTGAGGAAAAGCGCTGTCTCGGCTCGAATGCTGGGGGATTTATCTTGGAGGGCAGACACAACATCCTCCACTACTGCATCCAGAGTGGTCTTTATGGACAAAAGAAAGCCGGGAATCTTAAGAAGTATGGCAAACAAAGTACATACCTACACAAACATAAACAGCTAACTAACTCAGCAAAAGAATTTAACTCGGTGCACATTGCACCAGAATAAAGCGTGAGGGCGGAGTTCATGTCGAGCTTGAGAAGGAACAGTGAAACACGTTTCTGGTCATGAACGTTTCTAGTCGCGCCTGAACCTCATTTGGAGTTTAACCTCCAAATGAGCACAGTACCAACACAGCACCAACCAACACTAGGTCAATAATTTGACAATGAAGTAAGAAACCAAAACAAGCCAGCCATCTTGGCCACTGCCATCTCAACGAACGGGATCTTTGGGACAGGACATAGCAGGTGCACTGGCAGCCAGTGGTGCTCTTGTTTTCATCAGAAAACTCGAACGACCTTGTCCATGTAAGAACAGCGTCTTATGCGTCCGGGGCTGACCTAGTGACGTGAACGTTGCTAACGTACGTGGCTCATTCGTGCGAAAACTTGTTAGCACACAGGGAAATCTCTAGAACGGCTGCTGGTAAGATTGTGCGAAAACGGCCACTTCACAGGAAGCGTTGTAATCGCGTGTCTAGATCCGGCTTTACTAAAGTTTACTACAAACCTTGCGTTCATCTTACAACAGTTCGAAGATGAATCGTGGGCCCATCGTTATGGCTACCGTGCTGGCCGGAGCCCGTTCTACAACAGTGTGCGACAGAACTGATTAAAGGTAACCGTGCAGAGGTAGTCGTTAAAAAGGGTTTTGATTATGTACGAGCAATGTCTAACAACAGAACCGTATGTGTCCCTGTATACGTCTGCAGAAAAGAGATGCCATACGCGCACACGCCTCAAGGTGGCTGCCTTGCGTAAACGATCAGTTATCCTTGAAGTGAACGTGAAACGGCGTTCCGTGGTTAATAAACTTGGTTACTAACAATAATAATAATCTTTCAGTCGTAACGTCTTTCGGTGCCGAGCTGGCATGCCACTCGAAGAAGCAAACGAGGGCTGAGCTATTGTCAAGTTGCCCAAGCCTAGACGGGAGCAATCGAGATGCCGGGGTTGGGTTCGAACCATGGACCTTCTGGTCAGTAATTATACACCTTAACTACTGAGTTATTTCGCCTGTTAACAGCAGAATGCAGGCGGAATGCAAGATGCACACTTTGAAGTGTGTTCCGTGTAAAACACATCTCGTTTCCTGTTGCATTAAGTCGAATGGCACAATAGTAGCAGTTCTGGATTTGTGTGTTCTAGTAACCAAACTACTTGGTTGACCTTAAGCACACAAACCAAACACTGTTAATACTGTACCATTCAACGTGAACGCTGAACTCATGCAACAGGCATGAGTGTGTGAGACGAGATATATTTTACACGCAATACCGATCAAGGTGTCGATCCTTGAAAGAGACGGGGCGCAGTATACGGGGATGGGGACACACCTGCATTCTTCACGTAACAGACGAGAAAAACAGCTGGCCCCGATGCCGTCATGTAACAACTTACTCATTGTGTTCCATGTAACTAAATCACGTAAATTCACGCCACAATTCAAACAGGGTTAGTTGGCCACAGTCACGTGACCTAAAATTTCACGTAAACCAAAAAGAAGGATGCACCTGATTGATACATTCACCCATTTATCACATGATATATGTAAAAGACAGGTTTCAAATTTTGGAATGATGTATAAGTGATAATAAACAGCCACCTGGATAACACCGATGACGGAATCGTGTACAGGAAAAGAGTGTATCAGACACGACTAGAACAGCAGTATGAGCAGTACAAAAACCCTGCCTTCGACGACAAGCCGGCCCACTGAAATATAAAAGCGTTTCCCCTAAACTACCCGAGGCGCTATAGCTTTGAAAAGACATTGTTACCCCCAAAAGCAGCTGCACACCTGTTTCTCTCCATGGACAGACGGGTGTGTTATGCGATGCACGGATACATGTATCTCCTTGTGGATAGGTCACCTCAGGAACCCAACCACAATGGATCGTTTCTGTGGACCAGTTACTTCTACGAAAGACTTTATCATTGAAATAGACCATGACTGACCGGCCGCAGGTGGCTTGTCCTCAGGACAACTGTATATCAAAAGCTCAACTAAACAGGGTCATGTCATCGGTGTACCATTACTCACCGCCTTCATTGCTGCGTCGACTGTGGTTCGTAGTGCAGTGATGAGTGTCGGCTTTCGTTCTTTGAATTTCCCCAAACAAGTGCTCACAGTGTGTTGTGCATACGGAGCGTATTTCTTCTTCAAACCATTGGCCAGCTGACCAAGAATCTCAGTGGCCAGAGTGACCAGAACCACGTTTGTATCTTTGTTAACGACCTGAATGAGAAGAGGTGGTGGTCTTCAAACCGAGGCAACCTACGTGTGTGAGACTTTTGACTAATTCCCCAAAATCGCCCGGTTGAATGCGTGGAACGTCGACCACCTTCTGCAAGGCTTTCAGAGCGTCCTGTCGAGTTTGCCACTTCTTTTCAGTCTGGAAAAAAGAAGAAATCGGTCAGCCTCAAACTAGACTCACAATCCATGTCCAGTAGTCATTGGGGATGTTCGACAACACGTCGACGGGAGCAATCAAATCTTCCAAATCTACTTGTTCTTGATCTGGTACACCCGCGCTGCCTGTAGGACCACCTTCAGACGTGTCCGCCGGTGCACTGTCAAATTTCGGCTTCTGACTTTTCAGATAACGCTGAGGGACAGGCTTTTCTGGTGGGAGATTTTCACAAAGTGTGTTTATCTCCGATACCTACGGGACAGTTTGAAGAGTCTGAAAAACTTACCACAACCGGCTTCAAATCAGTCATCAGAGGCTTGCAGCCCTGTCCAATCCATCGGTATAATTCCACAATCAGATTCTTCGTCTCCTCACGTACGTTTTTGTCACGATCCTCAAACAGCCGAGAGAACTCCTTGATTAACGGTTTGAGCTGAACAACTTTCGGACCAAACAAACTAGGAGTGAAAGTCCGTGTTATAAAACGAAAGAGCGACCAAACTTTAGGATTCTTCGTATTGTTTGTAAACATGCAACCACAAGTTTTGGGTTTTTGTTCGACAGGTTTTTGATCAATTCATCACAAACCACCTCGTGACGTTCGATTTCAACCAACTGTAACAGACATTCAACTGCCTTGTCCTTAGATTTCGCCCGAGCAGAACTCAATCCCTTGGAAACAAGAGCTGCAGAGACATCAGGGGCACATCTAAAAAGGCGAGTAAATGCTGCGGGATAGATCAACTCACTTTGGTGCTATAGCTGCGGACTCCAGAAATGCTAGCACGGCATCCAATGCAGACTCTTGAGCAATGGCGTTTGCTTCAGCAACAAATGTCTTTATCAGGCCCACGTATTCGTTAAATACCGGTGCAGTCTCCGAGTCCTGCACTGTGAAGAGCTTCTGCGCCTCAACGTAGCCCTCTGCACGAGCCTTCCATTGCTAATATGAGGTGATAGGGATGAGGAAATGGCTGAGCGGATTTACTCACCTGATGCTGCACTTTGCTAAGAGTAGGGAGTTTTTTCCATTCGTTATCGTCAGCCATTAGCTAAAAAAAAGAAGTAAAAAAGACGGATAAGTATGGGAACAGAGTAGTTCACCAATGAAGCACATCCGAGCAACTCTAAGTCAAGTGCCAGATGCAGGGTTTTCTTTCGAGAGCTTGACCCAACACTCGAACCCGTAGGGCAACGAGTGCTAGGTGTTTCATCCCAGGAGCTGATGACCCACTTGGCAGTGAAAAGTTCGCTTATCCTGGGAAGGCACAAAGTGTTGTGTGGAAACCTGACATCTGATACAAGTGGAACCGCACAACTAATTTTCATCACTCTAGAAGGCTGTCATATTTCAAGTTCCAGGTCGCGCAAGTGGCTTTCTCCACATCCTGGTAGAGGGCGTAATCCATAAAAAAGGATGAGGACAGGTAATCATTCCAGGTGCACCGTTTCACGCCTTTGACTTTAAGGCAGCGGCAGGATGAAGCAACCGGAGAGCACAAGGCCGGAGTATGAAGCCAACGCGCATACCAGGTTTTTTGGCGATGGCTCGGTGTTTAAGGCGCGAACATACTGACTAGAATGTCCGCGGTTAAAATACAGCCTCAGAATCTCGACCACTCCTGTATAGGGTTCGGCAACCTGGTAGTATTTCGGTTTTCTTGCCTCTTTCGGATGACATGGAAGACAGACACCGAAAGGATGTTGCAGATGAACGTCCATTTTCTAGTTATTTTCATTTCAAGTGTGCGGGAGTTTGAAGGATAATCCGGGAACCCGACCAAATGAAGGCGAAGCGGTCGCCCATTGAGTATCAAACAGGGGACGCTTAGATTGTTGGTAGTCCAGGTGCGCTTCAAATACCTAACCCTTGTCTGGGTCAGACCCTGACCCAGCTCCTGACCCAGGGGTTATGGGCATTCTACAGACAATGCTCCCTTTCAACGGGAGCACTCGAGGCCCAAATCCGGGGAATTTTGAGGATGCAGAGGCAAAGGAAGAAGCAACCTGGTTGAAATTCGACAAAAAAGTCTCCTCTCTAAACAAGTGCTCTCCATCCCAGGTTGGTTGGCTGCCAAAAAGATTACGCCGCTCTCTGAAGCCTCATCCAAAAACGACCCAGCGTTATAAGTGGAAAGGCGTACCGCAAAATCCTCATTCTCCTCAATCACAGCAAAACATCAGCGTTTTAAAAATGATGCTTCGCTGCCTTACGATAATATTTTATTTGAGAGCCTTATTATAAAGAATACTGGCAGGTGGAGAATGGACTTGCTGATGGCCAACCACAATCGTCCACATGTGTCTACACCATTAGGCAGTTACTCAAACTAGCTGTAGCACTATATTCGTAATGGACTACTCATAAGGTTGCTGAAAACTCTTCGATAGCCCACGACCGGTTTCGCCCTTCTTGGGGCTCATCAGGTAGGCGCAGTCCCCGAGTTTCCGTCAACCTTATGTTCTACTTGAACCCAAATTGGACTGTTTTTCGAGAAATACACTCATCTGCAAATCAATTTGGTTTTTGCGAGAGACTCACCTGAAACCCAGCTGAATCGCTCTCTTTCGGTACCTAACTGCCATGCCACCCGAAGGGAGCACGAGGGCTGGGATACTGCCAGGTTGCCCAAGCCTAGACAGGGGAAGTCGAGAGGCAGAGGTTGGGTTCGAACCAGACCTTCCGGTCAGTAAATTCGCGCTCTAACCACTTGGGCCACTAGCTGGATAGAAACTGACAACAGGAACGCCATTCACAGTGATTAGCAGCCATATTTTGCAACATCTCCGACCGTGCACCTGAAAAAGCACGGACTCCATTTCACGATGCACGCATAATTCTCGCAATCGATTTCAATTCCCCCTACCAAGTCAAAGGTAGACCACCTCTATGCTTGCGCCAATCTGAATTGGGCACGGAAAACAGCACTCGCTTCGGCAGACGATGACTCGGCATGCGCAGTACGTTACCTAACCAACACAGCTTTTGAGGCCAGTCATCGTCAAGGACAGCAAAATCAGCTTTGGCACTGACGCTTCACTGCTTCACCATAAAGTTCACGTACTTATATTTAAAGCTCTACAGTGAAAAGAAGAGAACAACAGCGGGTGAGGGAGAGGACCTGTGATGACCTATCACATGCATTCTGAGATGCCAATACCTCCAAGCGCTCAGTCAGACCATCTGGAAAGAAATTGACAGCACGACAGAGTCACTGATCGGCTAGGGGGAGGAAAATAAAATGCATATGGAAGAAAAACGGAGGCTTTAGCAGTAGCCCGTCCTCACCTACCCGCTCTGTAGGATGAAGAATGCAAGGAGACCCAGCTGATGACACCACGAGACGGCCGATGTGCCATGATATTTTTAGTTTTGAGGCTCATGATTATAAATTGGCTGGGATATTGCCAGGGATTCTGCACAGAACTAGGCAGGAGATCGGGTAGGATCCTCAACCGGAGTTTCTGCTCAAAAGTTTGACCACAGGTTGGCCGTGTTTGGCTGGAAATGTCAATGCCACAAGTGTTCAAACCCCAACCTGAGGGACAAGGAGGCTGTGTTGGTCAGACGTCTGTTCACTAATCAAACCGGTATGAGACGCTCTGGGAGTGCTGCACGAACGCTGGGTCACGGAGGCACACAGTCACACCAAGGTAAGGTCCAGTCTTTTTGTCGCAGCATCGGAAGGTGGGGTGCGTTTTTACGAGACAACTCCAATAAAATCGCCCAAACCAGCCTAGCACGAACCTCTTCCAGCTAGTTGATCAAGAGAAGATAGAAGCTAATGAACTCTCGAACTTCTTGTTGCCCTTTTCTCTCAAACGCCATACGGAGAACCCTGGGTGGGTCTCTCATCATTATGAGTATTGACAGCAACGACTCGCAGCGGCCAGGTTTGTCACCTATATAGCAACGTGGAATGCACCGCAGCATTGTAAGCAAGACCCTTGAGATAGACTGATGTCATGCCAGCGACTAGTGATGCAGGTCCACGAAAGCTGCTACTACGATAGCGAAGCATCAGGGTTGAACAATCATGTTATGCTGTCCACTACGGTGAAACTGCTCCGGCCTTCCCAATGCGTTTTGGAGATCATGATTGGTTGTATGTGGGCTATTGGAGATATCATCTTTCGGTAGATTTACGAAACTGATCACCGGAATCACACTTATTTCACGTCCCACTTGGAATGCAATCGGAAAGTCATAACTTTCTGCTACCAGCCATTGTGCACAATCTGCTTCCGGCAACAGCTTACCGCCTACTGGTGAGCTCACTTGCAATGTGTCTCAATAATAGGCGATTTAAAAGCATTTGCTACCTCAGAGATGGTCAGATCTGAATTCGCTCGGTCTTGATTGGATAGAACAGGTAAATATTTTTCGTGTCCCTCCACATTCTGTATGTGACAGCGTGCATCTCACACATACAAGCATTTCCGAACTACTCACACGCACAATTTAATCGAAATTTCCCAATGTTTTTTTTCAAGATGGTCTTGGACATTGTTCCAGAGCCCAAGCCACACTTCATTTGAAACCAAACAGTAAACCTGTCTTCAGACCAAAACGCTCTGTACCATATGCGGCTCTTGCATCTGAGGGGGCGAGAAGGCCCAAGTGGTTAGAGCGCGGACTTACTGACCGGAAGGTCCGTGGTTCGAACCCGACCTCTGCTTCTCGACTTCCCCTGTCTAGGCTTGGGCAACCTGACAGTATCCCAGCCCTCGTGCAACCTTCGGGTGGCATGGCAGTTAGGCACCGAAAGGGTGCTACAGCTGAACGCTACGGAAACTCGATCGTCTCCAGACTTAAGGTGTTATCCAGCCTGTCAACTACTCTTCCTGGACAGCCCCATTGTTGTGGTCAACAAACCAAATGGTTTGCATCAACTAACTCTTGGTCGCGTCTACATGTTGATTTTGCCGGGTCATCAACAATCTGCATTAATAAAAGATAATCGTTCAGCTGTAACACCCTTCCGGTACTTAGCTGCCATGCGACCCGAAGGGAGCACGAGGGCTGGGATATTGCCAGGTTGCCCAACCCTAGACAGGGGAAGTCGAGAGGCAGATTTCGAGTTTGAACCACGGACCTTCCGGTCAGTAAATTCGCGCTTTAACCATTGAGCCATCTCGCCCCCAATCGGCATTATCTTATCATAGTTGACGCTTACAGTGAATGGTCGGATATAATCATGATGGGTCACGTCACTTCCAGCTCCACAACCTTGCAGCTCACTCGCATCCTCAGTCGCTTCGGCACTCCAGAAACATTAGTTTCAGACAACGGCAGTGCATTTATCTCGTCGGAATCCGCCTTGTTTTGCAAGCAAAATGGTATGCAGCACGTTAGATCACCAGCATTCTGTTGTATCTGTATGCTAGCTGGGTGATTTAGGAGCTTGATGGAATTTATTCTATCATGTTTGATAGTCTCGCACTTGAGTGAGAAAACCTCAAAAAGACAAAGGATACCAGATGAAGATCGGCTATATTGCAGATGGACCAATGGAATAAAAAGCGCTGCGGCTCAGCTGCCTAAAACAGAGAGAAAATGAAATCTCAATGAAATATTACAAAATGTAGAATTGTTCGTTAGGAACTGAACGTCCTAACACAGTCTGTCCTCAGTCTAACGGCCACGTCGAACGCTTTGTCGACACTTTCAAACGAACACTCCAAAACCTTAAATGGGCGGGGATGTCAGCGGAGATTATTGAGACCTTGTTAAGCTACCGTGCGACTCCTAACCCAAATGTGCCAAACAACAGCTCACACGCGGAAGCGATTTTGGGCGTGAAACCCGTTTACCTATATGGTGGTATGCCTCCGCACACAAATGGAGCAACAGTTCAACTGCCGTCATGGTGCCATTCATATCACCTATAAGCCCGGCGATTCGGTTTTGGGTAAGGACTAACGCAGCGGCGGAGAGAAATGGATTCGTCGTTACATCAAACACCGCATGGGTAACGTCATATATGAAGTCAACGTACAGTCTGTCACACGGATCTGTCACGCGAACCAACTTCGCCCTGAACAGGTTGCACCAGCTACATCGGACACTTCAATTCTTCTGGACACATTGTTGGATAGTTACCATCCACACATGTGGCCCCTGTCCAAAGAGACATACCTCCAGTCGAATCCATATGCATACCAAGACGGTGGTCCAGCAGTATTCCAAAACCATTTCCACCAATGCAGGTGATTCCACATCTTAAAACCTACACATATTTCGAAAAGGGAAGCGGTAGGACGGTTTTATTTACCAATGAATTACTCGGCCGTGTTCTCACTCACCGTTTCACTGATTGTTGCTTTCCTCCGGCTAGCCAATTTTATTAACTGGTATGAAACAATACTGTTTTCGGAACTTTCGACGTCCACCGAAGCTGTCGGTCATTTCTTATGCTTCTCACCGTTTAGTGTTTAAGGGCTGTGTGCGACGTAATGGTCGCTACTCGGTGGACTAACAATCTCGACTATAACCACTAGTCATTTGATCGAATCAGAGGGACAGCACTGAATGCCGCCAGAATGGCTCCCTTCACATTTTGCCACTCGTCTTGGTAGACGGTGTTTCGGCATGCGTAGCACATGACCGAGCCATCGCAGGCGGTGGTGCAGGATGTCTTCCCCGACTGAGGTACCTGCTGAACAATCAAATACCCGTCTTCTAATCACCTCGTTACTAACACGCTGATGCCATCCAAACCCAGCCACGCTTCTGAGGAATCGGTGGTCGAAAACCTGGAGGCGCCTCACATCATCTGTCCGCAGAGGCCATGTCTCGCACCCATACAACAACACAGCCCTTACTGTAGCCTGGTACACACGACCCTTAAGGTCTAGTGAGATGCCTTTTTGACGCCACAAGTGACGCAAATCAGCAAACGTGATTCGAGCCTTTGAAATTCTTGCACTGACTTCATCATTCGGTCAGAGTTAATACAACTACCGAGGTACACAACCTCCACAATCTCCTTGAATTTTAAGGTATATGTCCGGAGACTGCACGTTCTGAAGCATGACTTTACACTTTGAAGGTGCAAGGCGCATGCCAAAAGATGGTATGATGGTGGTCAGTCTATTCAAAAGGGCTTGTGCTTCGCTTTGGTCTTCAAGGGTGAGGACGATGTCATCTGCGTAGTCCAGATCGACGTTCCAGAGTTCGCATCATTATCTCATCAATGATAAAGTTGAACAAGAACGGGGAGAGTGGACATCCTTGTCAGACACCACTTTTTGTAGGGAAGCTTTTGGAGAGCTCACCGTACACTCTCACTCGTCCAGAAGTACGTGAAGATAGGGATCGGACTATGTTCACAAACTTCTGGGGCATACCCTGTAGGGCAAGCGTAGTTAACAGCACTGACCGATCGACAGAATCGAACGCACCCATGAAGTCAAGGAATAGCAAGATTGTGGGTCGTCTGTACATGTGGCGTTGCTCCAACTCCTGATGAAGTGTGAAGACGTGGTCAACGCACCCTCTACCCGGTCGAAATCCCGCTTGATTCTCACGAGTCAAGGTTTCGCGCGCCACTGTAAGACGACGAATAATCAGTGAGGCCAGAAGCCTTGTCACAACATTAGTCCAACTAACACCTCTGTGGCTACTACATTCACTGCGAGTACCGCTTTTGAAAACGGGCACTACTATCGAATAACCGCAGTTGTCTGGGACGGTCTCTTTCTCCCAAATAAACCCGAATAGGCTAGACAGGCACTGGCTGTGGGAATGGCCTATGTGATTTCCCATAGGGTTTTCACATTACATACAATAAATACACCTGCAACCCAATGCGGTTGACGCACACTCGCGTGTACACACAGGACAGGACTAACGGGGCCATGGACAGTCAAAGGATCTCACTATGCCAGCACGCTCTACGCACATACCACAAAAATACACACGACTCAAGCGATTGATGCTACTTACCCTATCACTCAGCTTCGGCATAAATCAATCAGCCACACCAGCATTTCCGAGCACAGCTCCTTCGCGCTGGAACCCTAGACGGCTCCATTCTCTCAGAAACTTCGCGCCGTCTATATAGCATCCTGGGCGATCGCAAACTAGAATATGCTTTTTCAGACAGCTTTTCCTTAAGCGTTTACCCAGCCGTGTGAGATCCATCTACGTGTCCAGTGCATATATATCCAACGAGCGTACACGCCCAATGGGGTCGCTTCCTTCTAGTACCCTGAATAGACGGCATTTTTGGTGTATTCAAGAAGCGGTCTGATGAGGGTTCCATAGAGTATCTGGAAGTCCATGTGAGTAAATACTATATAATAATCGTTCAACTGCAACACCATTTCGACGCCTTGTTGCCATGCCACCCGGGGGAAGCACGAGGACTAGGAAACTGCCAGGTTGCCCAAGTCTAGACAGGGGAAGTCAAGAGACAGAGGTCGGGTTTGACCCACGGACCTTCCGGTAAGGAAATCCCCGCGCTAACCACTGAGCCATCTCACCCCCCCCCCCAGTCCATGTGAGCAATACCGGGAAACGCACCGATCGGATGATACGAGTCATCCAAAAAACGAATGTATTCGGACCAATTTTTTGAGGTGTCTGGAGGAAAAATACCATCTTAAACAACTTGGGGTGGTTATCAAAAAGGTACCCAGTGAATGTAGAAACCACAGGAGGTGAGCTCGACCTCGGTTGTAACAAGTCCTGTGTTGCTAGCATTGGGTGGCGCGCGAAACAGTAGCGCCAACAATCAAGAAGGATTCCTACTGGAAAGAAACTCTCCCGGTGTCCGGGAGCGACGCGCTCGAAACAACCGAAGACCATGTAGATTGGAAAGATTTGCAGTTAACTGGCTGCGGAACAGTGAGATTATACTGCTTGGTCAGAATAAGGATCAATCAGAATCGAACATTTTCAGCTCAGCGCTTCCGGAGAAGACTCTAGCTTGGCCTTGCTGGAAATACTGTGACCATTCTATAAATACGCCTGGGATAGTCTTCTTTTTCCTTCATTAAGGGATGTATCGGGCTGCCGTGCACTCTAATATAGCACACAAATCGGAACAACGACAGTTGTTGCCACGGGTCTCTATATTCATATTAGTCCAGTCATGTGAATCTGCACAATGGGGCTTGTGAAACCTTCTCTACACAAAAAGCCGCAGGCAAGAATATTGCCTACTCTCAAGGCTCGGTCCTGCTTCATCAACAATGGAGTGCCGAGGCGGTAAGCCCGAAATCGGTTTCGCTTTTTGCTCGTGCAAATTAGTTTACGGCCTCATTCACCGTTTAACTTATTTCAGGAGTAACACGTGCCATTTGGTTGAAACTTTCCACTCGAGTATAACCTGCGTGTGAAAAACTGTGACAGGCTGCACTCAATCCTTACAGTGCAACCGTTTATTCACAATCATGAGACAGATTATGGCAGGCTACTCTTCGCTACATCTAGCGGCGAACCACAACAGATGCGGAAGAAATAGATGGCCACTAAATGTTAGACGTGGAATACAATGTCACGCTTGCCTGGCCTGGTGGCGTTTCAAGTGTACGGGTTTACAGATAAAGAGACTATTCAGCTCCCCAGACCGCTTTGTCTGCCCCAGTTGCCTCTAACTTGTGGGTGCTATGTGTTCCGCGAGTAGCAAGACACTCTTCGACAGTGAAAGTAAATTCCCAATTTAAAACCAGAAAACCAGTTAAATGTTCCATTTTAATCGGGACACTGAAGGCTGTAGAGGAGACGAAGACAAAGAACGTAGCAGCCCGGAGGAAAGAGTATTCAGCGCTTTCCGTCTCGGGTCCTTTAGTTGTGATGAAGGTGATCCAGCTCACTGCCACGATAGTCAATACTGAAACGACATCTCTAGTGTACAGGCGCATGAGAGAGTCCAGGGTGATCATCTGGGGGTCACTTTCCAGGACAGCCGTACCAACAGAACCGAAAAATTGCTCTTCGGAAAGGTTCACACAGAGCCTGAATACGAATCTCTTCGAGCAGAATGGTTACACGGAAAGACAAGCAAGCAAACGTTTGGGCCCCTAATTACAGGTGCCCCTCCAACTGCGGTATGGCGAACTCAGGAGCGGTCTCTAAGAATTCAAACAGCTCTCCAACGGTCAAGCGTATATTTCGGGATCACCCTCCAGAGGCGCGAAAGATGGATCACTCAACCGTGGCAGACTCATGAACTACCAACGACAATCACGCCCGGGGTGATGCAAGCATCGCGAGGACAGACCATCCAACATATCTGGAATTATCACAGCTTATTTCTCTTATTTATAAAGAGGGCGCTGAACTCCACACCCAAGTCGCGGTCAGCAAGCCATATTGGGTCAGCTTTGGAGAAACAAGGAGCGGAATAAACTGACAGATCAACCAAAAGCGTTAGCCTAGACGTCGGATACCGCTGCGAAAACACCACACCAACTGGCGAGTCAACCAGGACGAAGCTAGAATTGACGCTTTTACTTCATAAAACTGCTTTAGTAAAGCTGGTCTCCGGGGATTCTTTCTATGATGCGAAACGACCAACTTTCTGCTCCCCTCAGTCAAAAGCGACCAGTCTGATTGTGGATCCAGTATCATATTATGACCCCAGACCCAAAGCCACAAATCCGACAACACCGTACTTGAAAAACCTACATCATCAAATGATCATCATCAAAGACAGCAACATCAGTGTTGACATTGATGCTTCACTGCCGTACTACTACCTACATACACCGGATTGGCCACGGTAATCGCGGAGGACCTGGAATTCCGTATAAACACGGAATAAAAACGCCAGCGGTCGAATAATCCACGTAAAACTCACCCAATCAGAAAGCTGCCTGCTGAATTTAAGGTGCAGTTCTCTGCAAAAAACGAGCCCACTGGGTGTCATCAAAAGTACCATTCCCTGTTGGTTCCATCAAAGGTGTAAGCAACTCGACTGGGTATCCGAATAACATCCTGACGGACAAAGCACGCCTAGAAGAACAAGGAACCAGACACATGCCTGTTCACCACAAAGCCTCGGACACCATCGAAGCCAGGCGTAAAAACTCATGGCATTGCACCAGCTACAAGCAGCAGCCGCATGAATTTCCAACCACATGGGGGAAATTACGTCCACCAAAACAAAGCGTCCGCGCAAACCAACAGAAGGCATTGGAAGCACCGAACCAGGAAGCAAACACGTGCCTCGCAGAGGCCCATTCGAAGCCCTTGAATCAAAGCACGCGTGAAACTAGTTGAGCTGCTCCAAGGGAATATAGTGACCATTGCGTGCCGACGTTTGATTTCATCTTCTATTGAGTCAGGAACCCGGAACCACAAACGTGGATTCGGAACTTATGCCGCGCCAACGTCTCAGGGATGCGAATCTTCCTTCACCAGCCTGAACTCCGATGAACAGCTTCAGTGAAGGAGGCATACAGGGCTCAGTGGTTAGAGTGCGAATTTACTGACCGGAACGTCCGTGGTTCGAACACGACCTCTGCATCTCGACTTCCCCTGTATAGGCTTGGGTAACCTGATAATATCCCAGCCTTCGTTCTTCCTTCGGGTGGCATAGTAGTTAGACACTAAAAGGTGCTACAGCTGAACGGACAAATGGACATTATCCGGAAAATTCACGAAGCTGTTCGTCCCGGAGAAACCAGCACGTAATCGAACGGACGAAAACCTACCAAAAGGATTCAGCGTCTTCTGAAAACGAGATCCTAACAATTCTTCAAAAAAGATAACTAGATGAGACACAAAAGATGAGCTGAACCGCTGTAATTAAGAAATCCTTCAGTGGAACATACTATAAAAGAGCCACTTTTCTAGGCGTCACTCGGAGAAACAAAAATACGTGACTAACCGCCGAAGAAACAAGCCGACGAACAAACCGACCAACGAGTGATATCCAAAGGCGGCAGAGAAGGCCATGCAAGCCTGTTTTATGCCCCAGCGACCTCAGCACACAGAAACTTAGCACAAGGTAACTAAGAACAGCCTTTAACCGATATGGCTTACAGGGAGAAAGATCTCTGTCACCACTCCCATGAGACAAACCTGTTTAGCGCGCTGACGCCGGATGAGGTCCATTCAAGGATCCTGAAAGAAACATCGCCCATATTGACGAGGCACTTCTACTTGATGCTTCGTCAGTCGCTACACGACTTCAGCCGCTTCTCTGCTTGCAAGGAAGCGATTGTGACGTTAATCTAAATCCCTGATGACCTCTATCGCCCGGCAGGCTTAGGCTTATTGGATAGCACACCGTGCTAGGTGGTGGCAAGCAATCTGAAGCGAGCCATTTTAAATCACTTCACGCCCAACAACTTGATATCCTTAGCGCGAAACGGATCCCTACGCAGCCGTTTGTGCGGATCGAGGTTTCATTTATTGGTTGACTGCTTAGCCCAAAGATGAAATACCTAACTCGAATGCCAGCCAACCTGGCAGCACAAGAGCATGGGATCGAGTTCCACATGTTCCACTGCTACAAAAACTCGAGCTGTATGGGACTGAAGGAGAAAGTCTATAGCAGATTAAGGCTTTACTAACAGTGAGAACTTCTGAGTACAAATCCAATCAGCCCTTGCACTTGCTGGACGGGCATCCACCGAGGTTCCTCAAGGCCTCAACTGAGGACCATTTCTCATTCTGCTTTACGTCAGAGTCATACTGGATGCGTTTACAAGAACACGTCTACTTTCGAGTAAGACATGAAATCCTGGAGTTCCAACGCCAGTAACATCCAAATAAACATCGGGGGCGAGATGTCTCAGTGATGAGGGCGCGAATGTAGTGGCCGGAAGGTTCATGGTTCTAACATATTCTCTACTTCTCTAATTCTCCTGTCTAGGCTTGGCCAACCTGGCAGTATACCAGGCCTCGTGTTTCCTTCTGGTGGCATGGCAGCCAGGCACTCAAAGAGTGCTACAGCTGAAAGATTGATCACTGAAGTGGCACATTACTCTGAATGATGAAAAGTTCGTCGAAGTGTCGTTCTCTGGAGACTCAGCAAACAACTTTGTCGGGCATGGTGACAGTGAACCGGAAGATACGCCAAAAGGTTTTAGTTGTCTGCCTCCCTTCGGGCATGCCCTTTTCACGCCACCATGAAAAATCGACTCAAAAGACGATCGTTGTTCTTCCGATGATTCGGCGCGACTGCTACCGTATTATTCGCATGATCTTCCAGATATTTCATGGAGCCTACGTCAGACCACTTCAATACGTCAATCATATCGTCTACACAGGGCGCAATAAGGATATAACTTTCACTGAGCCTGTCCAAAGAGCTGTTTCGAAGATGGATACAGGCCTCAAATGGGATGCGCCTGCAGACACTTGAACTATTTCCCCGAGACTATCCTCGCCTCCAAGGGAACTTATCACGCCTTGTTTGAACCGGGTTTGCTCAGTAGGTTTTCACGTGAACCCAAGTAATATGCAGCGAGGACGTGGTTAGAAGATTTTCCAGATTACAGCGCGCACTTTCATTAGACGACAGCTTTTCTTTCAGCTGGCCAAATCACTGACCAGCGCTGAGAATTTAAAGAACAGTACTTCACCATTTTTCGCTTATGCTTTTATGGTTATTGGAAGCCGCTGGACGAGAAGGACAAACCTGACCCAGGAATCTTGATCAAAGGCCTCAATCCTGTGTATCAACGCGTGATTCATAATTCTGCTCTAGTCTTCTGCTTAGGTTAAAGTGGAACAAATTGTCCCACTTCCGCTCGAATGGAGTATTAATCCAGGGCAGAATTTATCCTTGAATACTATAAGCCCCGAGTTTGTGGGACAGTAGATCACGTGGAACTCGATCTGATGCTTTTGAGAAATCGAAAATTACAGCGTCCCATATAAGTCTTTCGCCTTTCGCTCGTGTTAGGCTATCCATGAATACGAGTATATTCGAGAGAGAACCTGTGATTTCCCTTCAAGTAGAACACTCTGAGTAAAAGTTTAGTCTGCATAGTCTTCTTTTTCATCGATCTCCACTGAACGTCCATAGGGCGAATAGAGACACCCAAACCATCCTGCCGGACAGAGTCGATTACAATGGTTAATAATGGCAATCTAGTGAAATATAGGTAGCTCGGGTGCGCTTATTGGTTGCTGGCCTGTTCACCGAGCTTGGCAGGTGGATTGCAAACGTTTCATCATCAATCGAGGTGACATCGTCAGTGCGGGGTTGAGTGGGCCCCCCAGCCAATACAACGGTCAACAGACCAAACTCTTATTCGATTGGTGAAAGTATTGTGTCGGTGGCCGCATCCTTCCACGCTCCGATTGGTCCAAAATGTGGATCAACAGTCAGTCATTCCCAAGTGCATGCCCAACACCGGTTGCCGGGAGCTTGTCTAAAAGATACCAGGTTTGATAGGTTTATGCGGTTACATGCATGTGGGGAATTACGTCCTAAACGGGGGAATAAGCTAGGATTGGCACGCAAACGTGTGTATTTGCCCAGTTTCTCGGCCCAAGTAGAACACAAGGCTGACGAAAGCCAGGGAACACTGCGACTGACTGTTGAGCCTGTAGTGCCTGTAATCTGTTGTCACATATTTACCATCTTTTCCTGAACTTAAACTACACCTTGTAGCTGTCGTACATATTTTTTCATGACGTTTGTTTTAATGCTACGAATACACAATTTTCCGGCGCGACTTGCTGACTTCTTGCTGAACGAGTGTATTTACGCTCCGTTGAACTGCTTGCCGACTGCTGAACCAGTGGGACTAGGTCTCTGTGTTTGCGCCAACTGTCGAACGTCACAATAAATCCTCGTGACATTTTTCAGCAGTGAATAACTTTCCTATCGTGGAATATATCACTCACACGTGAATCATCCGTGGGAACTTTCTACGACTGAATATTTTTTTCGCAGCCGGTTACTGCATTTTGGTCGGTGTAGTGGACTATTGGATCTACGCATTCGTGAGTCCAAATTTGACTACTCATTCCTTTCTTATTGTGATTTTGTGATTTTGTATTGGATACTTTGCTTGTTAATTTGTTCGAACACGCTGATAAGGTCCTAGTCCGCTACAAGCCCGACGAAGGACGAAGCTTGCCGTAGGCTGACAAAGAGTCTCCGAAAACCTTATGAATGGCATGTAGCGTCCTGACCTTATCTTCTTGCTGGTGATTTTCTGACCACGCACCGCTGCAAACCGGGTATCGGAGAAGGTCCAGCGTCTGCGCTGGCACTTCGTACCCTCAAGAGCGAAGGGATGTGTCAAAATTTTCCACCTTCTAGGGCCTCTATGAAACCTCAGGGTGTAGAACTTGAGCTTGTTTGTTGGCTCGTATATCTAAGTAGCTGCGGAAAACGTTGAAGATAACCAAGGCCCCGACAGCTTTCGGAAAACTTTATCTAGGGTACCGAAGATAAACCTCGTCCAAGCCAAAGGACAGCGCACCCAAGGTCAATTGGGGAGCTGTACTGCATTATTGTTGCAGGGCTTGTTCACTCCAACCCAAGCCCGCGGATTTCTTCAACCCTTCGATCGCCGGTAGCTGCGTTGCATGGCGTGAGTTGGCTGGCTGCAATGAATACCCAACGAAGTGGCGGGTAGGCAGCTTACTGATAACTCTTCAGGATAGTCGAGGTAGCCTAAACTTATAAGTTTAGGTTGGTTCGGCCATGAGTTACTCATGCCCAGCCAAAGTCTACTTAAAAACGTCGTCCCCTGCTGCCACCGGTTGTTGGTGAAAGGCTTGAAGCATGAAACGAAAGCCGTTTCGGTCATACATAGTGCCGTGAGTTCTTGACTTCCTTGCCGGAATAGGCCTACTCCTGCACGCACATAACTGGAAAACTACCAGAACAGGTCATGCGAGCGATCCTAGTGGGAGTGTCTTTTCCAAGCCAGGCTACCTAGCTAAAGTTTGCTCGCTGTGCGCTGAGCATTATCGGGTGACATTCGCCGTGGAGGCTACGCAAATCCTAGCAATACCGCCTTCAACGCGATGTTCATAGCCGTCCATTTTGATAGTGTCCAAAGGTCCACGCACCCTATGATTACACGTTTCGTTCAATGGCGTGGAACGTCCTCATACTGAATCCATGACCTTGTGGTTTCGTTCCCCTCTCTTCACAGATTTTCCATTCATATATTTCGATGCAGATGATGGTGTAGATTTTCCCCTGCGTCTAGCGGTTCGGGCGCTTAGCATGGCGTTTATGGTAGTTTAGGTTAAAAGGTTATTTTTGGATGAGCAGATTCAAAGGTGGACATTTTGCCGGCTAAGCAGAAATCGTGGCGTCCACCAAACCGCTTAAACTCTGAAACTCGCCACAAAGCGTCAGAAGCAGTGCGAGACAATACAACCGAAGATCATGGAATCCCTTTTTCAGAAGCCGGGTTTGCAGTCAGCAGCCAGTACAAGCGGGCCTTTAGTTCCCAGTCCATTGCGACCGTGGCCTTTTCGGTCACAGTTTGACTTCGTTCGGGCGATGATATAGATATCTTCATGCTCAATGACAAACGAACATTCAGGCTACTCCTGTTAAAATTCGGCGCATCAGAGCAGGTGACGTGTTGAACCTTGTTTCCATAAGCCACCCCGCATCAGCGAAGCACTCGCAACCACGTCGAATGACGTGGGTGACCAAAAGTCACAATCAAACCTCGCATACTAGGGATTGGTGGCATTGTGTCCTGTCGCTGTCACTGCATATACCAGATACAAGGTCTGCGGTTGCAGACAATCGACAAATTAAACCTCAAGCGCCTTGCATTTTGCGTCAAGCCTCAGCTGCTTAACGTAATTTACAAAGGCACCGCCTCAAAGTTGCGGGCCTCACCAGAGATTAACAACAACTCATTTGCTTCAAGTGCGTCATGGTTGGGACCGGTTGACCGCCCACCACTTCCACCAGCTCCGGAAATGCGATAGTCTCCGGCATCCCAATGAGGTCCTGGAACAAACCCAACCGAAAACCCGGTAAACATTCCACAAGTTGATAAAGTTTCGGTTAGCGGCTTCCCGCCGAAACTCCCGGCCCCGAAGCCACAGGTATGAGAGCGTGCAGTTGTCTGGATCCCAACCTGGATTTACATCCATTTAAAAACTGCGGTTAACGTCATTCTGCCGTGCAGTTTGGTATACAGGGTTGAGTTGGTTTGTAGAAGGGATCCAGCGATGGTACGGCTAAAATTTTGTAGGGTTCAACCTCACAATTGCGCCACTTCCGAAGTTTGCCCTCCAGTGAATTTGCATTCGAATTTCCCTTTCCATAGGTGTATCTCCGGTGGCCTCCATACTTTCCTTACCTACTTCATCTTTTTCACACCTGAGCCTTCAAGTATAAGTCTCACCAGGCCTCTCCCAGAAACATGTCCGAGTACCACAACTGACATCCTCAGGCTTAGTACTAGGCAGTTTGATTTGCCATAACATAAGCAAAATAATGCAGTGCTGACCATCAGTTTACTCGAATCCTATTGTAAAATAAATGTTCCTCTATCCTGTCTTAATTTTTCTGTTTATGTTTCCGTAATCAATACCCTCGGTGGACCTCCAGTGCACAATTCCAGCTGTAAGCCTCCTAAACTTTATTTTCAGTTACTTAGATTCCATCGTTTGTTTTGTCCCATATTAGTCCAGAGGGTATTCGGTTTCTGGAACTGACCGGATGCTCAATTAATTGTTCGCGCCATAACTAATCCCGTCCTATCCCCGCTTTCCGTATCTAAGCAAAATTTCTGAATAAATAGCAGGCCAGAATTAAGCCAATCGTGACCGGATCCAACTGACAACCGACAGCTTCACTCTGCCCTACAATCCTTAGGAAAAAATCCCACCAATCTCCGGCTCTGTTGAACGACACCCCCAAGTCACCTCCACTCCTCCTCTAGGTGACCAAAATACTCTAATTCTCCTATCCCTTCAAACCCAAAAAACGCCACAAGGCGTAGAAACCCAGTTCATGGACACCACACCACTCTGAGAAGTTCGAACAAGCAGTTCGACCGAGATCCGGCTGCTCAAATCTACTCACCGACGCCCTGTTTGCTGCCAAACAAAATAAGACTTCTTTGTGGACCCTTTACAGTTATCACTCATGTCCAAACGGACTCCGCTAATATAAAGAACCAAGAACACAGCTGCAGCTGGCTATCGTGACATCCGCTCTCCCGTATCCACGAGAGCCGCTTCAGAGCTTCCAGCAGGAATCTTTTCCTTGTTGTTAGTACCTCTAATGCTCCATTCTACTGGTTCCTAGTCCAGCTGTCATGTGATGCCCAACCGGGTAAAATATCCGGTAGCTGATGCGTCTTAATAATGAAAAGCCGAAGTTGCAAACGTTTGTCTGTTTGCCACCTTGTGGGTCTGTTAGCATGCCAGGAGATAAAAATATCGTGTGCCTTGGGTGCTTCACCCTCCGCCGGTAATTCTGAACATGGCCTTTAATTCATGAAATCCATAAAATAGCACTATTCTTGTCTGTCTGTAGCTGCTGGGTGGAACCTACCCCTGTTGGAGTTTATTTGGCAACGCTAAGAAATGAAGGTGACTATCCGTTACGCCTGGTCTCTGCCTTATATTTACTATCGGCTCTAAGCGAAGCAATATACCGCATCAAGGATATTTTACTTGTGATGACCCCCTTAGATAACTCAAAGCATGCTAGCCGCAGAAATGCACTCTCTTTGCTTAATCGCTTCAAGCACGACATCCGTCATCAAACTCTCATTAAAATGATGTAAGTCAATGCAACAATTGCAAGCAATACTACACCCCGTCTAGTGGCTCGTCCACAATCATTTTTCACACACCCTAGTCTACAGAGGCCCGCCATCTCCGGCCCTTCTTGAAAAGGGAGCAAGCTGCTGACCCTCATCCAATCATCCCCAAAGAGAGTTCTTTGTTCTCATCCGCTGGATTTTTCGCTATGATTTAGGTATATCGACATGTTGCTGTACCTCTAGCTGTCCTGTCTGCAATCTCAATGTTTTATGGTACCCATTCAACCCTACCCATTTGCAGCATTTTGCCCGCCTGGATTATTTTTGCATCCGACTCGTTTGCAATGGGAAGCCGGAGAGTTCACCAATTTTCTGTAATCCAGTGATGTAAGTTGCTATTCAGCCCTACTGTGAACTTCCTTTATTCACAACCTCGTCTTCTATATGACCCGTCTAATAAAGCAACCACCCAAGGTCACACAGCCGTCAATTTTAACAAACAATTGACCAATGTCCATCGCGAAGGATTTGACGTTCATGCGATCTTAATTTTCCTGTTTTTTATTACATAATACACAGTTTTCTATCATCTAACAGATTCGAAAGACAAAACTCTTATCAATAGGTTTGCTTACCCACCCTCATCCATTCCCTTCATGTATCCGCTCCCATTTGCTCCACACCTTGCCAGACCTTCCAAATTGCTAGTGATCCTGTCCATCTTTCAGTTTATGTACATAGGCTGTAAATGTATCGGCATTTTACTGCGCCTTTAATCCTCTTATGTTAATATTCGGTACATACCATGCCAGCACCTCCCACAGCTTCCGTTTACTTCTCGCCCCAGAGTAACTATGGTCGATCTGGCGTATACCGGCTACAGCTAGCTGTTAGTTGGTCTTCTACTTTCCCTACTGTCACTACCTGACGTGCGTAGTTTCCTTCGTGCTCTCTCAGTGAACGCACATTGTAGCGTGGGTGAGTCGACGTAGTATGCTGGAAGGCAACGGATACACAGGGTTAACTCAGACACAGCGGTACGCGTGGACACGGCAAGCACGACGCACGGATAGGAAGGCAGAACTACCGCGGTGCGGACGCACGTATATTGGACGCCTAAGCCGAAACCGGGACAACGAGCACATGTCACGTGGGGTACAGAAAAACAGGCAAAGGTCACCCAAGGGGCGTACAATCAGGCTACTCCTTCCTGTCCGGCGCCCCTGATGGCTCGTCCAGGATACCTGTAACTGGGAGAGAGAGGTGCACACGTAAGGTCATATGTTAAACATATGTAGGCGGGAACAGTCAAGTTTCATTGGCGATCAAGGATTGCTCTTCATCTTTTGCGCTACAAAACCGTGCGTGTGTTGGTCATATAATTATTCATTCTGGTCTATTGGGAACTTACAGCACTTAAATTTTCAAACACATGCTGATCTTTAGCCATAAGTTTATCTGCTAACTGACAAATTGAGCCTTATGATCTCTGTCCCAAGCCCGTTTAATTACTACAAATCTCGTCATAATCCCTTCTTTTATTGGTGTTCGCCACTTGCGGCTCAGCTATCAATCGATCGTCCACAAAATTCAGACACGGATAACGACCTCGCGATCAACACCAACGATAATCCAGCGCTTTGTTTTCAGCTAAACCAATCGAGGTCAATGAACCTGTTTACCATCTACTCTTTATTAACACTTAGCCAATCCAAAAGATCCTTATTTCCGACAGGTTACGACCTTCGTAACAAATGGCCTCACTAAAACCTGAAAGTTGTGCGTATGTTTTTATATTAGGACCGTATTCACCATGCTTACTAGCTGGCCTTCATCATAATCATTTTGCTATCCATGGTCCAGTGTGTTAACAAAACTGCCCTAGGTACCATGAAATTCATAACCTTGAAGTACTAAGGACAAAAGCAACAAGTTTACCGCTGAGGGTTATTCAGCTATGCTGATAACACCATCCCAATTTCCAGGACCCACTCAATCATAAGGTTTTATTATTTCACTTGCAAGTCACTTGTGTTCGACCCTGCTAAGTTTGAAATGCTTTATCCGTGTAACGTTCACGTACATTTTTACAGAACGGTCCCTTATCATATAACACTAATAATAATGTTTGTTCCCATCTAATGGGTGGCATTACGTCAGGCATAATCCTAAGGTTACAACCAGAATACAGCGTGACCGAAAGAATTTGCGAGTACTTAGGTTTGCGCGATTAAAGGAGAGTTGTGTGAACAGTAGGTAGTATCCGAAGTAGACTTGGTCACGCCTAAACCGACATGGGAAACCAAACACAGTTACCAGGAGTTTATCTTAATTTTGAAGGAAAATACCAAGCTGAGATCAGATCTGATCGTTAATAACCGAAGGTGACGGGCAAAACGAGAACAAGGAAGGGCAAACAAGAGGCAACCTGCCTGGCGCATGATAAAAAACTTCAAGTTGCGAAAAGTGAGGAAAAAGAACAACGAATCTGTTGCGGTAGCAGAATTGCCACGTTCTGGCCGGTCAATTTCAATTAAAGTCTGAAACCGCCGATGAGGCCTTTTCGGGCTTGGACTGTTGGGCTTATGGCCAGGGTCACAGAAAGCATAAGTGAGGATGACGAATTGGGGGAATTGGCAATACGGATAAATGGTAGCCAGATTCTCATAGCTACGAAGTACATTGAAATTGCAGGGACTCACTGGTGTCACTACTGTAGTAAGGTCGGGTTTAAAATCTCCTTGTGGGAAGGGGTTGGTGATAACGCACAAGAAAGGAACGCGGACTGCACAGAAAATGACTGAATTTGTGAGGAGCATAGAATGAAAGTCAAAGAAATGTTAGCATCTAAACGAAAGGCTAAGCAGATTAGAATGAACGCGCCCCGGAGGCGGCTGGGGGCAGGTGAAGTGTGTGTTCGCGGTTGCAGGTAAGACTGGGTGAGAGGGCATCATCAAAAGTAAGAAGTGCAAAGTTGCGGGTATGCTATCAAACTTGGTATGGCAGTGCCGTGCCATCATTGCACTGACATACTTCGGTTCCGGACGACCTCGTGACGAAAGTCATGTTTAAGGTGACTGGACTGGGATGTTAAATTCTTTAGGTCGCAGAATTTTTTGGATCTTGCCCAGGGAATCCGCGGCTGTGGAGCAAGGCAAATGTAAGTTCGCTGATGTTTTGTTGATCCGGATGGGGAGCCTTCGGGTGTAAAGCTCCGATCAGATGGAGTGGATAACAGCTTTGAGCGCGGTACGTTCGAAATTGGTTTCCTGGTGGATAACTCGGTCAGCTCTGTTTATTTTCTCGAGCCTTGATTGGCCTAGGGCTAACGAACATTGCTCATACCAAAGCCTTATTTTCTCGCTCTTCAAAACCATTCCGAATTGTCAGATCACACGCAGTGCACGCCCATCACGTTGTGGGTCTTAAGATGCGTGAGGAATGGAATACTTGCATGGTTTCACAGCCCGCACACAACATTGTGATGCACTTCTGCTTGACATGGCGGTTCATGCCAACGTTTTGCCGTTGTTTTGCTATGGCACACAGGTTCTGAACATCTCCATTTTACTCCCATACTCCCTAAACCCAGCTGCCCTTCAATTCGCATCTGCGATTTGCCTCTTTTAGTGACTGTTGGCTGTTTGCTTGTTCAAATCGACCGGACTGTTTTGCTGGCCCGGCCTTCCACCGACCGGGAAGAATGTCTGGTAGTTGGAGCTCCATAATAATGCACAAGCCGCAGTTATGACTGCTTGGTATTTTTCCCCCTTGCATATCTGTTAGGATGCGCGAGGGATGATAACCTCGCGTACTGGAAGGTTACAACCCACAGGGATGGCGCCCCGTTACGTTGCACCATTTTGCGTTTGTAAATTCGCCACCCCTCCCGCAGCACGGGCGCATCGCCCATCGCCAGTGGTTTCGAGTCTGGCCTTTAATTCAGGAGATCCATAGAAGAACAATGTTGTTTTCTGTTTGATGCTGCCTCCGGTGGACTCGTCCTGGTTGTGTCGCTTATCTGGCAACGCCACAAACAAGAGGTAGCAAATAAACGGACCTTTCGTCCGTCAAAAAAGATTCAGTTAAAACATGTGATAGTCTGATGATGCAGCGATGCCAACGGCATACATCCGCATGCAGAGCTGTAGCTGCTTTCGTCGTAACTGAGGTTGCACCACACCAAACCCCGCCAGACCAACCAAACAAAGCACACACATAGCTACTGCTCCCAGGCATGGATGCATATGATAGAAATGAATAATATATGCGCAGTGAGATTCTTGTTGCAACATTGCATATCTTTAAAATTACCCTCGATCTTGAATAACTGCCGTCCCAGCTAACAATTCAAATGGACCGCCCTTTATATGTTTCGCATAATTAAACTGTATTTCACTTTGAGAAAGACATTTGTAATTCCCATTTTTCTTGCCGCGCAAATCATTTTTACGTCTTCTGTTATATTATTTTTGTACCAAAAGTTCGGCCAGTCATAACTTTTCTTTAATCCATCGGTTTGCGATCAGTTTTCGCCCACGCGTTGACTGTCGATCCCTATCGGCTTTGCTTGCGTTTTGGAGCGCCCTAGCGTCTGTCGAAAACCGTTGACGTTTGTAATTTTGTATTCACGAAACTACTTTTGTTTTCATGGTGCAGCACACTCGCGAAACCATTTTTTCGGAGTTTTGCCGTTGTGGTTGCTAACTTTGGTGCTTGTTGCTCAAGAAATCTAAACGGTCGTTACAGTTCCAAAACTCTCCACTGCCAGCATACAAGCCTGGCCCCTAGAGACTTTTTCTCCATGCATCACCCGTTGATTGAGGATGAAAGCAGTGTTTCGGGGACTGGTAGGCATTACTCTTACGTTCACTTTCATTGCTAGACTATGGTATTGTGCAACTGACGGTATAACGTCCAGTAAATCTGGTCAGTCATCTCGGAAGTTCTACGCCCGCCAGTTCTTATGTTTGAATTCCCTTGCCACATCACGCCTCTGCGTGCTTACAATGAATTTATTCTGCTTCTGGTGCTACAGCAGCTTATATTGGTAAGCTTAGACAGTCTCTGATCTTTAGGATACTAAGTTCACATCTAAATCCATCCTCTCTAATTTAAGCACTTGCTGTCACCACCCTAATTTTGGTAAACGTACAGTTTTTTCCTGTTTTTGGACGTAATCCTATCTAATGCCTCCCAAAACCCATCCAGCCTTGCTGATCTCATACCGTTCCCTCTTCTACCCGATCTTCGACCTTCTGCTTCACCTGATTCGGACGCCCGGTTTTTTC